>CM060568.1:14422500-14522500 GCA_030625065.1 Alectoris magna
GTTAGGGAATATTTAAAATGATGCAAATGAATATTTTCATGCAGCATATTTGGCTCTATTCCTGGCCTGTATTATTTTTCTGGGTTGGATACCTCCATCTCCAGCAGACATTCAGTCCTTGAAATGGGTTGGCTTTTATTTTATTCTATTTATTTTTCTGCCATCTATTATTCTAAAGAGATGTAATGGATCAGCCCAGATATATTTCATGTTGTGAGGAGAGGGAATGAAATAGCATGAAAATCATCTACAGTTCAACACTGAGCTGATATCTGTGGAGATAAAAACTTAGTCTGCGACATTTTTACCTTGTGTTTTGGATTCCACGGGGTAACAATCAGCTCCAAAAATCTCACTGTGACAATGCTTTCAAAGTCAAATAAGGAGCAACAATGAGAACACGCCCTCCCTCCCCCTGCCCCAGTGGCTCCCCTCCAGCTTCATAACCCCAATTTATTTTTGACATTGCACCATAAGACTGAAAAGATTAATCTATAATAGATTATCTCACAAATCTGCAACAGAAGAACAGAGGATACGATTTGCTCAGGATTTGGCACACTAGCAATGGCACATCATGGCAAAGTGCTTAATAAATACCATACCACAGAAAATTAAAATGGGGGAAAGCTCAGGCTATTGGAGAGAGAAATCCCTGCTGTGAGGGAACCCCCCTCCAACAGTTGCACTGACCACTGTCCACTGACTGACCACCAGTAGTTGAGCAAATCTTTTCCATCAGCTTTCCAGAAAGGTTTCTCCATGCTTAGGATGTTCAACACACCCTGCTTTGAGCTTGCATTTCAGAACTGCTAAGCACCTATAACACAGAAATAGAGGCATTTACTCCATCTTTTGGTGCCCTGTGGGGTCTCAGGATGTATGTTATAGAAGTGCAAAGTGTAGTTATTTGTGGGAAGTATTGAATGCCTGGGGGAAACACAAACAGCTGGATGGCTACATCGCGTATTTGTGCTACCGAGTGTTCACCTTCATTTCAGAGAGTAGAGGATGTTTGTGTGGAACTCACTGCATAATTTATGGCACAGTGAAACATTTACTGGGGGCAAACCTGAGCCTAAGGAATCTGGTTGAAAAGGGCAAGCATATTTTTCTGGGACATGGCTACCTCTTGTGCCAAGCTGAGAAGCCAAAAGCCATCAAAACAAAACTAGAGCGATGTCTAAGTAAGCAGCAATTTCTGGTGGTACCGACAACTTATCTGCCAGTTAACAGAAGTAACTGCCATTTTGTCTCATCTTGGAAATTGCTTAGGAACACTAGAAACTTGAGAAAAATTCTCTCTCGCATGTCCGACCTGGGCCAAACGCTGAAGAGCAGTCTTCCACCTAAGAGCAGGTTGCCGCCAACAGAGGCAGAGCAAAGCATGGCTGTGTCATTGTTACCATCCAGTGACACCTTCCTTCTGCTGAAACTCCAATTCCGTTTTGCAGTATTTCACTATTTGCTAGCTGGAGATAAATATGGTGCTCTAACCTCTATTTCTTCTATCTTCAGGGAGATTTACCTTCCATTCTGGGCAGTCTTTTCTGGCACAAGAAGTTGAACAAAGTTCTCCTTGTGGTAATGGAGATCATTAGTCTGCCATGCCCCTTCCCTTGACCCAGTGGGACTTTTCCTTTGCTTCTGCTTCTGCTAGTCCTTGGCCTCCTGTGTGGGGCCAGTGAAGGTCTCATTCTCCAGACTCATAGGCCATAACTGAGGACGGTAATTCATTTAGCATGTGCCATCAAACAGCAGCTGTCTTTAAACAACTGACCTGAGGTGCAGGTGTGAGGCAGTGGCATTGCTCATGGAAGTGCAGGAGAATGGCAAAAGTCCATGAACCAAAACCCCACAGACGAGCAGCATGCTAAGGTGTCTGACACAGATCTGGGGATGGGGAACTGCCTCATGAGACAGTGCTGCTGATGGACAGACAACACCAAGATGCCTGTGTGCTGTTGTCTCCACAGTACATCAAAAGGAGAGGCATATGCCTTCATTTTAGCTGGCTTTTTAGTTTGAAGACACAGGCTTTCATTGGTTTTCTGTCTGTGTGATGACAACAACTCTCCCCTTTATCCAGCAGCCAAACTGAAGCTTGCTTGGGCAGCACTGACATCATCCAGCCTGTGTAGTGATGCACAGCTCAGCAGGGGAAACCAGCCCAGGGAAACAGTGATGATGCTACCACAGACCCCAGGTTGCTTGAACTCAAATATCTCCTCTCTCAGCTCAGTCCCTGCTCCTTCTTGGTGAAACCAGAATTTGGGGCTTCCCTCTCACAGATACCTGAGGGTCAGGTCCAGGCTCCACTTCTGTGCTCTGTTGGCAGGGAAGTGAGTTGCACTTCAGCAGTTCAGAGGGATTTTTGAGCTGGGAGACAGCAAAGGAAGCAGCAACAGCTGCAATTCAGAGGGTAAAAGCAGTGCTTGGAGTTTCTCTGAGGACTGACGCAAGTGGTTTGGATTGATGAGCATTGCCACATCATTCTCAACTAAATGATCTTTAAAGGACCCTTACAACCTTCTGGCTCAGGAACTGCAGGGCAGCAGGACTTTGCTCCTGGCTGAGCATGCCCAAGAGCCCTGCATCCTCCAGCTGCTGTACCATAGAAGGTCCTTTGTGCTTACCAGGTGCTTAACTTCTCTTGTGCCGTGGGGAGTCATGCAAACATCAGAAAAATCCAAAGCCACAGAAGCATCCATGAAGTGCTGGCACACAGCCTCTGCTCCCAGGGGGTGTCAGCACTTGTGCCCTGCTCCAATGCCACCGCTGCACTCAGAGGCGGGGTGGTATGGCCAACTGCCCTAAATTCCAGTCTTTTTTTTTTTTTTTTTTGGAGAAAGCCAGCAATCACAGGAATTAAGAGGTTGGATGGACCATAATTTACTACTGTGAGCTCTCCTTGCCTGTGTATTTCTAACAGATACAATGACAGATGCTGAGATGGTTGTACTTCGGACAAAATAAATATAGTAACAGTAATAATGAGACATAACTGTAGAGAAAAAAAGCCAAAGTTCATAACCAAATCCTCACTCATTTCATCACTAATTATCATTCTAATTCTGATCTTTGGTTACTCAAAATGAGATGTTTGGAAAAAAAAAAAAAAAAAAGAAAGAGATTTGTTAGTCTGAAGCAATGTTAAAACATGTGTCCAGAAGTAACGCATTTGTTTGCTTAGGAACAACCCATCTGTTAGTACAAGAAAATCAGGACAGGAAAAATAAATGTTATCCCGTGATATCGGCCATATGAGAGAAGAATCCTTTTGAAACTCCCCCCAAGAAATCTCAACCAGAGTGCTGGAGGAGGCAGACAAGCATTAATGAGGAGTGCAGCCTCCGCTGGATTCCTGCTCCTGTAAAGCAGCAGAATTACAAAATGGATGGGCATGAAAGAAATTGCAGATTTGCTGGAGATATCTCCTGCTTAGTGCCTACAAATTTAGTTTAAGGGGCCTCTCGATGCATGTATGGAAATGAGTGAAAAAGCAGAAGAACTTCTGACTTGCTTGAAGATTTTTAACACCATCTCAACTTTTCTAGAAATTAAAACCTTTCCAAGCTAATAATTCTGTACTCTTGGATTTTAGCTTTTCTTTTTTTTTTTCTTTTTTTTCTTTTTTTTTTTTTTTTAAATAAAAGATGTATATATTTCAAACTTGTCAAACGTCTGGACAAAGCAGTGTTAAAAATTCAACTGCACTAATTACTAGCTGAGCAGCATAAAAACCTCTGAATAAATGTCAGTCTAGGAGATAAGCTCTTATCTTAATCTAATGACTCCACAGACTTAATTTGTCAGGCCAGCCTAGTTGATGAAAAACAGGTTTCTATTCTCCAGTGTTAGCAGCCACATCTTTCCAAATCTTTGAAGTTGGATAGTAATACCATCAGTGTCATCCTGCAAAAATCTTGTGGCCAAGCCAATTTCATTCCTATTGTCCTGTTGCACTAATTAAAAGTTGTTTTACCTCCACTGGTCTGCGATAGGTGAAAATGACGCCAATTTCTTTTTAGATCTGTAATATTATGGGATAATCATTCTTTCTTTCTTCCTTTTTTTTTTTTTTTTTTAAATTCCCTCACACTCAACAACGCGTTAATATTTGCAGTGCTCTTTTGGCATCAAAAAGCCAGGCTTTGCAGCAGGGGTTCACAGACAGCACTGTGCTATCCCAGGACAATTCCTGCAGCGCAGATGAAGTCTGCAAGTGTGTGTGTGTTTATTTGTGTTGAGAAGAACAATTTTGAGCTCAGGCAATGAATTTGATCTTAAAAGATGATTTTAGGTCTCGGAAGTTCTTTCCTAAAGGAGCATTATGACATATTTAGAGGTAAATGCACCAAATGTTCTTATTGTTTGGACAAAGTGGATTAACGAATGGACAAAAAGAAATTGGCTGCAGTCAGTGTTAACTACTAACAGCGTTAGCACAGAAGTGCTAACCCTTCTGATGGGAATCTGGCTCTTCATGCACAGTGCTCCATTCCAAAGGGCATCATTTAAGCATGGTATTTTTCATCCCAATCGCAGAGTTTAAAGAACGATATGCTTGGGTTTGAGGAGTTACCTGGCAGGTGAGGTTTATGCTGATGATACCCAGGAAGGTTACAGTTAGGAAAATTTGAGGAAAATGACAGGGTTAAGGTGTGACCTACTGAAGCAAATCGTAGAGGCTATGGGTCAGCCCTTTCTGAAACCTTCTTTACAGGTTTGTGTGTGAGTATGGACACTCAGTTCAGCATCCCGGTGCTCCTGGATATAGAAGGAGCTGGGCACCAGTGCTGAGGCAGCCAAATCCTGTGAGGTCAGGCAGGCTGTACTGCCTGGCAGGGTTTCTCCCGCAGTGGCACAGATCCTCTGGCAGGACACACACAGAGGCTGGGAGGAACAGTGGGGAGCTTTGTGTCTGCAACAATTCAAAGTGGACATCACTTCCCCATCTTAGTTGGGTTCTGCATCTGAAGCATACCAATAGCATCCTTACATACCCTGGCTAGCACATAAATTCTTATGGGATATTTCTGTTAGCTGGAGTTCATAACATATTTCTTTTACTTTTTCCCCTCTGTTTATGCAGAGGAGCAGAGTTTACATAGTAGGCCCACGTGAAATGCTCATGGTCCTAAACACAGCTCAGAAAGATGCGACTGTCAGATAAATTAGAGGCAAATTTCCATAGATACTAGAGCATTTCTGAGTGAAGATCAGTTCCTGAAACATGTCTAAGAACTGTAGCATGTTGCTTCCTGGGAGACAACAAAACTTTATAAAAGCTCTGTGCCGCAGCCAGTAGCTGACCCTCTAAACACTAATAAACATTTGGTGTGTGCTCTGCAAGTTTGAGGCCTTGTCAGACAAAAGCTTAAATTATATCCATTGATTTCATAATGGAAGTGATGGTCTACTCTGGAACATGCCAAATTCATTTACATTAGGGCTATGGCCTGGAATGGCACTTTTTTTTTTTTTTTTCATAAGAATTAATGGACCCTCATTTCTTCTACTTTGTGTCAGAGTTTAAATCTGCAGGCCATTCCCAACACAGCTGAAACAGAAAATGAAAACACTGAAGTGAAATTTCCAAAGTGACATTTGAGGAATGAGAAATTTCCTTTCTCTGAGGAAATCCCACCTATTGATCCAGTCAAATGACTGCAGTCTCCATGGGTCCATCCTGCAAAGCCTCCTCAGCTGGCTTATTACTGTAATTCTTCAGGTGCATGCTACCCTTTTTCAACAGAGGACAGGTGCCAGCTAATCAACTGGAAAAATGAAAACTCCTAGAGATGAAATCCTCATTCAAGTGAAAGTTATGGCAATACTCCCATGGACATAAGTGACTACATGTATCTTAGGACATTACCTCAAGTCTGAATTGCCATTTGAATACTGACTTCCTTATTTAGACCGTGGGTTTGACTTGAAATAAACTAAATTACTGCCCTTTCTCCAGCACCTTGAGTGTTGAGGGGCTGACTCATGTGGGAGCCATGGTGCTAGGGGCAGTGCACTAGGACCTAGCTGGCTTGAGTCAAACAGGCCCTGCTCTAGGAGGCTTTGTAATCTCATGGGTCCCACTGCTCCTTCTGTGCCCTCCAACAATTGTTCCTATCAATCATCTCACTACGAGAAAATCTACCTTCTTGAGTCTGTAAAGGAGCCCTACCACTTCTGGACCACTGCCTACAAGGAAAGCAAGTTGGGGTACTAAAGAGAACTGAAGCCTTATGAAAGAACTAAGCTGAGTTCTTTGAGGAAAAAACATGACTTTCAATCAGAGAGTTACAGATTCAGATCAATTTTTCTAGCAAAGGGGAATAACTCAAGTCTAAATGCAAAAAGGAGCCTGCCATGCAGAGATACAAAAGTATGGGGTTAGCTGTCAGACTTGATGAAGTATATAGTGCTGACAAGCCAATAATGAGCTAAGTTGAGGCTACAACTAGCTGGAGCCACCTTGCCTTGGCAAAATGAAGTCCAAATGCTGACACCACCACTGGAGGCAGGACAAGCATAGTCAATAGAAAGTTCTTTCTTGATTTGCAAATAGAGCATCAGAGTTCACCTGCCTTCTGTGTGGGTGAGTGGCAGTATGCTGATGCACACGCCTTGCCTTGGCTCTAAAATGGTTTCTTGCTATAAAAGTTAGTAGTTTTGATGAAGCATTTCTAAAAGGAAATGTTTGTCAATTCTGCTTTAAGCTCAACAGTCTTAATTCAGTGTGGCAGATAAGAGAAAATCATGTTGGCTTATATTTATGATTTATCACTTCTATTTTAGAGCTAGAGATATTTGGACTGCAAACAAACTCTTCTGTTTGTGTTTTGTTTTGCATCGTGTTTCTTTTCCTTGATCTATCTAAACTTTTCCAGGCAAATCCATAACATTTATATACCACTCAAATATATAATGGGAGAAACACACCTGGAATGCACTGAGGTAGTATTTTTTGATAAATCATAGCTTATAGCTGGGCAGGACGGAGATTTGAAGATAGGCTAGAAACAAGGACAAGTTCATGATGAATAGCTGAGGCCCATGCTACCGCACAGGTCAAGGTGAGCCATGCCACCAGACCCAGTGGTGAACTGATGCCTGCTACTTCATGTTGCCCTTGGGCATACTTAAGATTCTTGAGTCGAGACTGGAAAACAGATGGATTTGGTGAGCTGGATAAGAGAGCCAAAAAAAAGCAAAGAAACTTGTGAATTTAAAAAAAAAAAAAAAAAAAAAAGGGACAAGAAGTAAGCTATTTTTTTCCAGGGAAAAAGGACCAGATCATCCCAGGAACTTGAATGCTTAAGTGCCTTTGTTTAGGATCCACCTCAAAATGCCTCTGTTGATCTGGGCCAATATGGGTGGAGAGGTGTCTCCTGTACCTACAGGCTGGTTACTAGAAGTGCAGTAGCATCAAAGCAAACAGAACAACTATAGCTACGTTCTTGGTTATTGACCATCTGGTCATGGCTTCATTTTGAGATTGCTACATGAAGGGGGCAAAAATGTGTAGAAAATTGTTCAGGGTAATCTCAGTTTTTCCAAAACATGCTACCTGGCACGTGAGGATGGCTGCTGAAAAAAAAAAAAAAAAAGGCTCTTGCTTTTATGGCAGTGCTGTGTAACGCAGAGAACAAACAGCTTTGTGGAGATAAGGGTGGCTTCTCCCACATGGGATGCTCTTTCCCCTTTCATTTCAGCCTTACTAAGTGCACACCAAAGATTTTCCACTTCTCCAGTTTCAAAGGGAACCTCCACCCACCCACAAGTATTTCCTCTGGTCTTCACAAGCTGTTATTGGCTCACACACCTTCCCTGTACTCTCTGGGAAAAGAGGCAGATAATACAGGAAGAGCTGATTCTTGGGACTAATAGTAAAGGTACCAGTTAAAGGACTTAGCAGGGGGCCTCAGATTTGCTTGCAGAGTCCTGTGTGTCTTTTCTCGCGATCAAAGTGACTGCGAGAGATTGTGGTTTTCAATTCATTTTTTGCATATGGGAAGGAGGGTGGCTTTGTGCAATGGCTGTTTAAAAATACTTCAAAAGAACTTGAATCAGTCTATGGCTGTGCTATATACAAATTAAAATAATTGATTTTTGGCAGCCTTTTAGGAGATCTATAAATTAAAGGGATCATGTTTCTGATACATTCTGGGGGACTTTATTTTATGCTGACTTACAGAGTGCCCTCCATGCCAGAGCTGGAAGTCAGCCACCAAAGCAGAGAGAGCTTCTCACTTTCATTTGCTCTGCCCTCCTGTCACTGGGTTTCTTTCTGGAGCACCCACGGTTATGGCAGGTCCTGGACCCAGGCTGGCTCTATACCCTTTCTTTTCATTTTGTGCTTTGAGAACTTAATGTTGAGAAATAGAAGCTGCCCCAAACCCAGCAAGACCCATCCCTATGGGGTGATAGTTTCTCTCCCTTCTTCTCCATCAATAAAAACTGATACCCTCACCCAGTCTCTGTTGCACCTGGGCAATTCCCTTTGTGTGCACTGATGGCAATGGGTTCAGCTCTATCTGTGATGACCTAAAAATAGCTCTCAATTAACATTGCGTTTCAAGAATTGGAAAATTTCCCAGAAGTCCATTCTTTTTTTCTTTTTCTGTTTCATTACATTTTACAGTAATAATACACAAGCCTGTAGAAAACATGACGGGTAATGAAAAAAAGTAATTAATATAAGCAGTGTAAAGCATTTTTTTTTCCCTCTGTTGTCCTTGCAGAAAATTACTGCTTTAAACTGAGCAGGATGTGAAAATGCATAAAGCAAACAGTAATATGCTGTGGTTTGTAAATATCTTATGCAAAACAGTTAAGTCAACTGCTGTTTATTTTTCTTACTTTGTGTCACAAGCTCTTATTTTCTTTTGTTCATTATTTTTTCCATTTGTTCTTTCTTTGGGGCTTGTTCTCTTTCATCTTAAGGAAGTGACTGGGTTAACTATGTATTTTTTTCCCGCTACAGTTAATTCAATCAAACGTATAGGACAGCCTATTCTGTCTCTTCTTACCGTCTCTGGTAAGTGCTGGCTCTGAAATGCAACACACACCACAGAAGTGCAGCAGGCCAGGTCGTCACTATACTGCAGATCTGCTCTCATTATTCTGGGACTGAAAAAAATAGAAAGAATGCATTCTGTCATCCTACAGACAAACAAGTAATTATCCCAAATCCTGCAATAGCGTTATGATAAACGGTAGTCTTCCTGACTATTCCTGTAGGATTCTGCAGTGGTTTCATAGGGCTGGCCAGCCACAGTTCTGGAATGGGCTGTGAGCAATATGCAGTCAACATTAAGTGAGATGGCACAGTATATGCCAGCTCTCCTTGGGATATTTCTCTCTGGCTATCTGTAGAACTTGTAACACCCAGCGATAGCTGAAGGTCACAGCAGAGTTTCTGAGCTGAAATACAAAACAGCATTCCAAACACATCTTCTGTGGCCAGGCAAGAAACTGCTTATGGTTTATTTTCCCTCCCCCAACTCTGCAGCTGACATCCAGCATTAGTTATTGTTTATTTTTGTCTTGTTCCTTGTTCTAAAGGTTTCCCTTATGGCCCTGGTTTATGTGAACTTTCAGATATCACTCGGGGCTTCTCTGCCTCATCCCCTCTGATGTAGCCAGTTCCCTTGTGAAGGTAGGCTTCCCCAGCTGAAGATCTGTGCCTCTCTCCTGTGGCATTCTGTGCAGCCATTTGGAGTCCCAGATGTAGGAAATGAAATAATCCACGCTCATACAGTCATGAAAGTGCCCATCTGGCACACAGGAACATCACGCATTGGAAGCACACAAGCGTGAGCTCACTTTTGTTATGGCATTTCATAAACAGAGATGCAGCGAGCCAGCAAGTAAGGTCCTTTGGATAATAACAATCATTTCCACCACACATTGTGTTTAAAAAATAGGGAAAGAAAAACCAAGACAAACTGGAAAGATTTGCTCTGAGACTTCTGAGGAGAAATTTCTACTTATAAACGTTTTGTTGCTTTTTTTTTTTCCCAGTGGCCTGCTGTACTTACATCTCCTTGGCTTTCCCCACTCTCTCTGTAGATGTAAGACAATGGTGACAGCTGAAATGTAGCCAGTTAACTCTTAGTTACCTCTGCAAGCTCTTCTTCCTCACTGTTCTGTTAAAGAAAGGAAATATTAGATCATACTTACAGAAGTGAGCTCTATAAAAACAAATTGCATGTTACTGCTTTCTTATCACTACATAAAACTCACAAAAACAGCCTAATAAATGACCTCACCACTCAATTTTGAAGTATACAAATTAAAGACAGCAACGGATAAGCCAAGAGAGATTAATGTACAGTGTGTGCCTGTGTGTGTGTGTTTGCATGCCTCTATGAGGATATACCCATATGCTGTTGACATTCAACCTCTGGAATTATAATTAGGGGAAAAGGCAGATGTGTAAATTCATCTTGCTGGGCAGTGAATATATGCTGCACCAGTCCCTGATTAATTCAGGACTTGAACACTATTTACTCCAAAACACAAGGGTTCTGCTGGGATATGTTGGCTAATAAAGGGGTGGAATATGAGGAAACAATGAGCAGCCTGAAATGATGGACTAAGTTCAATACCAGTAAGGAAAAAGCAAGGTTATTTATATTATTCCAGCTTTGTAAAGTAATTGAAAAAAGACACCCTAGGCATTTTGTTGGATGTCATTGCATGCTGTAAAAAAAAAAAAAAAAAAAGCTTGGGATGTACTAAACCTCAAAATCCCCGCGATTAACCCTTCTGACAGGGCTGAATCTTCGGAGGGCTCCTCAAAGGGGTGAGATTTTTAAGGTCAAGAAAGAACAGGGAGGCTTATCGGGTCTCCTGAACTGTCGCAGAAAAATCATGCCTGGTCCAATGTGGGGGCTCAGGCACACAACTCCATGGTTTATGAACGTTATAAATTATGGATAATAGTAAGAGAAAATAGTCTCTGCATTTTACATGAGTCCTTTTTGTATTGTATTTGGCAAACAGTATCCAGTCCAGTATATGTTAAATACTAAGTGCTAAGTTGGGAAAACAATGAGATGTTTGTAAATATGATAGACCATTACAATATACTGCTTCTCATTTGAAAAGTCATTTGTGCAAGAAATGATTATTGACCCATAATATGTAAATGATTGAAATGCAGAAATTAATATTTGGGTCAACTCATGTATTTTTCAACCATGAAATGAAAATCTCAGTATTCACATTCCAATTCATACATGAAAGCATTACAGAGCTATTACTTGGCTATTGTATTAATTTATTATTGTCTTAGTTAATGACATTCAGAGTTATATCTCTACTTTCAAACCGAGGAAAGGCGTTGCTATGCCACAGTAATGTTTCAACCCAGGAATGTCCTTTTTTCTGGACTCTTCTTGCCCTGGTGACCATAAACCAAATTCACAGTTGGTGGAATCAAATAAGCAGCGCTGCTTGCTCCAAGGAGGGTTTGGTCCTAGCACACCTTAAATCTTGTACATGAAGGACTAGCTGCAACACTGCAGCTCCTCTGACTGTTCCCTTGGGGCTTGATTCCCACCTCTTTCATGAGTTTTACACCAGTGTCACGTTGATTATTTACTGCAGTTATTCCAGGAGTAAAATCAGCACAGAATTGGTACACTTAGCATGGTTGTCTTTTAGTTTCTTATGATAGAGACTCCTTTTTAACTGAACCACAGGGTTCAGTGGCAATGCAGTGTGAAGCTTCCAAAGGCACTGGTGGGGGCATGTTCCTCCTGACAGAGCCACAACAGCCCCAGCCCTTCAGCCCAAGGTGACTTATATCACAGCAAATTTAGTGCTCAGGAGACATGCCAGGTTGTTAGTTCCAGAGGCTCATGTGCTCTCTTTTTCCCTAGGAGTGTCCGAAGACCTGCAGCAACAGTTCAGCTTCAGGCCTTGCTACATTGCCCCTGAGGAAGCAGAAGGTGGCTCCATGGTGAGGTATCACAAATGCCATCAGTGCCAAAGTGTATGGCTGAGGTGGTCATTACGGGCCAAGCTGAAATCTATCCTACGGCTGTCTCCTGGGCTATTACCCACCACATTTAAATTCTACCAGTCACTGAACTTAGGTGGATTAACTCAGTTTTAAGGTCAAAAATCCAAATAATTCATTAGTATCATATAAACTGTGTGTTCCACATTCACGCCTTTTTATGTAAAAGTAAACAATGCCTCTTTCTGTGTGCCATGGAGTATTGTATTACTTGAAGTGTCTATCTCCTTAAAGGGATACATAATTTAATAACAAGTGTATGAGTGAAATCTATGTAGCATGATATTTGTGATAGACAGAATGAATGGAGAAGAGATGGGCAGAATAATTCAGGTAATACCCAAAAGCAAAGCATCATGAGTAAATCAGGATTAACCTGTGAAACATGACGTGCTTCATGAAAAGACTGGTATATTCTAAAGACCTCATTGACTTCAGTGAATTAAGCAGGGCTGTATTCTATCAAGGCTGTTCCAGTGCTCCTACCTGCTATGTGCACATTGGGTCCTGCCTATGAGAATGGATCTGATTTATCTTGGCTAAAATTCTATACAATTATACTTGGAAATATCTTACAGATAAAACATTTTTAGGTATTTTGAGTAGAAAAATTTTATATTTTACATACAAATTATTTTAAGCAGTTTTAAATGTGGGTGACAGAGCTTTACACAGCTTTTTAGATAAGGAAGTCCCAGTGTAAGAGCATGCTTGGGTGGTGAAGAACATGTGGCTACCACAGGACTATCTAAAATTGCGATGGAGATGATGCAGAGGCGGTAATGGTGATCAGTGATGTAGCCACTGCTCCCATGGTGTAAATAAGCAACTGCCCACAATGGCTGGCTGTATGGGAGGGTCAACACCCTCTTGGTTCTGCCCAATTAATCATCCTCTGGTTTGCTTAGCCTCTGGTGCAGAAAGCAGACCAGGTGACTAATTCTGGCAATAGAGGCCCTGCTTCTCAAGAAGACCTTCCCTTGATAGAAGCATTATTTAGTTTTAATTTCCATGTGGCCTATTCATTTATTTGAAGCTAATGGCTAGCATGAATCATAGTGTTAGGAGGTGAAAGCATGATCTGTACTAGTGATCTAAAGTAGATGGCGTGTCTGCCAGGGGTAAGAACAGAGGATGCAGGTTCCTGATGCTATGACTCCAGGGGAAGAGCAGGAGAGGTAGAGTCTCTCCTCTAAATCCAGTGCCTCCCAGCTGATCTGGACAGCAGCATCAGCTAGGGAGTGACCAAGGTGCAAGCGGAAGTACATGCACTATTTTGCAACAAGCTCACAAAAGTCTCTAACAGACAAGGTGACGACTACTGTGGCCCCAACCAAACGCAGCCTTTGTTTAACTTTACTAGTATGTGTAAGCTAATTGGCATCACTGGGCCTGTATGTGCACTTAAAAATTATGTTCATGTTAAAGTGCATTGGTGGGTCAGGGAATAATGGGTGTAAGCACCTTGCAGGCCGTAGCCCCAGATGTAGGCCTTGCCCTGACCTTCTGCAAAGCTGGAGGGTTCTCTCAGGGCCTGACTGCTCAGTTTATGGCTGAACTGCCCTGCAAATGCTGCTGCCACTGCTTAATGCTGGAAATTGTTTAAGTCATGAAGCAACATGTTCTACCAAGACAGCCAAAAACAACAATAGAATTAGCAGGAGCCAGTCCAGCTGACTCCAGGAGAAGCTGCAGAGTTTCAAAATTAATCTTAAATTTACCTCTAACCCTGAAAGCAAAACTAATTGCAGAATGTAAGGCTCTCTGAACGTGTTTGGGAACTGGATTGGGTATACCTTGGAAAAAAAACACAAACACTTCAGATAAAGTCTCCATTTTAATTGTATCAATTCTGCCAATTAATGATAATGGAAGAGCAGGCCAATTAGCTAAATAGCTAATAGTTTTATCAAGCAGAGGCTGGCAATTTAAAGCAAACAAATTCTTTCTAATTTTATCCCCTTGCACACCAAGATGTTTAAAGGATAATGGGGGATCCAATAAAGGATATTGTTCAAATAGAGCTACATTTAAATCACCTAATGGCTGTAAGAGTTTTACCCCAATTAACAAAGAAGAAACATGAACACCCAGTGACTTACAGCATAATATCTAAAAGCTTCATTAAAAAAATAATAATATATAGATGTGTGTATAATACACATATATTCTCCAACTAAGGACAGAATGGAAAATATCACTGACTTTCCCCTTAAAAACACCGATTTCTCCCAAAACAAAGACTCCTCTGTAACAGCAGAAGTATCAGAGAAAAGGGACTCTCCCGCCTAAGCCCCAGTATATAAATCATCTTCAAACTATGGTCATTAGTTTAACATAACTGTGGATTTGAATAAAGGAGATTGACCTATCTAACATATTTAAGACCAAATCCTACTGTTACCTAAATCTGAACTAAGTTAAGGCTATTGAAGAGAATCAAAAGCCTTTTCAAAACCAATAGCCAGAACAAATTCCTCATGATCATAATTTTGAGGATAAAAAATCCATTAAAGTGATGTCTTTGATTGCTATTAATGAAGCAATCTGGAATAAATCCAGATTGATCCATATGGATAATCGAATCTCTCATTTTCTCACATTTCAAAGGACTCAGATTTGGGCCTGATTTATATGACAGTGATAAGCAAAAGGCTCCTTTCCCTTGGACACTGGGCTGCTCAACCTAGGCAGGGGATGATATGATCTCTAAAAGGAGCTACAAGAACAATGCTCTCAGTGCACAGAAAAAGCAGAGCTCAAATAAAATAGCCACCAGCCTCCCCCACAAATCCCAAATACCTCTCCTTTGGCTGCTACTCCTTTGGAGGCTACTGAAGGCTGTTGACACCACTAAAGTGCTGTTGAGGGCTGGAAGAGTGTGCTAGGGAGGGGAGATCAGCAGAGTCAAGCCAACAGCCTGGCCCATGTTAGGGAAACTGATGTTTGTAGGAGCTTCTGCTGCATGGTACACGCAGGTCCCTCCCCTGGAGTTTGCTTTGCACCAGCAACCATTCCTCATACTGAGCTGTTCCAGAGCCTGCAAGGTAGAAGAGGCATTTACCTTGGAGGCTCACAGGGGCTTTTTTTCCTGCAACAGTCTGTTAATTATCTGGCACAAATATGCATCCCCCATCCCTCCCTCTGTGATGCTCGGCACCCTTACTGCCTGCCAGGCTCAAGCAGAGATTGGGATGTCACCCATGGGGCAGAGGTAGTCTCCAGGAAAGCTCCAGGTAAAAACTTTGGCCAGAACACAGCCAACTCTTTTTGGGAAGGTGGAAGGACTTTGTTGTTAAGTCACCAGTTCCACAGTTAAACAGAGAGTTAGGCTTATCTCCTGCTTTTTGGACATAATGCCAGAGTCCCAGAGGGAATAGCCCTGCTCAGCCCTTGAGCAGTAGCCAGGTGACCCTGGGGTGGAGAGGCTGCAGAAAGGGTCTGCTCCTCCCTGTGTCCTCCACCAATATCACTGCCCTCTTCCTCTGCTGTAGCCTTCCCCGCCAAGAATCTCTAGCACCTCCCTCCTCAATACCAGTTTTATGGCCTCTGGCAGGCATGTCCTAACCACTCTTTCCACCTGCTAGCAGTGCCCCTTGGCTGCACACCCTGCTGCCCACCAGGCCACCACCATGAGCCTGCCTCTTTGTCCTGCATCTCACTTCTCCCACCTAGCTTCTGTTTTCCCTGGCGCCTCAATTTCTCCTTGTATGAACTTGCAGAGCTGTGGAATGGCTGAAAAATTTGCTAATTGTTCCAGCAACAGAGTTTCAAAATTTTAGCAAAAAGCCATTTGTACTAGAACAGAAGACAGTTTCCATTTACAATTCTGCTTTTTTGCTGCCCCTTTAGGGCAGATGCCCACCTCCATCACCTCACCTTTCCCTAATGCCAGAGATGCGTGACTACTGCAAACTGTCCCATCCAACAAAATGAAAACAACAAACAGAAACATCTGCACCTCCAACAGCTGAAATTATATGTAACATCTTTCACTCCGACTCCACAACCGATACTCTCCTTTCTCTGATCCCTTTTCTGCATTTAGACACCACTAAAGCCTATGTAACTCTGAGCTGGCATCTGCTATAGTGCTTCTACTGCATTGGCAAATTGAGTGAATCCATGCCTCAGAGGTGACTCTTTGTAAAAGTGTTCCCTTAGGTGACCAGAGTCAATGTAAATTGCTGATTTTCCATATGAATATCCATGCACAGGTATGATGGAAGCTGTCTCCTTTCTACCTTAACTAGAAATGATGTAAACATAAAAACAAGACCGAGCATACCAGGCTGAACAGAGATCCAATTAATACAATATTTTTATTTGGTACTTACCAGTGAATGCTCAGAAGTGGAAATACAAAAACAGGTCAAAGGCTGCTGCTTCACAGGTGGTGTATAATCTCCCAGTAATTTGAGGCTTAGGCAATCTCTAGTTTGAGTTTGTCTGGACCTTCTGGTAGCTGCTGGCATTACCAAAATCTTCAAGCTAGACTGAAGGCAAACTGCTGACAATTCTTTAGAATATATGAAAATTTCCCCCCTCCACCCCACTTCCCCCCACTTTGTAGAGGCCTGAAATGATACCTGCAACTCATTGGAATGGTTCACATTTGTTCTTCATACAAAGCACTGAATGGATTTCCTCAAATCCTTTAATGGGCTTGAACCTTAGCAGTGAAAGCAGACACTTTACTGCAAACTTTCTAGAACTCATGCCACTCCAGTATCCCTGGAAATACCTGTGAAATATTTAGAGGATTGTTAGGCAAAGCATTCAAGGAACCTGAACCAGTGCTGGCAACATCTACTGGTGATGAGAGAGATTAAGTATTTACTACCAACATTTGGCCTTGTGGACTGGTGTTTATAGGAGTAAATATGCTAAGCTCTGGCATTTAAAGGCTGGCTAAGAAATTGTGAAGCAGGCTCCAGGATTTGGGGCCCAAAGCTTGCCAGTCCAAACCCAGCCCTGCCAGGTGACAGCCTACAATGACCAGTGATCAGCTCCTGTGCAAGCTTTCTTATCAAACTTAGGAGATATCCTTAAGATAAATATTTGTCAGATTCTATAAGAGAATTTGACCTGGAAATTGGAGTGTATAGTGTCTGTATAAAAGCAGTACGTGAGACAGAAGGAGTAAAGGAGCAGGGAATGGAGCAGCGATATGGGAGCACTTGGGATGGAACAGTTCAGCTAGCTGAGCCTTCCTGTCATGGCCCTTACACAGAAGAACTCTATCTACTAATGCTATCAAAAGTAAGAGTTTTCTTTGCAGCCAGGTGGAGTAAAAGAAGTGATAGGCAAATTTTTCTGACCAATGTTATTAGAAGTCTCTACCAGCACTAGAGGACAATGTAACAAATCCCATTCACAGCATTTTATTTAAATACTTCTTCACTAGTAAGCTCAGGGACACAGACCGAAAATTATAAATGCAATTATGAATTCCATTAGCTTTTTTTGAAACCAAAGGAAATTTACTACCAAAGGAGAACAAATTCTGCTCCTAGTTACAGTGATGTAATGCCAGGAAAGCTGACAGAGTAGTACTAACTCACGTAAGGAAAGAACTTGCTCCGAGCTCCTGGAACGCATGCAAGGCTGTGCTGAACAGATACAGCTATCTCACTATATTGAGGAAGAACAAGAGAAAGACTTTAATGATTAAAAAGAAGCCCAAACACATACCTTATTTTTATAAGTAAATGTGTTACCTGAAGAATAGTTGCAAACACACTTCATTTGCATAGGATTTGGTATACATCTGTGCTCTTCAACAGATTATTCCAGACCCTGAGTATTTCTTATAATTAATGTCAATATGCTTGGCTTATTTGTTATAAAAGAAAAGCATTTCTAATTAGCTTTTTCTGATGTGCAAAACGTCACTATTTTTTTCTAGTGTTTTCCAAATCAGGTTCTTTTTAAATTCCTGCACAGAAAGACAGTGTGAGGCTTATGCACCACTTCAGTCTTATTCTGAAGACAGTCTAAATTACATGCAAGTGATAACTAGGCCTTAGGCTGGCCCTCAACATGGGGTGAGGTTCACCTAGGAATGCTAGGAGTTCAAATAATGTAAACTGGACTTGTGGAAAGTCAAACATTTCAATTTCCCGTTAAATTCAATTATTAGTCTGCATATTTCCATTCATGATAGTGACACATACAATTCAGAATTTTAATCAGAAGCCACCCTACTTGCCTTCATAGAACCTCTGAAGAGTTTTTGGGAAGAAGAAAACCTTCACAGCAGTGACATTCAGAAGATTATCACAACAGGCCAGGGACACAAGTAAATCTCAAGCAGTAAAAGAGAGTACAACTGCGGTGAGCTGCCCAGATGCAGCAATAAACAGGGTCAAAGTGTGCACTTTTTTTTTTTTTTTTTTTTTTTTTTTTTAACCAGTTAATCCTGCAGAAAGAACAGATAAATTAAGAAGCCTTTGCCAAGCCAAAGTACTGGTCCTATCAGCTGCAAGTAGCAGGAGGGTGGAAAGTTGAGCATAGACACTCCCATCTCTTATCATTTACATCTCTTATTTTTCCTGGGAGAAGCTCAGAACTGTTTCTACATTTAAGTAAAACCACCATGCAAGACTGACCAGATGCCAACTGGAAGCAATGAGAATGTTTTCCCTTTATTTTGGGTCTTGGATTAAGCTCTAAATGAGATCAGTGCTAGACCTGATCAGTGGAGGCATACAGGAAAGGAAATTTTGCTTCTCTATTAAATTGGACAAGCAAAGTGCTTTACTGAGTGAAATAAGATGTGAGAGTCCATGACATGTTCAGGTTGTTTTTCTTTCCCATACTGCTCTCATTTAACACAAAGAAGCTCATTTCCCATATCATATGGCCTTTGATCCTGAGCAATAAATATAGTATCTTCTTTAGAGACATGAAGGCCCCCCACTTTACAGCCTTGGCCTTGTTGGTTGATCCGTGAATTCAAACAAGGACAGCAGATTCCTAAAACTTTGGCCAAATTAACATCTTAAGCAATTTTTTGGCTCCTTCAATGTGCCAATACTGTTGTGGAAACCTGGAAGCAGCAGTCAGGTCTTTGATGATTTATTTAGTAGGAGTCATCTAGTAGCTAATTGTCTGCAATTTTTGACCTCATTCATGTGTAGTGCTGACTCTTCTGTGTTTTCCTCTCAAGCTTTCTTACACCTCTGTATGTTACATTTCCAGACAGCAGTTCAACTTTATCACAAATATTTTTATGAACTTGCCAAACCACATCGAAGATCTTCAGACTCAAAAATAAAAGATAAAATCATCCTCACAGGGCACCTCACCCTTTCCACCCAGGCACATGTAAAAAACCCAGCTTTAGGCTCCAGTATTTTACATTTATGAGTAAGAGCCTAGTCATTTTAATTTGTTGTTAGAATTTTCACCTTTCTGTTCTTTTCTTGAATTTTTCACCGTGAATCTATATCAAAAGAGAGAAGTGTTGACTCATGTAAAAGAACAGTCCTCCTTGTCTGTCCGTACTGTAGAACTCACCTCCACTTAGAGCTGGTCCCAGAGAAGTGCACACCTGTTAATGACCACAGATGTACCATAGGAAGGATGAGTGACAACCAGGTGCGTGTTGGGGTGTGTTGGCCTTGAGTACAGAAGATTTTTGCACTATACTGGCAATAAATCTTAGCACAGATCATAGGCAACTAAAACGCTTGGTACATTTTTTGACTGTAACATAGATCTTCATGGGTAAGTCCAAAGAAGAATCTGATTCATTGTATAGTTCTGTTTCCACCATGGTTTGAGGATGGCATTGACGTCTATTAAATCATAGAAACAATATAATTTCTACTCAGATTTCTGCTAAATCCCACATGATTTTTCATGAGATAGAAAGTTCTTCCTGTACATTTTTTGCATTTGATTACCCCTGTGTATGATTCAGCAATTGTCACATGTCCATTTTGGGGTGGCTTCCTGCCACAAGCGGTTCCAATCTCCTATTTATATATTTCTGAAGAATGCCGGGTCCCCTGGGAGATGGAAGACACCCTATTTGGACATAATTATCATCACAATTTACTAAGACACATGCCAGTGGGAAGATACTCTTTTTTAAAAAGATAAGTCCTATTTCCTTAATGCAGCCATTGCTTAAATGTAAAACACACTTACAGTACCCACCCAGGGTATAAGTTGTGTAATTTTATAATACTGTGTCTAGATGGGTGTTGGCATTCTACCGGCGCTCTTACCACACCCAGGAATTCTGGTCTTACACAATTACACGTATCCTGTTGACTAATTACATAATAATTAGTATTTTTAATATTCAAAGATGCACTCAACTTGGTTATGCAAGATTTTCTGTCACTGCAAATTAAAACCCAAACGTAACAAACGTGTAGTAAAAAACACTGTTTAGATAGCTTACTGAGCATGGACTTATCTTTCAGCAGACAACACAAAATAATTAATACTTCATACATTTTAAACACTTTCAGCAGGCCCTCCTTCCTGCACTCTTACTTTGGGTAATGCACCTGCTTTATAAATCTGTTAAAGTAATTTTGAATTCAAAACGGAATTTCTGTTGTCTGCCTACTTCTGAGTTACTATCACCAATCAGGACCAGAGATAATTTTTGGCTGAAATAGTACTGTGATGTGCCTGGGAAAAGCAGACTGCTTTTTACAGTGGCATTTCTGGAAGGAATCTGGAAAATTCAATTTAGGTCAGCAGTTACCTGAAAAGCATCCCAAATACTACTGCTTCAAGAAAGTGCTCCTGATGAGCCTGAGCCACTTGGTGGTGGAACTAATGTTCGACAAGCCTGGGTGGAATGTCTTGATCTGGGCTCGTGGTTGCAAAGTCTGGATCACCATTTGGACTTCAGGACTTTAAGATCACATATTTTTGCAATCATTTCTTAAAAGACGTATCCAAAAAATCGTGCAATGCAAATTCTAAACTTGGTGTATCAAAATTCACAGAACATGGCACAGAGCAGAGGCCCAGCCCTGGGTTTTGCCCAGGTGGATTGTACACGATGTTTCTATAGTACTTCTGGTCTGCCCTTGCTAGTTTCTGTGGAGTCTCCAGTTTGCACACAGGCCTTTACGGCAGAAAAAGTAGAAAACACTGACTGTGTTTCCCTCTCCAACTATACCCAGGCAAAACAGTAAAGAGCAACAAACACTTTGTGAGCAACTTTTTTTTTCTCTTTGTGAATTTGAATTCTAGCTTTCCACTTACTGTGCCTGCAAGTGATATTTCAAGGCACTTGAGGACAAATTAATGCCCAGGGGCTCCTTTTTGGACTGTTTATCTTTTCATGGGGCAAGAAGTTATAGAGCGAGACCAACTTCTTTACTGAAGAACAATTTCTTGCTGCCCCGATAGGTAAAAAAATTGGCATTTCAGTCTAAACTCTTGCCCCTGACAGGTAGTTACTTTTTAGCCAACCAGCAGTTGTCAGAAAACAAAGAGGATCTGTTTGGAAGGAGCAGGATGTGGGACTGCTGTGATAAGTGATACAGCTCAGCTCAGAGGTGCATAAAAAGCAGCTTCACAACTGCCTTTTCCTCAAAGCCTCAGAAGCCCCACTTCTCTACCCCAAATAACAGAAATAAGGCCACTGCACTTCTCTACATCTGGAGAACACTTAAAAAGAGGTCAGTTTTTGAATGTACAACTGGGGTTATTGTTAATTCTAGAGGCTCATTTTTTTTACATCCTTTGCTTTCTTACCTGGTGTTCCTCTTCCATGACTCTGGCAGACAAGAAGCTTTTGAGAGGCAAGGCATCTGTAGCCATATCTCTATCACCACTGATATGCATGCGGCAACCTCATTTCACATTGAGAACCACTTCAGAGCAACTGCTTCAGATGCTGTTCTTAAATCATGAGGTCTCAATTGCCATCATTTGTCAAATTCCTCTTTACTCTTCTTTTCTAAAAAAAAACCCACAAAGCCAAAATGAACTTTCATGCTTTGCTATTTTCCCCCACCAGAAATGTTGTGGCTCATTTGCATATATAATGAACGGTATTTAATTACTGATAATAATCCAGAACAAAAAATTGCACCTGGCCTGACAACACAAGGCCAACTTGCTTCCTGATGTGATTTTAAATGGCTGAGATATTAAAACACTGAAAAACGGGGTTTATAATGGAAATACTGACAGACAATTAACTATAGAGATGCTGCTCTAATAAATGGAATAGCCCGTCGTAATCTCTAGTTCATAAATATGCAAATACAAGGCAGAGGATTTGCTCCAAAGGATGTCTCTATAATTTTAACTGACCTTTACTGATACTAAATGAGCCTGTTGCTTCTGTTTTTAAGCATTAAATAGAAAGCATAGGGAATCCAGTCTCTCTACATTCAGCACCAATAGCAAAAATCCTCACTACCTTCAACAGTGAAAAAATCTGGTCCCAGAACACACAGAAAGCAGGATGTCTGGCATTTAACTGAACTCTTGACTGTACTTGATTTTAATTCTGTTCTCATCTGTGTTAATTATTATTATATTAATTCTTCTGTTTGGGAAATTAAGCACACATTCGCCCCATGTGTCAAAGAGCTTGACCTGCCAAAATGCACTCACCCGCTCAGTGATAAACAGGCCATCAACACAATGAAATAAATGTTGAATTTTATCCAGTTTCCTGTTCTGGACCAAATGGAGTCAAATCCACTGACTTAATATTTAATAACCTAAATGTAATTTCTTTTTTGTGCCTCACATTGCAGAGTAAAGAATTGGATGGCTAGCAGTTTTGCAGATTCCCAACCCCTAATTATTTTAAGCTATTCATCCTGGTATCCATCCATTGATGCTCAGCCAAATTGCCAGCAGGGGAGAGATCTGTCCAATCCAGGAGCTAAATGAGTCACTGAGAGTCAATCTGTTTTTTTCCCTTGCTGCTGGGATTTCCTTGGGTCCTGGCCTCTCTCTGCTCCAATCACACACACACACAGCTCCAGGCATGGGTCCTCTTTGGCTTCAGCTGCCTCCTGTCTCTCCATGTCTGTTCTGCTCATCACAGCTGTTGATGGGTTCTCGCCGGCTGGCCACAGAAGACCAATACTTCCATCACATTGTTCATACAGCTCTTGCTCTGGAGGAAAATGAAGACATCTTGGCCTTGTTGAATTTGCTGCTGAAGTAATACATCAGGTATCTAGATGGAAAGCAAACCACATGAATAAAATGTGTCATCTGGGTTAGATACTAATTTATTTGCCTTAAGTTCTGGGAACAATATTTGCACTTTTCCAGAGAACTCAGTTAAGTTCCATAGAAACTGAATACTAATATGATTTCTGCAGCATGGAAAACAAATATGAAACAGAAAAAAAATTGACTCATCAGAAATATTAGCTACTCAGTATTAAAATATCTGACAATGCTGCAAATACAATTTATAAACAGGAACATTTAGAGCTGAACTATTCATCGAAAAGCAAATTCCTTTCTTGCTCCCTTTTAGGGTCAGGATTCAATTACAAAAAAATATGCAGCAGACTTAAGGACTGCATGTAAGATTAAGATAACTGGTATTTCATGGTAAATGATTAAATTAGCTGACACAGTTTTATCCTGAACTTTGCCATTAAAACTGACATTTTTGTGCCAAGCGCATTGTAGGCTGCTGGTAATCTAAACTGCTTTTCTTCTTCTAAAGACTTTAAATAGCTAAAGTACTCTTGTTCTTTACCCTATTTGCAAATGTGTGGAAAATATATCTACATCATAACAAGATGAACTAAGCACAGGAGCAGAGGACTTAATTTTTCCTCATCATACAAATACCTTAAGAAAACAGTAAGGAAGCTTCAAATGCCCAGATTCAGCTCTGCAACATGCACTTTAATCAAGTCATTTATGTGACTCTACAGAGATGAGAACATGCTGTCCCCCTCACGGTGAATAAAAATAGAGAAATGACAGAAGCCTTTTACTAAAAGTTTAATTATTCCTAGTACACAATTCTAAACCACTCTATGTTTTATTCCTCTTCTTTTCAGGCTTGCTTTATATGCAAAGAGAGTTATGAGAATAATTTTGGTAGAAAACAGTTTATGACTGTTTGGATGAAGCACTGCCAGAGCCAATGCCTGCAGTCACTTTCCCTCAGCTGAGCTAGGTGGGAAGCAGCAACTCAATCCACTGTGAAGATATGTAGCCTCCGAAGCAAAGCACAGGCCAGGCCTGACTGATCAGAGATGGACTGTGAGGTAAATGAATCTTCTGAGCATTGCACTGAGTGCCTTCCAGAGGTCGGTGGGAAGCAAAGCCACCAAAGAGGCACTGCATGAATGAGGAGAGGAGGCAGGATAAGCAGACAGCACATCCCGCAAGAGGCCAAGGGTGAGCATAAGGAACAAGCTGTGGCTGAAGAAAGTTTCACAGACAACAGGGTACAATTATTCAGTTCCTCTGGCTGTTTGACTTCATCGGGGGTCAGAAAAATGGATCTTATTCCCTTTTATTTATTTATTTATTGCAAAAAAGTAGTATGTGACTCTCACTGCAATTTCTCCTCATAAACAGAAAAACCTAGAATATCTTGATTTTTTAGCTAACCAGAATTTTCAAAAGAAGTACCTAAAAATACAAAACCACAGCACCGCAATATTGGTCCAGAACAGTGGAGCAGCACATCTATCCTTTCACAGGGAAGAGTCTTACATGTTCTTGGAAATTATGCAATACCAATGGCTATTATTATTGTAAAATAATCTACCTGAACAGGACACTTAATTTACCATTCACACGCTTAAATAGTGGAAGTTACACAAAGAAGTCATGCACGCATCACATTATACCTCTTTATGTGCATTGGCACAAAGATAAAAACACTGATTATACAAGTTGGATTATATAATCTCTATTTTAGCACTTAGTAACCAAGGTCTTTGCTGAAACAGGTAGTAAAAGCATGACAGGCAACAAAGAAATAATGTTTTTCATTCCAACAGAGAATTTGATCCTTCAGACTTTGCACAGACTTTTCAGAAGTGTGTGCATAACAGGAATGTTACGGCAATGTTTCTAGATTCCTTGTTAGCCACAGCTGGGCAAGACTTTGGGCTCCTTTTCACATCTTGGATCTTCCGGCAGTTTCAATGAAGAAGAAGCACAGCTTTTTGCACTGCACCTTCCTCAGAAGATAGAAATTGCAGTTATACAACACTCACACAGTCACACCACTGTCATCAAAAGGTGACTTTCAGTGAAAAGAGACAGCTGTGAACACAGCTTCTTTGTTTGAGAACTCGTGCAAATGCTGAACAATGAAACACAGTTTGATTATCAAAATTCAAACCAGTATGAACATTTTGCAAACTGTGTTATTCAATTCAAACTTCTTAGCTCTCCCATATCATTTCTTGGTTCTTGCATGTTGTGAAAGAGACATAACTACTGAAAACCCTGCACATCAGAGGTTATATGAATCATCTATTCTACTCCAAAATGTTTCACTGATCATTCATTATTAACTGAGTAAAATGAAGATAGCTATGATAGATGAAAATTTATCCTAAAGTATTAGAAAGGATATGAAAACATCTTGTTCATAAGTACTAACATTTAGATGACATAAGAGAGTCCAATCCCAGTTTTTTTCACTGTCACGTACCATACAGCTCTTAATAACTCATTATTACCTTTTTTGCTGCTCCTAGGCACTGGTAGTTTCAACCTGGTCTGCCATTGAGCAGAAATGCATTCCAACAGGAGAACAGTGAAGGGACTGGAATGCTGAAGGACCGGAGGCCTGCTGATATCAGAGCTTAGGAACCTAACTCATGTCCAGATTTTTTCTTAGCAAATATATGTCCTCTAAAGTTTCTACATAAATTTATGTCCTCCTCTTGATGAGAACACTCAGATTAGAGAAGAAGAAGCCTGTGGCCCTTTGTAGATCTGAGAGTAAGGTCTCCCAAGTAACAGAGTAACTTGTGTTTTGTGCACACGGATTTGCGCACAGAACTTGGAGATACCAAAACGTAATAGTCATTTTCGAGCAGCTTGCCACAGGCATGTGAAAGAGCCTGGGGAAGAACCTTGCTGACACAGAAAATAAAAGAATCTAAGCTACCTTATTTCATGAGTCAAGATCCTGGATACATCTTGCTCCTTGTCATGTGTCCTTCCATACAGAAAGGACAGAAGGACTGGATTGAAGTTAGGAGGGCTACTTGAGTTGTACTCCAGAACTGAATATATTTAGAAAAAAGTTTTCATGCTATTTTAGTCGTTTGTCTCTTAACACGTTTTTTTGTTTGTTTCATTGCTGCCCTCTTCAGCTCAGGTTCTCCAGGGTGGCAGGTCAGGCCTACGGATGAGGGAAGCAGACAGAGACAGAAGTTGTGCAAAGCTGGTCATGGACTTAATAAGGGCTTGATTCCGTACCAACGAAATCAACAGGAGTTTGGCTCATGTTTGCAATAGGAGGTGGATCAACGCTTTATGCCAGCTGTTCCCTGTTGGGTAGGGATAATCCCTTTGAAACAAAATATTTAACTTGTTCTCACTCTGTTGATGTAAGAAGACTTCTTGTGATAATGCTTTCATGAGAATTAAAAGGTGTGTCCCATTTTTAATGTCAAATACCTCATTCCTCTAGTATATATTTGCCAGTTCACAAAATAAATAAATAAATAAATAGTTCCAAGAAATGAGACATCTATTAGCCATATGGGTTTACAAAAAGCGCTACAGCAATCTGAGGTGCAGGGTGTGTCCTCCATTTGTTCTGCTTGCCATGACAGTACTTGCAATTTCCTCAGCAGGAAGATGCAGCAGGGGGCCAGGTTAGTTCAAACAGCTGCAACTGCAGAGGGACCCATGGGCAGATATAAAGTAGCCAGGGCCACTGTAGGCCCTGGGATGACAGAAAAATAAACTGCTAACCGTAATGAAGGGAGTCATGAAGAACAAAATGTGGGAACATTATCAGACAGACAGAGAAACAGGAGCTGAGGGAGGACAGTAATTATGATAAAATCAGATATGTGTGTCCACAGTCTGGATCCAAGTACAGTATTTAGTCTCAGTTAGAACTGTATTTTGTTTCTATGTTTTACTGAGGAAATGAGGCTCTGACACTGCCCAGGTTGTGCTATAGATCAGCAGCACACTGTGGCTATTTCTAGCTTCTGCATATATTGGCGAAGTTCACAGGCAGTGTGGAAGTGGTGCATATTTATCCCCAGCCTTGGTTTGGTTCACTCTTTCTCACCCCTCTGGCTGAGATCCATTTGGCTAGCAGACTTGGAACATAATGTCTGCTAAGTTTTATAAAGCAATTATTTAATTTGAAAAGTCTCTTTGATTGCATTCTAATGAGATTTCCATAAAATATAGAGTTCTCCACCTACTCCTGGGAACTTTTGTTTACTCCATAAACTATGACAATTTTCAAAAAGCTCCAGAAGACTTCAAGAATGGAAGCTTCCAGAGACAGAGTTGTTTGGTCTCACATCTGGGAACTGAGATTTCCATAGACTTACTGTATGGGAAACTGTTAATCACAGCCTGAATCTCTGATTAACCATCTGAGGCAAGTGACGGGTCAGCTGCAGGAGCACAGGTGAAGGTAATTCAGCTGTGCTCCCGGAAGGGGTGGAGCTTGACTCCACCTCTCCTAGATCCCATTTAAGCATGACCACCAGTAAGGCAGCATCTCTTTTTGGAGATTGCTCCTGTGTGGAGTTCCTTGTAGCAAGCCTCAATGTTGGCGAGCATCCATCTTAACTGTGAGCCTCAGTATTGGTGAGTTATTCCTATACAACCTCTGGCTATCCATCTATTATGCCTTGTATAATTACAACTATACACTTACATCCTCCAGAAGCAGAAAATGTATGGAATTGTTTGAGCTTAAGAAATTATGTCACCTGTCCAGAATGAATGGAGGAATTGAGAGAGACAACAGCAAAGCCAGGGGCTGCATCTTGCTCTGTTCCAAAGAACATCCCCCTTACAGATTTTTATGGCTCTCCCAGCCTTAATATTAAACACTTGACCTTTTTATCAAATACTATTTTAAATTATTAGGTTGGCTGATTAGTTACTAAATATACTGTATGTAGCAAATAAGAAATTGTGTAGTCCAGTGCTACAGTCTTAGACCTTTCAGGTATTTCTCCCTTGGCATTTAGAGTCAGAACTTTGAGTCCCCTTATATTAACTTAAGGCACTTGGTAAGCAAGGAGTGCATGGCATTTTCACACAGGGTGCAGTGATTTCTGAGGTAGCACAACTAGAACAGGGACGTTCTCCTTCCCTTACAGCATTCCCCCCCATCCCTAACAGATAGCTTTAGTGAAAGGGCTGTAAACACTGAGAAACCAGCTCATGCCAAACAATACAACTTAGACTACTGACTTTGACTTTAAATAAGTGCATTTACCTTTAAACTTCTGTAAACTGGTCCTTTGCAATTGTCTCTGCCTTGTGCCTCTCTCCCAGAAGAGCTTTTCCACTTATCTTCCTTCCTCCTCAGCACAAATCAGCACACCTTGCACTGGAAGCAGAATTGATGTATTTGCTTTTTCACCTCTACTTCCACACCACAGTTTGGGAAAGCCTGCTGTAAAACTAAGACCCTCTCCCTCATACATCCCACTTAAAACATTTGGATTTAAAAGCACGTGGCTACAAACAGTATGACAGACACCCTGAACTACTAGTGAATATCTATAGCAGTTTCAGAAAGATCAAAAATATCAAACTTTTTCCTGGATCTTAGAATGGTTTTAACAGGAAAAAAAAAAATTAAAAAACAAAAAGTGCAGAAATAGCCCTGTTTAGAGAACAAGCTGCCCAAAGAAGGGAAAAAAAAAAAAAAAGAAAAAAAGAACCTTATTAATAAACACAGTGGAACATATTTAGAAGGGCACCCCATGGAACCCATGTAACTTATTTTATAGCATAGAACTCAGGTGGGACGCAGCAGGGAAACTGTTGATTTAGACAACCAATTCCTCACTTCCAACAAGTAACAACTGCTTCATTCTTCAACAGATTGGAACTGCTTCTGATCTCTGAAATATGAGACTGGTACAGCTCCAGACATTTCAGGAGGATCACCTGCTTTACACCACAGTGACAGATGAAGTTGGTCTATTAGATTTAATAAAACCAGGTGCTCTAAGTTCTACTTTTTTTTTTTTTTTTTTAATTATTATTATTTTTATTACAAGGTGGTACTTTTTACCCAACCAAAGCCTGAGGACTCACCCACTTATGTGAGCAGAGGGTGGGCACTGGACTGGGCCTCAGATATGCAGAGCTGGAATTGTATTTTCTTTGATTATGCACTAGTGTGATGGAGGCAGCCTATGCACAAACCAGATAACACTACTCTTCTTCCTGCAGGAATTTTAATTTCTTGCTAATTAAAATGGGTGTGTTTGAGTACGACAAGAATTAGGAAAAAAAAAAAAGCAAGTCCAGCACATCTAAAATCACACAACCAAATAGTTAATGAGCAATGAATCCTAGTTAGGAGAACCACCATGCTCCTATAACTGCTGTATGCTTTTGTTTTTAATAATAATAATAAAATATTACTGAGGCTGAAAATAACCCGCTGCAGTTAAAGAATGGCTGTTTAGCAAACCATTATTTCCAAAATAAACTCTGATACCCTGCTGTGATCCAGTATCTACCAAGCTGAGTTCCTCCTGTCTCCCCTTCTCCCAGATGCTGTCTGTGTTGCTTACTTTACCTCTTGGCACGTGTCAGGGCAGTGACACGTGACAAGGTGAAGCTTAGGGCAGTTCATAGTCATGGCTTACAACAACAACAGCCTGCAATAGTGGAAATGCAGCAGCTGAGAGTTCACTCCCTAGGCATCATACACATATTGCCAAACCCTGACAGCCACAGAACAAGAAGGTTTGGTGCAGGATCAGCAATCCTATCTGTTAAGTGTTTCAGTACAGAAGTGCTGAAAGACCCGGATGTTCATTCCTTGATTACAGGACATCTTAATGTAGCTATGGTCAGTTTCTGGCCTTGTTCATCTCCTGTATAAGTAGGTGCAGAAATGGACAAGAAGAAGGAAAAGCAGTTAACAAGAAAAGACAAAATAAAATAGTTATGCCACACCCTAGATCTATTACAATTCTTTTTACTGCTGCCACTCCAATCCTTTTGTCTTAGTTTAGCCTTTAAGATACTGACACAAAGGAGATCCAAAAAATAGGTGAGACTTTTTGGAACGCAGCAGATTCACTTACACCATTTAAGAGCTAGGCTCAAGAGGTACAGTCACTGTTTATGCCTCTACTGGCCTTGGTCGATTGGTTTTACCGATTACCTAAATCTTTTCTGTTGAAGACAAAGAATTCTACGTAACTGCAGTGCTACCTTGACCCTCGGAACCCACAAAGCTCTTCCAGGACTACACGAGTACAGAGCAAAACAAGAAAGTAAAAACTGCCTTGATGTTAGTGCTTAATACAGAGAGCTATCTTTGTTGAAGGCCACTGTGATACTTTGGACTGCAGATACAAAAAAGCCATAGATACACAAAACAGTTTCAAACACATGATGAAATTTGCCATCTTACCCACTTAGGTTCTGAATCAGGAACTTTGTTAAACTGTGTGGCTTACCAGAGGATTTCCAGAGAATCATTTGACTTGCATAACTGCTATTAGCTGTACCCATAAAGAGCCACTTCTAAAACTGTATTAAATTGATGAGCTTTTACCAGATAGGTGAAAGTTGGATAATGGAGCTTAAACACAAAGTCCCTAGCAGGAAGTCTGCAGCACAGCTGCAAAGAGTATGCCAAGGGTCCTGGCACCTAAATGCAGCAGGCCAGATCACCATGATTCCCCCAGCTGAAAGCCATCTAATTAGTTAGATGTCAATCACAAAGTAGGACATAAAGTTATTTTCAAGACTTAGTGGACATTAGCCAATTATCTGTAGAAAATCATGTGATTCATTCTCAGAATTGGAATTAAAAAAAGATTGGATTTCACTAAATCAGTCATCCTATCTGAAGGACTGTGTTTCTCAGTGTACCCAAAGGCATCTGCTGACTCCCACAGGTAGCCTCAGTGCAAGATCTCTCTCGAGAGTGAGGGAACCATTCCACATTTATAATTGATTTTTAGCAGAAATCAAAATTTAGATTATTTCTCCAGAAGACTGTTTCTCAGTTACACCATTTTCAACTTTTGTTCTCATGCTGCCTGTTTTTTGAGCTCAATTTATCATTTGTGATCTATCTTATAGCCTTCCACAGTCAATCAAATTTGTGAATGTGTTTGTATTCCTCAATATTTCCCATGGAGTTTTAATGGTTTTAGATAGCATGGAACAAACACACAAGGCTGTCTGAAATAAACACTCATGGCCTTTTGCCAAAACGTGTTGTTGCTGTTGTCCTATTTTGCTGTGGTTAACTATTTCTTCCATTACATCTAGCAGAAAGGATAACACAGGTTACATTTGCAATTTTCCTATAAATCAGACCAATGCAGTGGCTCTGCTTCCTCAGCTAGGATTGTCAGAATTGTCACCTCAACCAGCCTTGTCCCATCTGCCCACCTGTGCAAGTGTCATCATAGTCACTCCACTGCAGCCAGGATGTCTTGAGAAAACAGTCCTGCTGGACAAGTCTAATCTCCTTGGTCACAAATTTATAATGACAAGTAAAAGAACGTACACACAAAATGGACACTTGGGAAGTGTAAGGTGTTACAAATACAGATGCTGGCATTAATACAATGTGTTATATTCTGAAAAGAAAAGCATAGCAAATACATCTTTAAAAAAAAAAACAAACAAAAACCTTTGCATTTATCCACTGATGTTTCTAAGCTATTTGTGCTCAGTCCAGCTCCTGTCAGCTTATCACAAGCTGCATATTTTCATTGCAATCTACTGCACAGCATCACTCCAGCTCATCTGGTATTTGTTATGTGAAAACAAGATGGATTTCACTAATTTGCTTCACTCCTACCCCACAACAATCCCAGTATGTAGAACCCCCTTTCTCTCTGTTACATTGATGGGACAGTGGTGTAAGTCAACTTCAACATCTCAGTCATGCACCATCTCCTCTGTCAGTCCCTGTCTTGTTCACTGGGATGCTTTATGTCTTGTCCACCAAATATCACAGCATGGAAGGGAAAAAGGTCAGATGGCCTTACTAGTAGTAAGTATTACTAGTAGTGTTCTATTTTGAAAAATCTTCCAGTCATGAACGCGGGGCCTCCAGGACCTCCTGGTGGTTTTGAAATGCCTGAGGCAGGTGAACTAGCCTGATTCTGGAGTAATTAATTTATCTAGATTATTACAGCTCAGGTACATGCAGGTGCATATTGTAATTTCAGTACGGTTTTCTCAACACCAAGGGCAGAAAAGAACACAAAACCTAAACAATGCAACTATATGCTTTTAAAATACAAAACAAAGACATTTCAAGACCAGATACCATATCAGTGATTATTAGCAAATCTTCATACCAACAAAAAATATATATCAACGATACTCTTCAAATAAATGGCTGGGCATTTAAGCTAAATCTTGTTTGGCACAGTGCAGGTGGGAACTCCAGATGGATGAAAGCCTGGGGGGAAAGGCATGTCTGCCTACAGAGTAATTGTTAATAGTGAACTGAGATTTTATATTTTCTCCCTCCACTCTGCATCTTCATCACTGGATTCTACCTTCTCTTTTCCACATAGGTGTCACATCATTTCATCTATGTATTTCAATGGTTGATTAAACCAACTAAGAGATTATCTATTTGTCCCCCTGATCTACTAGGGCAGGTCTCATTGCTAGGCCTCTGCAGACAATCAGCTCTGCAAAGTGTTCTTGCTCTACAGCTGCCAAGACTAAAATTCTTAAACTATATGTATTTTTCCAATTATTAGTCAGATTATACGTTCTGATTAGTGACAGCAGGAATTTCACAAAAGTAGGAAATTCCTATCACTATATGGTTACATGACTTCATATAGACCCACATACATACACGCATTCTTTAGTAAAGAAATTATTTTACCATAATATTACTAATTCTGTGTTTTAACACTGCATCTGAATCAGACTGAAGTCCAGACATAGAGTCTGTTTCCTGTTTGCTCTTACGCATTGCTTCTATGGCAAAATGGTTGACAGGAGAGGAGAAACACTTTAAAGTGTTCTGACAATCTCTGTCAAGAAGATCCCATAGGCACAGACAAATGTTTCTTTTTTTCCCTCCCAGGCCTTGCAGCTTAAAGTACCAAAGAGTTCATTGCTGTTCCCCTTCTTATTCAAAACCCATATGAAACCACTAGAGGATATTGTGAAATGGCATAGGCTACAATGTCTTCAATATCCTGATGACACCAAGCTCTATGTCTCCTTTTCATTGAAGCCATATGTTACAGCTTCCTTGTGTCTAGCAGAGATAAGACATGGATGAAAGCCAGTTGGCTAGAGCTTTCTATAGATAAGATGAAGGTAATGTATGGGCCTGGCAAGGAAAATGGTTTTAAGTTGACAAAAATCTGCTTTCAAAGTTGAGGGAGATTCGCATTGTCAAAATACACAGGGGATTTACTGCCTCCTACCTCCTCTTGGAGTCCCAGCTACAAAAGTGGCCCAACTCTCTTTGTCTCTTGCTTAACTTTACTCACTGGCTCTCAGCTGACCAGTCTATGTATTCAGAAAGTTGTCAGGCATACAAGGTCAACAAAGGCCCTGCTTTGTGTGTGTCATTACTTCCATATGTTTCCTGGCCTATTCATAAAGATGTCCAGTGACAAAGGCGCTACCCCTTCCCGACCTACTGCACTATGCTATGGAATTCCAAAGGAATACCAAGTATTTCCTAATGATTAACAGACATCTTTCTTACTGCAACTGAAGTCTATCGGTACTCACTTTTCCCCAGGAATGTAAGAAGGGATTGTTTTCTTTTTCTTCATGTAGCTGAAGACCTCTTGCTTAGGTTAGACAGCCTCAGATCATTCAATCTTTCCTCACAGATCATTTTTTTAGACCCCTGATTATTCCTTTTGCTCTCTTCTCCAGCTGGACTATATTTCTTGAAATGCAAGTTCCAAAAGGAGGTAACATTAAATCAAGTGACTTCTTAAGCTTCTGTTAGAAATAAGTGGACAGCAGCACTGTCTCTGCTCTAGACCCCTCCAGCATATTTACTGGGTGGAAGATCTTTGCTTGCTATCTCTTCTGCAGTATGACAGCATACAGTCTAGCTGCACTCAGACCCAGCCCCCTGCCAGCAGAATTACTCTCATAAAGCACAAAGACAAACATTTCAACTAAACCCAGTAAATTCTATGTTCATTTTCCAAATTCACGACAACATTTTGGGTAATATCAAGTTCCTTAAAGATGTACATGTTTTTTTCTTGCAATGCAGAGCTCTCCTGTTAAGTATTTAGCCTCTCTCCCATTACATCAGCTCTCTTTGACCTTAGTTAGTCCCATTGTTAAGTAGAACCTTTCTGCTATAAAGTATTCTGTCCTGATCCTCTCATGTTCAAAGCTGCTGATTCTTCCAAAAGCTCGAGTCTTTATTGCTACTTTTAAAACCTTTCCTTAGTCCTTGCAGATTTTTTCACTCTTTTGTTTTGTTTTTTTTTCAGAATTGTAGAAGCAGGGGGAATTAATTTTCTCAGCCCATGTGAATGGCTGATCATCAAAGTTAATAATCCATCACTGTTCCTTGACCGGCTGGTGTGGAACCTGGTCCTGTTGGTTCTATGATGCAGCCATTCTCTGAGCCCAGTAATAGACAAGATATAGACATATACCCAGCAGCCTACAAGTTGGGCTGGTGGGAGAAATGGGTCCATTCCTGTCAGATGCAGATTTCATCATTTGCATATGTCTTATGTCTTTTATTTCCACGGTGCTACACCATCACTACAGGACCATTCGGGAAGCACAGAAGGAGCCTTCTCAGAAGCTTTAACTAATACAGGATAAGGCTGCTTACTTTATTACAGGGCAGAGAAGAATAAATTAAAAAGGACAAATTACATGTGTTCTTCACACTTTGCATGAGCTGCCAAAAGCATGCTGGCCTGAGTACACTGATGCCTGGCTTTCTTCAAGAAAAGTGAATTAGGGACATATTCACTAATTTGAGTAAAGTAGCTCTGTAAGCAGAGCACTGCAGCTCTTGGTACGGCTCACCCCTGTGTCCCATAAAAACAGGGAACTTGGAGAACCAGAAACTGTTTGGCAAATAAGTAAAAGAATAAATGAAACTAATTTTATACTAGAATAGGGAGTATGACCAAACAAGAACAAGGCTGGTCACTTCTTAATTACTCTATCTGCCAAAGAGACAGGCAATATTTATGCAAATTATAGAGTCTCATGTAGCACAAAGAAGTTACTGTTCTTCCTCCCTCCCCCTAAATGAAATTTATGATTCTGCAATTTATTAAATTCTTCTTTCATACGTGGAAATAAAAATAAAAAATCAACATACCACAGAGGAGCACAAGAGGCATCCAGCTGATACAAACAGAGTGTCAAGGCTTCATGCACATACCAGGTATTTAAAAAGGGGAAGCAGATACTTCAGAAAAAATCCCAGTAGTGTTGGTGTTCAGGCTAGGCTGCCCAGAGAGAGAACCAACATGTTCTTGAATCACTGGTGGGGATTTTCAGTGGCTGTAGTACCATTCATGGAGCTGTTACCCAGATCTGCAGTGTGAACAGCCAAGATCTCACGGCCTTCTGATTAGATCTAAGAGGAATGCTGTGGGACCACTGTGTTTCATACCTTGGGATTACAAACTGTGCAGTGACCATCTCAGTACTGAACATATAAATGCCTTTAGAATAAACAACAGCTCTGAAGAACTGCAGGCTTTATTATCTGCACACTGGATTCTTTTCCAATATTTTAGGAAAAGAAGCATGCAAATTTGCAGACCTTGAGGTTTTCTACAGAAACTTGTGCTTAAAAAAGAAACGACAACAGACTCACACTCAAGGGAAAAAGGCAGTATGTCTAACTGCAAAGGACAGCCTGGGTAGATGTAATGTTACAGTTATTTTTCTACTTCCTTTATGATTAACGAAAGACCTTATTTTGCTGGATACTGAATGCCCTAAAGTCCCATTATACGTCTCAGGAAAGAACCTTAATGTTTTTTTTAGGACCCATATCTGTACATATAACACGGCCTTTGAAGATGAAAGGAATTTTTTCTTTGCCTCCATTTGTTGCCTTCTAGTTGACATGTTCCTATATGGACACTCAATCCCCATATATCAGTTGTCTAATCAGAGACATAATAACATCCTCTATGATAAAACTCTGGAACATCTATGAAAGTCAGAAGTGTGAGGAACAGATCTCAGATGATGCAGATGCGGTCATTGCTGTATGATCAAGATAAGCAACATTGCAAGTTCATTTTTTGTATGCTAAATAAAATAAAAATGTCAATATTTACACATAACCTTCAAGGCTCTTACATTTGCAGCTCTTTAGTATTCAGTGCAGACCACATTTTCTTTAGTCCGTTACCAACAGCTTGGAAATTTAGTTAGAGGACGCAACCCAAATGTTCCTCCAAATGTTGTTTCCAAATGGTCATCTTGAAATATGCTGTTTAAAAGGATGAAACCTTTATGTGAAGATATAAGAGCCCATGCACAGAGCAATAAAAACTGCAGGGAAATCATCTGAAGATTAAAACCACTAATGATAAAGATATTACTGTTAGGCATAGTTTAATTTGTTGGTAACTAAATCACCAGAGGCTTTTACAGGCTGCTTGGAACCTAACTATTGTGTAGTGCACATTCAACCCCTAAGTGCACAGTGACACAAACAAATAAAAGCGATCATAACAGTTGAAATGTAGTTAGAGACACAATTGAGAACATCTGTATTGTAAGCAGAAATAAATTAGAAATACAGAGGTGTTTTGTAGCTGTGAAACTGAGGGATAAAAAAATAACCTACAGCACCTGGATTAAGCAGTTATAAATAATGTATAAAGGAAAAATCTCATTACCCCCTGTGTAAACTCCCCCCCAATGAAATATATTTTATGAATGTTGCATCACAGTAATAAATGCAGCATTTGTTTTCCCCATAAACTTTCCATTTCATGACTATAAGATAGTTTGGATTTGAAAATAATGGCCAGCGAATGTACTGTTTGCAGGATTAGTTTCCCTCAACAAGCAGCTTTGAACTGACCTTCAGTTTTTTGGGCTAAAGAGCAGAGACTTACACAGGCTTAGCAGAACTCATCTTTGTGCCGACAAAGCTGTTGCAGAGCTGTACTCGACTTGCAACAGAACAATACTGTATAAACAAATCCAATAGCACCACTAGAGAGCATTTAGACTCTGAGCCTTGAATGTTGTAATTGCCTGATATCATGGAAGATTTTATGAGATTATGCTAGATAAAGGCTGTATATGAATGTGAAAAGTTTTTCCTTGTAAAAAGCTAGGCCTTACAGCACAATGCTGTGCACTGCAGGATACTCAGTTTCTACTAACATTAAAAAGAACAAATGCTGTAGAAAAACTAGAATGCTTCCTTTCAAGTTTCCAGTCTCTCTTTACAAATATTCACAGTTCTGTGTAAAGACACCAGGATAGATTCCTCTCTTATGTTAGTTTTACACTCAGATAGCTTTGCTGAAGCACTCAGCAGATTAGTTCTAGATTTGAGCAGTGCATTACTGTCAAACTGCACCATTGGCTTTCCTACTGAAGATACCTTGATTTCCCACACATGAAAACGGGTCAGCTGCCTGATGATCCAGGGCAGCAATCCCTGATCCCCTTGGGAGATGCGCTGAATCATCTGTACACCTGATACACAATCACCAAGCCACACTGTGGTGAAATGGGGGTAAGAATGGGTATGGAGAGCTACAAAAGAAGTCAGCATCTAGAGTCAAATTGAAACCTAACAGATTGTAAATTAAAAGGATAAGAACTTCCCACTGGCTGAGAGAGATAAAATATCACAAACATAAAAACATTATAGAGTTAGGTTTGGAGCTGGAGTGCTTTCCCTTTTATGATTAATGATTGGGCTCAATCGGGATGGGAAACGCAAAGCAAAGTTCCTCTTGAACTGGCTTAAAAATGCCACAGCTAAAGAAAAAAATATAGTAACATCAATTTGAAAAAAATAACAAAACAAAAACCATCTACTAAAATGTAAAGGTCAGGAAGGATTTGGGTGTTTTTAAATGCTGTCTTGAAGAAATTTCATAAAGGTTAAGATGTCATGTAGTTTCAGAGTTACAGGCACTGGAGGGGGGTCCTTGAGTGCCAGCTATTCCTCGGGCCACTCAGTGACTGTGAGCTGCGGTGACAGTGGACAGTGGGAGACTGGCGGATCAGAAGCTATCCCTGCCGCTGGGGAAAACCGTGCCTTGCTCCCAAAAGAGCGAAGAGCTGAGTGGATATTTCAGCATCTGAGATTCAGGCAGTGTATAACACACCAAAACATGCCTTAGTAATACTAGAGTGGTCTAATTTAAATTACTCAGTGCGCACATACGCAGTGTTCAGCCTCCTCAACCCGATGTGCTGTGCCCAGGAGGAGAGGGAGGTATGCAGGGATGTCACTCAGGGCTGAGCCAGCTCCTGGTGGCAGCCCCCTGTGCAGCACAGTGGCTCAGAGCAACACATTGACCCGACCCCTTGTGCTTCCTCCTCCCCCTGGGCACATGGCTGAGCAGGGCAGAGAGGAGCCTCAGTGCTTCTTTTACGGGTCTTACAGATGAGAGCAGGGAAACCAGCACTACTGAAGAAAGGTCTGAAGGATGATCCCATTCGCTCGTGCTCTGCCCTCTGCGGGATCCGTGACCCCACTAGCACTGACCAGGTCCTCCCTGGTCCTCCACTCTAATCTCTCACTTTCTCTGGTTAGCCTTACTCTCTTGTTCTGGCTCATCAGCTGGCCAGGTGACCCTGCCTACTCCTTCAGAGGAGTCTGGGGAAGGAAAGGCCAAACCAGTGCAGTTTGATTTGGATGGTCAGGGGTTCCCCCAAGTGAGTGCTACCCAGAGCTCACACAAAGAGACCCTGAACATAGGGAAAGCAGGGACCAGCTCTGAGTAAAAGGAATCTATTTCAACACATCATGAATCTCACTTGTAGACAAAAGGTGAACTAGAAAAAGGTGGACTACTTGCCTTGAATTTCTAAGCAAATGCTATGCAGAGACCATGAGATAATGGACAGAAAGGAAAAGCCTAGAAAACCTATACCTGTTCTGGAAAAATTGTTACAAGGAGGGTAAAACACCACAAACGGCAATTATTTCAGGAACAGAAATAAAAGACAGGAATTATTAAAATGTTATCAAAACCCATGTTCTTAACAATAAGTTATACTTTTCCAAATGGGAATTAATTAAATGATATTAAGTTGTTTAGCCCTTATCCTCCTTCTCTTGCTTCTCCTTTTGCTCGTTCTCCTTTCCTATCCCAACCCGCTGCATGCTCCCAGTGCGAGGTACCACATGCCCTGTTCCCAGCCCTCTCTGTCAGCTCTCACTGCTCGCCAGAAGGGGAACAGAAGAAAACTCAGGTCTGTTTCCCTGAGGACTCTTTGGACTGTGAGACCCTGCTTAAAAACTTCCTGCTTCTGAGGAAGCAATACACCAAGGAAGGACAGGACAAGACAACTTCAGAAACCTGGATTGCCAGTCCTGGGGTGGGAAGAAGAGGAGAGCAGCTCAATGTTGATTACCAGTTGCAGGACGAAAAGCCCGACGTTGGTTTCCCAGCCCTTCCTCAGTGTGGGCAGCACAGTACTGAGTACTACATCTCTGAGCACTTATCCTTGTAACATTCTGAAGAGTGTCATGCAAAATTACAGCACTGTAAAAATAGTTACTAAAATAATAAATAATAATACCACCAAAACCTCCCATAGTGCTGCGTTTGTTTCCTTGGTTTATGTAACTGCTTGGTTCCTCAAAACCATCCTCCAAAAGTTGCTATTTTTTCTGCTAGTGTAATATATGCAATTATTTCTCTGAAAAGCTGAAATGCTCTGAGTTAAGTAGCAAATAAGGCATTAGCACATCAAGTTTTAGAAACAGCAGAAATGTAAATAATTATTCTTCACAGAAAATAAATGCATCTTTATCATTCTTGGAGAAAACTGAAAAAATACTGTAACTGACACATTTCTCACTCAGTGAACAAAGCCATTTTCTTTTGTGAGATGTTCACTGTGTGCACCTGGGTGGTAAAAGACAGAAAACCCTGACTTATGCCCACACACAAAGGGGCTCACAGTATCATATCCTTGTCTTCAGTCTCCAAGAATTCACTGTGTATCCTCGCAGCCTCTGGGCCACCAGCTCACACAAACTGTAGTTTTATTTATAGTTTCCCTCAATAAATAACTGGTATTTGAACACATTTGTCTCCTGTCCTTCCTTCTCTCTTCCTCTCACTGACACAGATGTATACACGTGCATTATGTATGCACACATATCCAAAACATTCACCTCTACTTTGTTTTTGAGTTTAGTGTTAAAATGATGCTGAAAAACATTATTGGGGCATATTTTTCTATCTGAAACTGGCTAGATTTTTCTGTAACAGCTGCACTCTAGATTTTAATTAAATAATACCAGTTGCGCCTTATTTAACTAAGCCAGCACATCTTCCTTATGTTCGGGTATATTAATTTCATTCTTTTTTCTAATGAATAGGTTTTTATTTTGACATGCAACTCTCTATATCACAGGAAACCTTCATGTCAGTGTAATATTATATATGCATAAGCAGGGGTATTGTTGTTGTCAGAGTAAATGCTGGCTACATTTTCAGCAGGCTCAATACAAGCCGACAAGCTTGTTCTTGGAAAATGAATATGGGGCTGGTCAGACCATGCCTTTGGCTCCCTGATTTGCTGTTGCGCTACAGGCAACAACCTGAAGGCCACCTTTCTGTGCTCCCCTCAGATCATCATGAAGAGTAATCAGCCTCCAGAGTCCCCATCTCTGTTGCTGATGTTATTCAATCAAAGAGAGGTTTTAGGGAAATTGATAATCTACAGTGCATGATTATAACGGTGGATACACATGCGCAGAGAAACCCTCCCAAGAAGCTCAACACCTGCGAAATATTCTACAAAAGAGCAAAACTAAATGTGCGTTGTTGCACATCTGTGTGAATGCCACTACTGCTTTGTCTTTGGAGGCAGCAGCAAATTACTCACCATAAATATCATATACACTCCTTACAGGAACAACCAGAGCTGGCTGCCCAGAGCTGCAGGGTAGGAGCAGACCTTGGTTGGGTTTGGTGCAGGCGATGGAGAACAGACGCTATTTCACACCACTGGGTACCTGCAGCAGCAGCCTCAGCTAAGTCTGTAACTTTAAGACATAAAATGTATGCATTTGCACCTATAGGTACAAATTCTGCAATTTCTGAAAGAGCTGTGAAGATTTTCTCAGCCATTGCACAATTTGTCTCCATGATATTATGCTTCTAGTATCATGTACGGTGCATCCTATCTGTCATCAAAGTCAATCTCAACTGCTGCTTGACATGGCCTTAATCAAGATGGATTCAAAACCCAGTAATAAAGGTACTGCTGCCCCCAAAAGCAAAGTTGACACAATTGGCTGGTATGTTTATTTAAATGGGTCATATTTATCCTGTTAGCACATTCCAAATTAAAGTCCACATTGTTTATTTTGAAGTGAAATTTGGGCTCCCGCTCTCCTTTGTTTATGAATATCTGTGTTTCTGACAGCTGACAAAGGGCACGCTGAAGATTTACAGTACCCACAGCTGCACATGTTGCACTGGGACTCTCCCCACATAACTTTGTTCTACTTGCCCCAGCCAGAGAAATGTACTCATTGAGCAGCCCCAGAGGGAGCTGAGTCCCGCAGAGAAAAGTGCTTGTCTTACCCTGGTATTGCTTTTTCTTTCACTGTCAAAAATTTGCTGCGTCCAAGCCTAGCAACAGTGGTCCTGAGAGGAGATGATATCCTTCCTCACGTGTAATACAAAGGAACAGGTACAGTACTGGCTTCAGTGTGCTTCAATTCAATAGCAATTTCTACACCCACTAACTCTGACACTAGGTCAGATAGTGTCACAGCTTTAAATGTGAGTAAAATCATCTATACCATATACCCCGTGTTTATTTATACCAAAGTAATTCCATTGACTTGTTACTGCTGCAACTTTAAAGACAGCCAACCTAGAGACTCGTCCTTTTGCAAGTCCAAGTCCTATTTCCTTTGGCAGGATGTTCTCTTGCATGTCAACTGGAACAAAGCAAGGACAGATGGAGCAGTTCCTCACTGAAACACCCAGAATCTTTGGCTCCAGATCAAAACTTTATAGCTTTTGCCCATCTTTGGTCAGTAAGCTTCGCAGCTTTACACTAGTGGCATGACATGAGGATCTATGCTGTTCAACAACTTCATGTTTTTCCTTTATTGTTATTAACTTAGTGTTCAAAATCCCTGTAAGGTGGGTATGGCAGCATCATATTCTCTCAAGTGCACACACACCAAGAGGGAAAGCTATACATTTGCAGTGCTTATGTATCACATCACATCACCTAGTTTGTAGAAATTCTCACCAAGACTATCAGTAATAGGCTGGAGAAACACATAAGTGTGCTACCTACAGGTGAGAACCACACAGGAAGAGTTCTGGTGTAATTCTTTACTATTCCTAAGCACTCATGGTCAAAACATGCCAGGGCATGTGTCATCTGCTTTAGTGACTTTCAGCTTTCGGTAAATAAGGTTTTTTACCTTTATTCTGCAGAATGCTCATTTATGGATCCAATAAATGGTGACATCAGAAAAAGACATTTTTTACTTGGTTAGTCATAAGACCTGATGAAAGGCAAAAGAAACCAAAACATAAATACCCACTAAAAAGCTGCTAAGGAGAACAAAAGAAATATGTCAAGAGAAAATATGACAAACACACTTTATACATGTTTAATTTCTGTTGTTTGGGTTGGAAAACAGCTGCAGGTGTCCTCTAATTATATCACCATTTTCACAAATATCAACTGTCATATTTAATTTGTTGCATTTACCATTCAGCCTCCTCAAACAGCACACTTCTTTCATTACACATTTAGTGCCAGAGTTTCTAACATTCAAGCTAACTTTCAAGCTAGTCAATTAATGCATTATTTACAAGTGAAATGTTATTAAAAACAGATTCTTAATTTACTAATGATTTAGTAGACCCCAGGCAATATTCCAATCTGTTTTTATTGAAATTGGAAGAACACTTAGAACAAAGGGGAAAGTAAAGTCAAGGATATTTTGGCCTATTCATCTGTGCTGTATTTTATGTGGTATTATGTCTACCCCTACATCTTCCCTCCCTTTTTATATTGTATTTTTAATACATAACCTAACCAGTTGCAGCATGATTGAGGGGAAAGGTCTATGAAAAATGAAAAACAGCACAAACACTATTGTGAGTTTTGTTTTTAAAAACCACCAGGCAGTCTGGAATGACTCAATACACATGTTCACCATACAATACAGCATATTTTGATTTACAGCGTTGTTCTAGCAGCACAGCAGGTTAAGAAGGTTAGAAGTCAAGGGAAATTAAATGTTATTAGCATTCCACCATTGTTGTGCTATACAAAAGTGAGTATGTAACTTTTCAAATCCATTTTTAAACTCAAATTTGTTTCAGAGTCTTTCAGTTTGTCAGAAACTTTTATGAGCACATGTGTGATCCTTTGTCCTTCACATTTTTCGTTCTTTATCCTCTCCTATCTGTGCCTGTTCAGGATGGTCATTAATGACTAATCACACTCCCAGCTTCTCTGTTTGCCAAACTGCAGCCACCTACAATAACGCCATTGCCATTAAAATGTTGACATTTGCCATTTATGGCCGCTTAATACAGGAAATATCTACAATTCAGTGGCAATACTAATCAGTCGTAAACACTAACCATCAGCATTTAAATGGTGACCACGATAGCTTCAAGGTACTTATTTCTTTGTGTTTGTCTTCATGTGGGAATAAACGAAATCAAAGCAGAAGTTCACAACCAGGTGTGTCAGTTACTCCCGTAGGGGTAGTTTACCAACTACAGATATACCTAAACTGAGCAGCTTCAGGTCAGCTTTACTGACACCACGGGGGATGCGTGCTTCTGGGCTCTGGCACTCACATGGATGCAATCCCCTAGCTCAGATCCAAGCAAGGTCACATTCACTGGGGCACCTACGCATGGGTAAAGAGGCCGGAACAGGTAATGTCTAATTTAGGCTTAGGTTTCTGCTTTGCTGCTTTGGTAGCTCTAGGGACCTTGACGAGGTTAATAATAAGGTGAATGGGTGTTTCAGAGGGCAGATAGAGCCCCAAGGTCTGGTTGTTTCTACCCACATGAAGCCTGTGTCAGAAGAAACTTTGGATATGTGGGCAAAGTATTACCACGCCTACCTGAATGAGAGCTCACCCAACTAGGTCTGCACCTTTGCAGCCTCCATAAAAGGAAAGCAGGGGCAAACCTGAAGCCTTCTCTGCCTCAGAAGGTCATCTGTAAAATAGAGGTAACAGTACATCTTTGACTTGCAAGGGTGGTACAGAGATAAATTAGGTTACATATCTGGGGTGATCTCCTTTATGATGGTAACAGGAGTCACACAAACCAGTCATGTGGATCAGCACCTTTACCTATTAATGCCCAGTGTATTCAGAAGACCTCTCATATTGTCACACCTTTGGGTGTACAGTCAGAAACATCAGGCTGACCACGAAACACCCACTTACTGAGGATGCCATGAGAGCTGCAGCCCATCTGATCACCGGGCACACTGGGGTCCTGCAGGTAACTGGGCACCCAGTGCAGCACTGGTTTCATTGTGCAGGGGCTGGTTCAGAGCAGGGAGAAGAGTCTCCTGCCAGTACCAATCTAGTTTCAATTGTGTGGAGGATACAGGGCTCTGGATTTCCAAGTCCCTGCTCTCATTCTTGCTGATGAGCTGTTGTGCTGGATCATTGCAAAAGAAGTCATCAGAAAGTTTCAGACTTTGCAAACTAATGCTCTGTTTATTCAACTTTCTAATCATTCCTCTGTACTATCTGTGTTTCACATACCGTGAAACTGCACAACACTGTGCAATTGAATTAGTTGTACAGTGACTCAAAGGCATTAAACAATGACTTTGATATTTTAAGTACTGTCTAGGAGGGATTTTAAATTCTTTCCTCATAATGAAACAAGCAACACAAGAAAAATACCCACAGTTACACAACTCTGAAACATTGATTTTCTTTTCCATTCTGGGTAGACCCCTTTGACAAAACAAAACAAAAAAATATCCTTAAAGCACTCAGCTTGCTCAGTAGCAGAATAAAAATAAAACAAGCACTGACACACAATTTTAACGCCACCCAGCAACACAAGAATTAAGACCCTGTTTTTATTTCCACTTCCTAAGTTCATGGTATGTACTACAGAGGCAAATTGTATGGGAACTTTCCAAATACTACCAAGCCTATGGGCACAGATGTCCAAATTCCTTTAGCTGCAGTTGTATCTGCAGCCTTAGTGCCTACTGCCCCAGATACAGGGCTGGATAGCAAAGCACAGGTATTTGAATTGTTTGGGGTAAGCCAATCTGTTGTGTCTGGAACAGGTCACAGAGTTCCCACACAAGTATCTCAGCAGGCAGCTAGAGGAAGATGCTAGCCTTCATCAAAGGAGCAGTGACAGGCTGCTGGAAGGGAGCAAGCCTGCTGCTGGCACTGCAGCAGCTGCAGGAGGGCACAGACTGCCTGACCCCCTCTAGCTCCTATGGAAAGCAGGGGAAGAAGAAAAGAGGAAAGCACTGCTATGCTGTGCTCACTTGGTCAGCAGGGCCCCCAAGTATGGGGCAGAACCAAACAGCTACTGTGTGGAGCATGGGGCTGAGGTGGGCCCTGAAATGCCACCCTCATTCCATAGGCAGCAAGGAGGCCAGCTGCTGCTATGGCGTGAACTGTGCAGAAGGAGAGCCAGTCCTGCCATTGACAAAATCAGGTTCTCCAGGTGGGTTCTAGCTGGAGATTGCTGGAAGTGGGGGTGGAAAGGGGAAAATGAGTGAAGCAATACCATGAGACTGTTGGCATTAGCTGTTAGCAGCACAGGGCCAGGCACCTAAGTGATGACTCACATCTCACAATAAATACATGAATAGTTGTTGAAAGCTTGTTTGACTTTCACAAAGGGGTTTAAGCAAACATTTGTTTGTTCATTAGTCTTGAGCAACACTTTTATGGCAGGAGATGCATTAAACCTTAACATATATCTGCAACCAAGATATTTGGTTGTTTTACAGATTAAGACACAAAGCAATGCACACTGTTTACACAGAAAGGCCTTGAAATACCTGTAATGGAGTGAGATACAGTTATTGGACACTGGCACCGTGAATCTTCATTCTCTTGAAGATTAGTTGGGATGCCATGTCTCTGAAGATAAGCCCCTTAAAGGGCCCAATTCTGCTGCTGCCTGTGTGTCTGTATGAACTTCCAGATTCCCTGGCTAGTTTTAAAAAGCATCTGAATGAAATCTGCTTCATTAATTAAGTTATACTGGTGTATGGGAAAGCATCACCATGCACAAACTCCTCAAGACAACACAGCACAGACTGCTCAGTGTTGCATTTGGAAAATATAATTCAAATAGGAAACTCTTTTCCCCAAATATCCTGAGCTGGCAGCATCATGGCCACAACATTTGGATTGCCATGGCACTGGGCAGTATGGCCAAGGAGCACTCATCAGGCTCCAGAAGGTGTCTGTATTCAGGCCCTGCTGTCCTCTCAGCCCTTCTATGCTCCCTGGTCCCTGGGCAGCTGCTGCTGGCCCATGTCCCACTGTAGGGCAGAGGGACTGTGGGCTCCTCTCAGGGCCCCCCAGCTTGAGCTCTGGGGAGCTGCTGCAGAAGATGGGAATCAGGAACTCGCACCCTGCCTCTATGGGTGACTGCAGGAAGAAGGTAAGTCTAAAGTCATTAAGAATGTCTCCCGCCTTTATAGCTGCTTATAATGTAGTTCCAGCAAAAAAACAAGTTTGGAAGTATATAATATTTTCAGTCTACAGAGCAGACCGGGAAGATGTGTCTCAATCCTCAGTGATGTAACACTGACTTCAGTGTAACTATCCTGATTTATACCTGTGAAGACATAACTGTTCTCAAATGAACGAGTTACTCTTTGCCTCACCACTCAGGGTAGGTTTTCTCCAGTGAGCAGTGCTGTTTAGTGTAATGTTAGATGTAACAAGGGTCAGCTCTAACAAAATCACAGGCCTGAGGTCTCCAATTTATGTGCCTCTGTGTCTTCACCTCATCTCACCAAGTGATAACATAAAAGGTTACGACGTGCAAAGCAAAAAGCCCAAGTCGTTAACTTCCTGAACTTGAAAATATTACATTCCTAAAATTATTGTAAGCACAACATACTTGTCATCCCATCCAGCTGATACGAATGGAAGATGGCATGCAAATATTTGACAGCACAGTTACATTATTATCATAATAAACTTACACATGTATTCTGTATGACAACAAAAACTGTAGCCTACTTGATTTGGTATAATTCATTTCAGTATTTCAGATTTTCATTAGTTACACTAGAGAAAACTGCAGCTTTGGGGAAAATGATGACCAATGTCTTTCAATATCTCTGTGCACACACTGCAGTGCAGTGGTGGGTTTTATCACTGAAGCCAATGCACGTGGACTGAAAATATTTCCTACTTCTCTCTGCCTTTCTAAATAGAAAGCTCATTCAAAGCCAGCCCATAATGACCACATTTTCCTGCAACCTTGAAATGGGTAAAACTGGTACAGAAGAGAGATCTGACCATGTTGTATGTCCTGCTGACTGTACTATCATTAGTACGCAGTGTAGCCACAAAACTTGCAGTGAGAAATCACAAGAAATTTCCTAGAATAAAACTAACTGTTGGCATGAGATAAATTCCAGGTGGCCTCAACAAACACAGAAAAAACTTTTGCTGAAAACTCAGTTGGTCAACTTCCTCTGGAGGTGAGCCCAAGGCAGACCATAGAGCTGCACAACCTTGAACTCAATAGCATGGATTTGCATTGAGATGTATAACACGGGCCACTCCTCCTTCCCTCTTTCAAACACAACCACCAGCTCCAGAAAGTTCAGCTCTCCTGTCTGCATTTCTTGGCTGAACAGAACTATTCTCTACCTTGAACGCTGCTGCTGTAGATATTCAACAGCTCTAGCAGCCTTCCCTCAGGCCTCTTCATGCCCTGCAGTTAAACACCATACATGCACAGGCATGAATTCTACACAGAAATGCAAAGTCTCAAGACATAAAAAACTGAAATTCACTCTTAATCAGCACTCAGTAGGTGAACTGATAACAACTCAACTGCTCCAGCACCACGAAGAACTGGGGTCTGCTGTTTGGGAGAAACTGAAGTATTGCAGGTGAAGACTGCAAGAAGATCCTACCTCAGTAGAAGGACAGCATTCAGAATTTATTGTGCAGTTACAAGAAGGTATCAAGCAAGTGGAAGAATAGCTTTTAGAAAGAGCCTAAGGCTCATTAAAAATGGCAGCTCACAAAAATGCAGAAGCTTTAGAAAAGGAAGAGGAATCCAAAACACAGAGTTTAGATGAAGGTCTGAAAGCCCGGAAGCCTGAGAATGTTTGGATGTTAGATGCTTGTCTCATTTCCATTGCTTTTCTAGCTCAAAAAATACTGATGCTTCCTAAAAACTACCCCATCTGGGCCCTGCTAGAAGCAGACTTTCAAATACAGAGTTTGAAAGCTTGAAATGGCAATATTTAGAAACAGTCTGAGGAGGCTGCAGGCATGTCTCAACAGAGAACAGAATAGGGTCTCAGCAAGCCTGGATCCTGTGAAGGATTGTAGGAGGGCAAGCTATGAGATGGTCAGGCACTGTACCAAGTTAACTTTGCTACACCCACTTGCTTGTCATTTTGTTTGAAACTCAAGAAGAAAGGACTAATAGCTGAACAGGGGAACTCAGCCATCCAGACAGGGTAACGGCCTCCTCCTCTTGACTGTCATGATGTTTTTTCTTTTTGGTTTTCATGCCATTTAGCATTTAAACAGGTGGCATTTGAGTGGAATCAGTTTCTCCAAACACTGTACCTTATATATTGAGTACCAAAAAGTTATTTCAAGGGCTGTGTTGCTACGTGATTGCAGAAAAAGCAGCGCAGGGAGAAATGTCACCAATAAGAGCCTTTGGAAAATAGAAAACATTTAGCTGTTGTGAGATTACTTTTCTCTTTCTGTTTTCATTGTTTAGAAACATATAAAAAGACTATAGTTTATATCTGCACTTTTGATAGGTTGTGTGACTCACACTGTGATTACAGCAAAAATATCAAGGAGGAAAAATATACATAACCCATGGTTAGGATTAACCGTGGGTCGCAAATAATCAGTGTTTACAGCACATTTAACCTGGGTGCAGTACAGTTTGTTCAGATTTTATTTAAGGCTGAATATCCAGTGTTGTGTTTGGAGTAGTAAGCACACCACTGACATCAGCAAGGACAGGACTCGCCTGCTGAATGCCAAACAGAATTTTGCTGAGTTCAACAGTCTGGAAGTTCACAAAACAAGAAGCATTTCTTGCCATTATTAAACTGCAAAAGCATTTGCTTAAGAAAAAGTTTTAATTACAATCGGCATTTCCAATCCCAGTGCTGGAGGCAGCTGTCTTACTGAAAATTGATGTCCTTCGTGGCACTGGCAATAGACAAACCCAGTGGAAAAACCCATAAACAAGTTTCTTGGTGAATTAAATATTGGTTTAACCGCTGGAGAAAGCATTTGGTTGTTACCCTATTATTAAAACAGGTTGAAAATGGATTCACATACTCTCCTCTGCTGAGTTAATTGTCGTATGGTTGGCTCACAAACATCATTTTTCAGCAACATAGTCACCTCCAGCACAAAGCACACAAATGCCAATTGTATCTGAAAAACGGCTTTTCACATCTATTACCCTTATTAACAATTTGTAGTTTATTTGTGATGAAAGACAATTCTTCTGTAAGAACAATGGAACCATTGGTTTAAGCAAAAGAAAGGAAGCCAGGAACCAGATTTTCAAGTCCACTTGAATTGTCAGATAGATTGCTGAGTACTTAACTGTTGGGTAAACTTGGGCCTCATTTGAAGGTGCGAATATTAGAAACTCACTCTATACAGCACATCAAAGAACCTGTGTTTGGACTGTTGAGCACTTATATTGAGTTGCCAGCTCCAGAAGTGAGCAGATGAGTGCCATAGCCAACCTGTGTGTCACCCTGCTGGATTCTGCTGCAGCCCCACAGATGGCTCTTGACTCCTACTGGGTTCCTGCACTGGAGGCAAGTGGATGCTTCAGATGCCAGTTCCAACTCAAACCATTCCCATATCCTATAATCCTGAAAAAGAGTCTGAAAAGGAAGTCTGGATTCTATGGCTGAACCCTGCCATGTACCACTGCCCAGGTTCACCAGAACTGCTGGTCTTGCAATACACTGATAATTAAATTTTCTTTGGCAAATCATAGATGGGGGGTAAAGTAAACTCTATATGTAGGCAATATTAACAAAAAGGATTATTACATCTTCTGAAGTATCCAGCTGGGATTCCGGGTACTGACCAGAAAAAAGATGGATGACAAATTTAATTTTCATGTATATAGTTTTTCTCTCTATGCTAGAGGTCTAATCCAGACAGAAATGAATAAGATGTGGCGCAATACATTAGATAGAGCCTAACAAATTAATTAGTCTGGGTGAAGATGTCTAGGGATAGAAAGACTCTCACCAGTGCTCATACTGGATCTCGTCCCCATGGGTTGCACTCTGGGCCTCCCCATCAGAAAGCACTGAGGCGCAGAGGCAAGGTTTCATTTAGCGTGGGACAGAGACCACTGTAGGAGACGAGAGAAGACATGGAGGGCTGAGAAATCTTTAACCAATTGGTGAGGATCAAATTTTGTATTTGGTGACTGTTACTTGGTCTTTGGCCACCAGTGCAAAAACAAGAGAACTGGTCATTGTACCAACTAATGGGCCAAGAGCAGCTAACTGGGATGGTCACAATACATGATGTAAATACACTGATTATTTGATACTCTAAACAAATTTGCTGAAATGGTTCCCTCACAAGTTGAGAAACATCATGTTTACTGATCATAATACCTGCAAAGCGCATTTCCAGATGAGACACATACATAAGGTGTATCCAAGTTGGCAATGGAAGCTTTGTACACAGGTCAGCCAGCCACTAACAAATGAACAATCTGATAGTGCAATGGATTAATATTTCTTAGAAGAGATTTGGCTGAACAAACACAAGTGGTAAAAAGACACAAGGCAATGTGATCAGCCCACACACACTCTGAGACAAATGAATGAGTGTTATTCAAGGTCCATTTGTAGTCTCAGTACTGAACTTGGCTGGATTTGGACTGTTACTGTAGCCTCAAACTGACCTACTTTAGGAGAGAATTAGAGAGGTGAGGCCTCTCTGTCCTGTTACCAATCCCTTGGGATAACAGTCTCCTTTTTGAATGTCTTATATGTGTTTAAAAGAAATCGATTGCCTGAAGCTTAGTATACAGAAACAGTCCTACAGTGACATGCCAGGGAATGTGTCAGATAAAGAAAAAATAAGATCTATAAGGAGGCAGGTTTCACTTGCGGGCTTCCAACATTCACTGAAAACCCCACTAAGGAAAAATATATGAAAAAACAGCTTAGGTTGTACCCTCAGCTGATGCAAACAGATGTAACATCACTGCCACCGTAACTCATAATTCAGAAGAAAATTTTTTTCTCATCTTTAGCGCTCTGATATTAACTCAGTATTATTTTAAACACTTTATTTACACTCTTCTTCACATTACACGTGGGTTTGCTATAAACAGTATAATTTCTGCCTAAAATCTTTACCCATAATTTCTAGAGAATAGACCTGAGATGACTCCTATATATATGTGTTTGAAAATCACTGTTTGAATGAATTAGGCTGGATCAAGCATAGCCTGCAATACGCTGGGTGGTTCTGCTGCCCCAGGAACTGCTTTGCTGCACTGAAGAGTCATGGCCCCTTCTATCCTGAACTCTCCCTCACTATGGCTCCAGGATACACATGGTATCACATAGCTGGTCATCAGCCCTGCTTCCCTTAACACCTCCTCCTGACTTTCAGGCCCTGCTTTGTATCTTGTTTAGTGGCATTTGCATGTCCATAAAGAAGGCATGATTGATTTTTGGGGTAATTTGACAACATTTTACATAAGCACTTGCGACAAGTCTTAAGAAAAGCAAGAGAAAATCATGCATTAGTCCTACGGGAAGAGTCTTTTCACCAGGCTCTGAACCAAAAAGCATGGCAGTTTGGCTCATTAAAATTCTCAACAAGGAATAAATCTGACAATAACTTTAAACTTCTTTGTCTTAACTCAGGAAAGAAGCAGAAGTTGTGATGGTTGCTGTTCCAAGAAGAACATCTAGCTCATCAAATTAAGGAACATAAATTCATATCCAAATCAAACAACAGGGATATCATCCTATCTACATCCAACAAAATAAGGCGAAGTGTGACACAGATAAAATGAGGTCTTCCTTCTCCTCCTGCAGGGGACCACAGGCAGCAGGCTGCGTGCAGAGGTCTTTGCCACAAGGACCCATGCTGTGGTGGGAGCCCCCAGCATCCCAGCACTGTACATCCCAGTACAATCCCCATTCAGGAAACAACCTGGGCTGTGTGGCACCCATACTATACAGGAGTGGGGTTTGCAATGGTTTGTAGCCCTTGAGCGCTGCCCCACCGAGTGGGGTGCAGTGTGAGCAGGGTGCTGGATTTGTCATTCCTGTCTAGGATCAGAAGTGCCCTTAAAGTCTGCCAAAAGCAAATGAGGAGTTGGCAGAGCCTGTGGAGAGTGGAAGTTTATATGAATCACATCTTTATTTGTGAGAAGTTTGAGGAAGAACATGATGTCAGGTTAAAACATGCTCTGAAAGGAATGTAGCTTGCAGGACTAAACTGAAATAATGTGTGCCTCTACAAACCCTGCTACAGTTCTTGGCTCATGTGACTGGAAAAGGGGAGTAAGGACTATTCTGGAAATACAAAACTACAGCTCAAATGCAACCAACTAACACTGCAGTAAATGTGTAGGAGAAATAAGAAGGATGAACATTCAGAACTCCAAGGAATACCTAACATTTTTACTGTGATTTTACACCTTTTTTTTTCACAAGATACTCATTCTGTCATTAATAAGCAATAATGATCCCCAAAGCAGCCACCACCCACTGAATTCCACTGCATCCCAGTGGCACTGTGCAGAACAGAAAAGCTCCTTTAGTTGCTGACACCTTACCTTCTGGTAACTGGGAATACTTGTTGCTGTATTATGGATTTCTTTTTCAAAACAGTTTCAGAGAGAAAGAGGATGCTGGAGAGTGCTTTAGAGATAATTCTACAAGGAAATGACAAAAAGAGAGGGAGGAAGAGCTTTCTCTTAATGAGAGATTGTATTGTTTTCTCATTTAAATAAAGTTTTTTTGTTCAAAGATAAGAGAAAACAACTTTTAGATACTGTTATTGCACCACCTGGCATGTGTACAGGCTAGTACACATTTAGACCCTTACAGCAAAAAGAAGCTGTGAAAGGTACATGAGACAGTTGCTTTCCCCATCATCTCTTAGCTAATCACAAAAGAAAATCCAGGTGGCAAATCCCAGCCCCAACACCTTTTGTATAGAATGCTCTATTTTCAGTAGAGGTTTCTGTTTGTTTTTTCTAATTTTAAATATGCCAAACATTGGTTTTGAGTTACTTGCATGAAGCCACAGGAGTGCCCCTTTTTCTAAATTTGCCTGCATTTAACTTTGAAAAGGTGTTGATGGGAACAATCCATAGAAAGAAGAGATGTGCTTCATTTTGCCCATAAATGCAACTGCATGCATGGCTCTGGGCTGTGTGGAATGTGCATGGGATACTGCTTACACTGCCAGTGCACAAACCACAAACGTTTGCAGGCACAGTTGAAAATGAGCCCTGCTCTGAGCTCATTTTTACTGTGCGTAATACTACAGGAATGCCAATCATACTCATAAGTTTACATCACAGTGGATATGTACTGCTTTAAAACCTTTCCAACAAGGTGAACAGTCCTGGGACAAGATGATGTACAGGATGCCTTTCAAGAAAGCCATTGTTTCTTCTCTAGTCTCCTGTTTTAAAGATAGTGTCTCACTGAACTTATCATGTGGTGATAGCTGGATGGCACATTCACAGAATATTCAAAACACTGAAAACCTCATGTTGCTAAACAACGAAGATTGTAGCAGGAAAGGATCTGTCCCCAGAAAATCATAGTTATGTTTCCTTTTACAGAGAACAGACCATCTAATTTTTCAGGGACTTTGGATTTAATACTGACTTTGTTTAAATCAGCTTTGTCTATTTGAACTTAGTCCCAGTTTACACCATTTCTAAAAGGATTCTTCTCTCTGGCTTGCACTGTATTTCAGCACAGTAGGCAATTTAAACTTCTGCTGATATGATACAGATACGCCTTAACAGATGTATTAACATGCTCCATTACACCAGCTGCACTGTTGTTTCTCCTAAAGCACAACATACACAGTAGGACCATCTAAATAACTAGCGTTCCTATTGCTCTAGAATACCTTTTGATTATCACATACATGCCACCATGGAGCTTTCATCCTGAGCTCCTTGTCTTTGTCTCCTTGACCAAGAAGCTGGGACACAGAGTGCAGACTTCTACTCCATTCTCTCGGGAAGATGTAGGCTGTAAGGAACTAGACATTTACTGAACACATAACAGGACCCTCCTGGGGACTACTCCAGGTCGCCTTGGCAGGCACCATTGTGGATATTGCAAAGGAGGGCAATATGAAATGGAGATCTGAGAACAGCTTCAAGCAATCAAGCCCTTTTCCGCATTGCAGTTAGGGCTGAACAGAGGATCACTCTAATCCTACTTAAATTGCCACACAGGTGTTACAATGGATGGTTTACAGTGACTCCATCTTGCCCTCCTCAGTGAACTATACCCTCTCCTGAAGTGCACCTGGGCTCGCAGCAGTTGAGCACGCAAGACCTCCTGTGGAAACTCGCAGCAAACAAACACTGTATACAGTAATCCAGAAGGAATAAACCTAACAGTTACTGTTTGATATTTGAACATCATTTAATGAGTGCCCAGAATTCAACTGTAAATGCACATTGTTAATTTAGGGCCTGCTATTCATTAATTAGAGGCTTAGTGGCAAGTGCCATTGAGCTATCTGCAATGTTTAAGGTTACATCAAACCCTAGTAAATGGCTTGCTGATAACAAGATGCATCCATCTTCATTACTTGGCCACTCCTGTCTGAGTTTGCTCTGCTTCCTGTAAGGGCTATGTCACTTGGAACTGAAGAATTAAACTTTTATCCAAACCAGATTCTGCACTTTCACCTCTTTTTATTCCTTGAGTAGTTCCAATTTATTTTCCTTAAATGACATTGGATTACCTAACATGGAGAGGAGCAGTAACTTAACCTAAAACAGTCTGCAAATCTTTAGTTCTGGGATAGTGTTGCAGTGGGTTAACATTTACAGAAACCATTACATTTATATTTCATCTGATACCGGTCTGAGTGTAAAGAAATAGTTTCTCATTTTTCTTCTCATAAGGCTACAGCTTAGATAGGATAAAAAAACAGTGGAATACAGGAAATTAATTTTAAATCTGAAGAATAAATATCCCTTTTCGTTAAAGTTTACTTTTGCAATGTTACACTCTCAAAATATATATCATTCAAGGCAATCATAATTCAAGTGAAATAATTCACAAACAGCATAAAGACATTTCCACGTAGATCCCCAGCTATACACATGCATCTGTGTGTGTTCATCCGGGGCAAGCTCACTGCAGCTCATCTTTCCCCAGTTGCTGTTAAACATGCTCCATTTTGAGCAATAACGCTACTGCCTGGATCTAGGGACATGTAGTTGAATCTATTCACTGACTTTTTAAACTCACTGTTTTCCCTCAAATCTACAAGTATGAGAACTTAAATTAAGAGAACAACTTCTTTTGGCAGATGGCCTTTTTAAGTGGCTGCTGCAAGATGCACGTAATGCTACCTGGCATGGTTGTTTAACACATGAGGGTGCTCGCAGGTAGAGCCTATTGTTCTCATGAACCACAGTTCAATTTTAAGCATCACTGCTTGGGATAGGTAATTGTAATCACAGTGGAAAGCAACTTTCTGCATGTTGATGCTCAAATTGTGTATGTAGAAGGGAAGAGAAGGAGAGTTTGCTCATTGGAATGGATACTCAAGGGAGGGTACCAGAAAATCCTCGTGCCATTGAGCTAGCATGCTTATCACAGAGAAACAGGATAGATGACAAGTATCACTGGAGAAAAATGTTCTGGGGTACTATTGTTTGGTGTCCTTGCTGCCAGCTGGTTCACAGAACATTTTAACTTTTTCACATGTAAGCAAGCAGAAGAAATGTCAGCTGACAGGGCAGGCAGATATAGGGACTACAGCTATAGCCAGAGCAGCACCAGACTTCCTTGGGAAGGTCTGTGACACAAGGAGCACACCACCAAATCTGTAGTGTTGTACTGTCAGAGACCCCTCCACCCCCCTGCCACACACTGCATCTAAGACACACACAGCTACCAAATGGTGGCAAATAGCAACTTTAACATTTACAGTCAAATTCCAGGAGGTTTAGTTGTAATCATGTATCACTCTTCCATTAGTCTGCATTTTCATTATATGCTAAATGAGAAAATAAAACCAAAAGGGTGGGGAGAAAAGGCAAAGCAGACATAAAGCTTCCTTTGTAACATTTAGGCACAAAGTTATCTACATTATCCATGATTGAAACAGACAATCTTAAGCTGAGTATTTCTTAAATTTACCAGAAGGATGAGCTGGACTCTTGAGGTAAGTGCTCTTTGAAGCTAATGTGCTAGTGTACAAAGAAAGCTTTATTTTCCTTTAAAAAAGATAAAGCTAATATTGTGGTAGCACAGGCTACAATGCTGCCTCTGAAATGGAGGTCAGAGCTGAAGGTTCTTTGCTAGTAGAAAGCTAGATAGAGGTATTTTAATTTTAGTTTTATTATTATTATTCAAACAAAACCTCTGTTCTAGCATCCTGAGCTATACTTGCAAGTCTCTGGCTAGGAAATCACTCATCTGTCCAATTTCTATTATTCAATATTGCATTAAAAATATCAGAGGAGGAGGAAGAAAAAACTTTGGGCATTCTCAGGTCAAGGCCATTTTTAAAAAGGTTAAAAGCTGTTCAGAAGGGTTACAGTATCCATAAAGGCAAATGAGATTATATTTAAAGACTGATGGAGAAAAAGCAATAATTGAGATAAAATGCTACTGTCTGAAAAAGGTTTAGACTGAGGAAATGCTGATATTAAAACAAAGAAATTGAAAGACTCACAGACCAGCCATCACATCAAAGGCAGCACAGTATTTCATTAAATTTGCAACAATCATGTTTACTTTTAATGTTTAGTAGGTTTTTGACTTTCTTCCATCATTGTTCAGTTAAATATTTCCGTAATAACTTGGGGAATATGTGATTGTGTGTCTCCAACCACCAGCTGTCAACTGCTGACCTCTCTGTTCCTTGCATCTGTAACATTACAAGCCTTTGTCCTGGAAAGAGTTACGGTTTTTCAATCAAATTCATTGTGAAGTTACAAAGCCCATAACATGATCTGGATAATGACTGCCTGGATACACTTATAAAATATACTTTAGAACCCCTCAGGGAACAGAGATTGGAAAAAAATCACAAACACTACTCCCTGCTGTTTGCCACTAATTGAATGAATGATCATTGCATGAGCTGAGTGTTGAACATCAAGCTGTCTGCAAAGGTGTATGGTAAATAAAATGCGCAGAAGCCTAAAACCTCAAAATAACTGGGCCAAAACATCATTTCAGTCCTGAAAAGCAAGCCTTAAAAGTATCCAGAGTGCTGAGCTGGGCACAAGGTCTTTGCTTAGCCCACACGACTCTGGCATCTGATTGAGAAATTACTATTTGGATTTCAAACTCTGCCCTTTTCTCTCCTGTGACTTTTACCCAAGTTTTACTAAGTCTCAAAGGCTGTAGTAATTATTGTCATAGGGAGCTGTGATAGAGAATTGGTTCACAACCAATCAAAAATCACAGCAACAGCCACTGAAGAGCTGTATTTGTCTTTTCTGCCCATGACTCAGGAACTTGCTCACATTCTGGGACACTGGGAGTCTTGTGACAGATCCAAGCAGTTTCTTAAAACCTGAGGAATATGACAAGAAGGCTGTCTAGAATACAAATGCCCAAACTAGCATACAGACCAGTTCTAAGAGGTGCAAGACTTGGTGCCTAATAAGGGTTGGCCCCTGTTTTTCCTCACTGATACTCATGTTGCCAGGTTTGGGCACTGCTAATAACATGACTTGCCACAATTGCTTCCGCATAAGACTGTGGGGTGACACATCAGTTAGAAAACATAGTTAAAAACTCACTGAACTAAGCCTTTCACTGTATTCAAAGGTTTATAAACTGAGAGTGATTTCTGTAATATTAAATTCCTCCCCCCTTCTTTTTCATATGGATGCAAACAAATTTCCACAGATGCCAATTTGTTTGTTGGGGATGGCTTGGGATGTCTTCCATTTAGATATCTTGTGATGGTTCAGTTTTCAGTGCCTGGTGTGAGTGATTGGCCTCCTCACTCTCTTGGGTTTGATTCTGCACATTTGCTGAAAAGCCAAAACATTTGTAGGAGCAGAATGACAAAAGGTGAACTACAAATTGTGCACTGTCAGTAACAAATTTTCACAGAAGTCATTTGTGTCAAACTATCTGATGGTCTGCAATGTGCTTGTGAGGGTCTATCATTAAGAGATTCCTGGTTGTCTGAATAATGTGATAAACGGACAGCAATGCCATGAATTCACCACCTGTGCTGGAAAAAAAAATGTTTGCCCATCCCTTTTTATATTATTTGTATCTGTTCGTGGTAGGCTTTTCTTTGTTATCCTTTGTCAAGGTGTCCAAGAGCTTGGCAGAAGGAAATTTTCTTTTATATTAAAAAAAGTTGTTAGAATGACTTTCTGGACTTGCATGCTTTGTTTTATTTCAGCCTCTGGGGTTTTCAAACAGGTGAGGTACCACCTACTAAAATCATAAAGAAATGATATTAAAAACAAACAAACAAACAAAGGCTATGAAGCATCTATTCCAAAAGAGGAGACAACTCAAGAAGAAACAGCACAGGGCACAGGTCTGTAAAGAATCATTTTAATTTGGGACCTAAGACAACCTTGACAATGCCCCTTCGGGTCTCTCTATTGTCTCTATTTAAATCATGGCATCTTTATTTACTGTTCATCTAACACATAAAGACTGTCCCCAGCACTCTGAGTGCCAGGCTGCAGAACTACAGCAAGCCTCCTTACTTACCACAGGTAAACCAGTCCTGCATTGAGACGTTCCCTATTCTCCCTCCAATATCCAGAAAGAAGAAACTCATTGCTTATGCTGCAATTTTGATAACCTAACTGGCAGAACAGTTATTCAAATTTTAAGCTTCTAAATGCGGCAAGATCAACCTGGCCATCCACATAAATAATTTTGACATGATAAGTATGCGAGTGTGATGATAACTGATAAGTGAAGCAATTACCTTGCTTTTTTGGATTATATTAAATGAAGATTCTGATAGAGTAATGAAAAGAGACAAAGCAGACAAAAAGGCGGCTGTAGAGCTTTTGGGCACTGTGTTATCTCTATTATACCATATTGAAATAGAGAAGCTATCACCAATCATGCTTCCTATGTAACTTCTAGCTTCTAACGGTGAACAATGAATAAATTGTCACAAGACAGTAACTGATAAATTGGGATTGGCAGTGCTTTTTAAAAGTGTAAATAAACTTATCAGCCCCCTCACCCTCCCGGCAAGGCAGTGCAGTTTGCATAGGATTTTTTATTTTGGTATGTAGCAGTTTGCAAGGTCTCCTTTCATTTACCCACCTCAATCATCTTTTGTTTGGCCATCAGTTTTAAGTAGCCACTTCAGCATAAGAGTTTACTCCCACAGTAGCATCCTTTTTGTGGTATACAACAGAGCACTTTGCTTTTGTGCCTATATGTTTTTTTACTCCAGTTGTTATCCTCTCCTAATTCCTGCCATTCTGATCAGAAGGCACTCTAATTATATGCTTTTACACTGGTTTTTATTTGCATGCAGAGGCATGCAAAGATATAAATAGCACTTCCAAGCAAAGGTGCCCAGTTCTTAGTTTCAAAGACAACTTTGGAGACACTCAGTACCTCATGGATTAATTAGAGTTCTCCAGAACTGTGCTATTTCTTTCCAAAGACAGATACTGATTCTTTCTGCAGCTAGTGGGAATTCTGCTACTGATCTTGGCAGGATCTAGCTCAACATTCTTTTTGGTGGGGATAATGTGCTGAAACTGATGTTTGTACATTGCATCCTTTCAAGACAAGGCACAAATGGAGGGGGAATGTAATTCCCCTGTTAAAATTAATTAAGTAACCTAACACCATACATCTGGGGAGAGGACAGAAGGGGAAAGGAAGTTCTTCTTGTTCTCTGTTTACCATTTGAGGACTGCTTCATACTGCAACAGCATCGCAGTGCTGTTACTAAGGTCTCCCATGGTCTGCAGCCAGCTAGGCCTAAAGGCAGTGGCACACTTCCTGCATTGTGGGGTTCATTGCTTTAGGGTGACCACATCTTACCCAGCAAGAAATTTATCACTTTTTTTTTTTTTTTTTTGACAGATCATATCTACACTGTAGAAATTGATGGGTAAACCAGGCAGTTTGGAGATCTTGGTGGCAAAATGCTGGGATTTTAGAAACCCTGTGCAGTCTGAGAAGCAGTTGAGAATTCTGGAATGCTGAATGGACTCAACTTCCTTCCCCACTGTCAGGAACAACAGAGGTGATCTGTGACCAGCAAACTCTGACAGCAAGCATCTGTCATCCTTCAGCTTCCCACCCTGATATCTGCAGCTGAAAATCTCTGATAACGAAGGCTAAATGCATACTGACAAACTATAGTCCCCGCTGAGTGCTTCACATTGCCGTTATTAGACTTTGGGATTAATGCTTCACAAGGGTGTATTGTTCTCAGACGTTGTTTACTTATTCAGAAAGAATTTTTGGTTTGGAAGTCTATTTGCACAAACCAGGGAGATCACAAACTGAATTTTACTTTAGGAAAATGAAAGCCTCTTTTTCCTGCTATTTTAGAGGAGTTGGTGGATTATGCGGCAAATTCTACGGCTGTGGAACTGCATTAAAAAAAAGCTTTGACTACTCCTATTGTTCTATGGGATCAATTGTTCAGTTCCATCTCCCACTGAAGTCAATGTCGAACCTAACAATGAATTCAATGCTGCTGTTACTTATTTCAAAAGAAAGCATTTTAATTGACTCAGAACTATCCAGGCACATACACATCTTGCCTATGTAAACACATTTTTGTTTCTATTATCCCAATATCTGTTTTCACCCATACTGTTTCTTTACCTATATGCTTAGCTTGCACTAAATTGGCAAAAACTTCTATTGTAAAGATTATAGGTTTTCCAGAATTTCAGGTTTCAAGCTTCAGAAAGCATGATAATGTCTTGCAAGCCCTTTAGGTGCTAAAAGAGAATACAGCTTGGCTGATGATAGACAATTAGCATAAGATCTTGGCTGCCACTGTAATTCTGGCAGAAGTGCTCATGCTTTGGCCTGACAGGGGAACTGATCTTACAGTGGGTAACTCCTTTTGTTAGGCTGGGTTGGTTTTCAGCAAAATCAGTGGCTGTGTCTGTCCCGGTTGTGTCTTTCTCAGCTGTGCAGCCACCTGTGCAAGGGCAGAAGTAGGAGGGCACAGCTATGGGTGGGAAGGACCCCCCAGGACACCTCTTCTGATGGCTGCCTGCTGGTTTGATGGCCTCATTTAAGGTGTAGATCAGGCCATGGCCTCTGAGAGCACGGTGCCATGATGAAGGACATGATAAATAAATAAAGGAAAATCATGACTCACTTTTCATCAGAACTGTAGCAAACCCATTGACTACTGTATGTATTTGAGCTAGGATACATTCCTGAGGTTCATTGTCCCATACCCTGACTGTGCTACCCTCACACCCAGCATTACACCAGATATAGATCAGCTACCCTGAGCTGCTGGGAGCAAGTAATCATGAGGGTCAACACTCTTCCCTAGCTGCCCAGAGCGATTTACAGGTTATTTCCTGGCAGTTGCCAGGAAGGTCAATGACATGTAACCAGGAATGTCAGCAAACATAAAATGACACATTTCAAATTCAATTTACTGGAACCTATTTTTAATCATGTAAAGAGTCTTATGGGATGCATCAGTAGAATTGGGCTTATGGCAGTATCCATTTTTGAAAGTACTCACGAGTTAGAAATTTAAAGTTCCCAACAGAAGGGCATTAGGAGCATAAATATCCTCAGTTTTCAATGGAATTCAGACCCCAGAGTCACTGAGGTGCTTTCAGAGGTCTGTATTTTCCCCTTGAAAAATTGTATTTTCCCAATCTATTTTCTACTGAGACACAGAATAGACAGAATTACTAAGCTATGAGAGTTGATTCTCATACAAAAGACTACATGATTTGCCAGATCTGTTTTTTCATATCATTGATAAAATCAAGGAGAAAGACTAACTTCTGCTTCTTGATGGGAACAGTGGAACACAGAGGAAGGGCTGATAGAAGAGGGTGGAGGTAGTTTTCAAAGCAATAGATTAGATCAACTTCATGTCACCTAACATAATGACCACATTTTCCTTTCATCTGTACTTTTAGCATTTTTGGCTTGCAAAAGATAGAAAAACAGACCAATTCCCCAAATTTAGAGCTGGGTTTCTGTGTGATGGTACAGAAACTGGTAACAAATTGCTCTGCATATGCAGATTTCTCTTGGGACACATTTCCAGTGCTGGAAACTTCTTTTCAGGATGAGCATGCATTACAGAGGCCTGAACTAAAAACTACATGCACATTTGTCTAGGATTTACAAAGAGTTTTGGACTCTCACAGCTACTTATAAAACCAGAACCTCACAGTTACCTGAACCTTAGTTTTAGGAACCCATCCATACAGAGATTTTTCTTTCTGTATTATACAGGACAGAGCTGCCCAACATAGTTACTTCCCACCGAGGATGTGCTTTGTAGCACTCTTTGTCCTCATCAGAAGTATCCCACATACAGCAGGATGCCAAGTCCTGAAGAGCAGAATATGATGTAAGACCTCAGAGCTATATGGCTGAAGATGCACATCCAGGGATGGGAGCTGCAGGGCAACTGGCTGTTGAGGTAATATTTTCCCATAGCTTTGCATAATTTGGAAAACTGATACATGACTTTTGGTCTGGGCCTGCAGTAATAATCAAATAAGTACAAAAAGACATTTGGTATTGATCTACTCCTAATCAGAAATCTAACTTAACCTTATCTTATGACAAAGTGTAATTAACTATTTTGTTAATTGCCATAATTATCCTCACCATGTTTATTTTGACAGCAGTGTCAGTAGCAGAAAACTATTTACTTAAATTGCTGTTGCCTATTATGAATTACAAATTCTTACAATTTTGACAAATGATTTTATTCTCTTTTTAGCAGCATGTTTTGCAACAGACAGCTTTTCAGGAGAAAAAGGGCCATCTACTTGAACACAAAGCTAGAAAGGTCACACACACATTAGCTATACTGGAGCTAACAAGCAGCACATTTGACCAAATACAAAAATCCCTTTTCCTTCCTCTTCTATTTAGGATTCTTTGGACATCTACATGACACTATGAGAAGTGGAAAAGAAAAAGAAGACAAAACTCGAATGATTTTTAGTAGTTAATGACCCAGAGGTGGCCAAAGGACTAAATGTGATTCAAGAAATTCTACGATATGTTTTACTCATTGAAAATTATCCCTTTTCTCTGTCTATGGCGTCACAAGGAGAGGGAGAATACACAGAAGTAGCATGGCACCTTGGTGGTGCTCCAGCAAATAGCACTGGTTTTAATTCTACCATATCCCAAATAGGTGACTTGGAAATGAAATGTGGTTGTGGACAGAAATCTTTGAAAACGCAGGAATTCAGGTGGGAGCTCTTCATATGCTTTTAAAGCTGGAATCAGACCATCTGCTCCGTGCTTCATTTAGCAACTTCTATTCTTAACTAAAATTCTTTTTGAGCCAACTGCTTCAGCACTGCAATTCCTCCTTTCTGCCCAGCAGAGCTCAACCTCTAGGGAGAACTGACAGAGCTTTTAATACAGCACACTGTCAAAGCAACTGAAGTTCTGTTGCTGGGACAAGGCTTACCCAACAGAAAACAAGGACTTTCAGCACTGTTGGAAAAACTGTTTGCACTAAGATTGGTCTGTATTTTCTGGGAGTTTCATCTTCTACTAGGAAAAGGAAGGGGTAGAGAAGAAAGTGACTGAACCACATACGACTGTAGTACCCTCTGTGGCTACCCCTCTGATGTGCACTTGTGGAGTCTGGCTGCTCCTGAGTTGGATTCTTTCTTTCTTGACTGTAAGCAAACTTCTAGGCTGCTGCTGATTCTTCAGACATGCCAGTATTTGATTCTGAAATGTCAAAATAAGTGAGAAAAGCTGGACCAGAGAAGTGTGTAAGCCGATACATCCCCTTTGTAGAATGGCATTGATGGAGTTAACTGAGTTGGCACCTCTGCTGTGATAGTAAAAACACACAGTGTTTCCTAAGTAGTAATGACTAACATGGTCAGCAGTTGGTGCCAATACTGAGCATTTGGTTAACCTCCTAGTTTGCTTGTAGCAAAAGTAATTTACTCGTTACACAGACATCTTCCCCAGTCTAATCTCCTTGATGAGAGATTACAGTGGGGTGGCAGGCTGAAGTGGCATAAAATTCCAAATACCATATCTATTTTTACTCATTGAAAATAGAATAATATCCATGGGACAAGGATTACTAAACTGAGAAAAATATTCTTGTTTAAAAGCCAGCTTTTTTTTCCTGGTTTAAAATTACACTGGAGCACATCTTAAAAAATGAAATACAAAGTTCATGAATGTGCCATCCAAGGATGGATTTCTGCAGCATGTGTCTGCAGGAGGTGGCGTTCAAACTTACACAAAGCCACATGGAAATGAATGTGTTATTCAGATGTGGGGCTATTTATACGGTATGTATCTGCTTGATTTGAGAGTAAGAAACAAAAAGATCAGACCATGTGACACATGACTAATCACAAAAGGACCAGGGAGCTTGATTTTACTGAAATACTGATGTGGCTTTTGATACTTGATGAGTTTCTAGAATCACACGACTAGATAAAAAATACAGTTGCCATTAAAAAATGTTGTATTTCTGGCCTTTATTAGAGAAGACAATTTCAAAAAATGACCGACTGTATACACTGTGTATTCCGTGTATCCTGTGTTCATACGCACTGTATACAAATACTAGAGAGATAAAAACAGCCGAAATACACTTAATATAAACCTGGTGATTTAGCCTACTTTTAGAATTTTACAGTCTCTGAATCACGATTTTTGAATGCGTGGAATTGGCAAAATACCATCATCATAACTAAGCAACAGCCTAATAGATTAATCTAGATGCATTAACAGGATGTGGAATGTAACGTCAATAAATACTAGATAGGATGAAATTCAAATAATGAATACATTTGAAAAAATGAATCATTTCAGAGATATATCATGAATAAAGGCAGAGAGAAGGGCCTAGTGCTTAGCTGCTCTATTTTCTTCTCATGCAGCAGAAATTTACCAATGATATTAATTGCATCAGGATCAACAAGCAATTTTAAAAAGTATAACTTTAATATACCTATGTAATATCGGTTATTGATTATTTACTTGGGTTAAGGTTGTCACTGGTACTTGGAATATCATTTTGCAAGTCTTTGTTTAGTTCTTAAACATCTATTAAGTGAAATATTTGAGATCATCAACAGGCTGACAGTAATCCTCATTCCCATTGTGTGTTTCTACAACTTTATCCCAAAATATGCATTGCCAGCAACAGAACAGCCAAGGAATATGTACTCACAGACCTAGAATACTGAGATGCAGCCTGGCGAAGAACACAGTTGTGTGGAATGTTCCTGCTCTAACTGCCTGCTCTGTAAACTCATCGGCATTTCTTCTTTGCTTTTCTCTTTCCCTTGGACACCAAAGAGAACATCCTAGCCCTGATTGCACTCCTGAAGCCTAAGCACCACCACTATCAAGATAATGATTTATTTGCATGAAAGAAAATGTCTTGCAAGCACTCTGCCGCAAGCTAGACTTACAAACCTTGTACTTGCCCACCTCTGGGGCAGGTCCTATGGCTTTTTGCAACTCCCACGAGGATGGCTGATCATCCCTTTCACCCCACTTCTGGTTTTGGCCCCAGGCAGTCCCTGTGCTTGGCAGGAGGCCCGTTGCCACCCTGCGGTTCTGGTGGCTGTCGGGAAGCAGATGTGCCACTGGACAGCTGCTCCAACCCAGCCACTGTGGAGCATGGGATTGCTCATTTCCACCAGTGCCTTATGAGGGAAAAGTCCCAGATTTTGCTGTCAATCATTCTCTGTGTTTTCATCAACAGACTGTAACACATTTGCTTTACCTCCCTCGTTTGCCCTTTCTGCTTTTTTTAAACACAATTCCTCTGTATTGGTCTTATGATTTAATAAAACTATTCTCCTGTTAAGCACAAAAGGTTTCTTTCTTTTTGCCACCATCGTGTGCACTTCTGCAGCTTCCCATTACCACAGCTCCTGCTTCAAACTATCATCTTTAAAGGTCACTTGCTTCCTTACACGTGCAGTCAAGCCCAACAATGATTTAATGACACCTGAACAAGCCCGTATTAAAATTACCCACATTGCTATCATAAATAATTATTAAGCAAAAGAAGTAGAAAGCAAACACATTTCTTTTTGAGAAACCAACACCAAAGATATTAGTTAGAATGTTAAAGTATATTAACCAATTACATAAAACCCTTTCATATTGCCTTGCTTCATTTCAAACACGGCACGGGCTATTTTGTCTGTGAACTCGAGTGGAACGAAAAGCTGCAGAATGCAATTTGTGTCAGGAGCCGGACTGCAGCGGGACAACTAATTCTAATTAGCGCTGGTTCCCTGGGGCCACCACTAGGCCTTGTGTGCTGCTGCTGCTCAGCTCCAGTGCCTGCAACAGGTGGGCTGGGCCCGCCACTGCCTTGCCAACAGCTGAGGGCAGCCCAGGCTGGACACCCCTAATGAAGGGCCCAAACAGGCAGCCGCTGGGCGCGATGCCTTCAACAGGCTTCTCCATCCACTGAAGGATGTTGGCTCTACTAATTGGTTGAAATTAAGGCAGCAGAAGGATTTGCCAAGAACTGCCAGGCTGCAACGCTGGGCTCATTTCAACCTTGCATCCGAAAATTCTCTGCCTGTCAGCACAATAAGGGCATGATGAGGAACAGGAATTACTAGGGGGAAAAGTCTTGGCTATCTGATAGCGCTGGTATTCTATTGAGCATGTCCCTAACAAAAAAGATTTCTGCCACTCTTTAATATTCAACGTTTGATGCATATTAGAACTATGCCTTTAAAGCTGTGCTGGTAGTGTCTGGCAGCAGTGGGCAGGAGGGCACCAGCTGTTAACCTGCCTGTTGTACTTTCCAGCTAAGCCTCATTTGAAACCATTCTCTCCAAAGCAAAATGAGGTAAGATGTGTCAGACCTGGTGCCATGCATGAAGGCCACCTTTGTACGAGCATGGCCAGCCCTGCTGGAGGGAGGCAAGGCAGGTGGAGGTGCAGGAAGGTTTCACAGAGCATGCCAGAAGAGGTAGTTTGGAAACTACTGAGCAATGAAGTGAGTGCACTTCACGCAGATTAGGATTCGTACAGTCCTGTAACAGCTGAACAACAGCAAATAACTTAGTTTAATTCTGCTGAATTATATGTAGATCGTACATATCGTAGTAGTATCGGGAGAATGCTTAGCTGACAGAGATTTCAGCAACTAGGGGTTTGACATACAAACTGCAAAGTGTTCACTCACTGCTTTTCTCCACACACTGGATGATGGGAAGCTATGGCCAAAGGGGAGCAGGAGAAGCCTTGGAGCAGCTCTGCTCTCCCAGTGACCCACCCAGCATGCTGCATGTACTCCCCACGTGTTTTATCCAGACTAAACTTCCGGCTGTACCAAACAGCCCTGCTGCCCCCTCAGTTGCTCTGAGCTGAGGGCTTTATACAGGAGCTTCAAAAAATCATTCATCATTTCTCACCAGCCTTAAACTCAGAAAATTTGTTTCTCTATCCTTATTACATTTATTTTTGCTATGCATTTCAGTGAAAAAACTCCAGAGGGGTGTGCCAACTACTAGCATGTCACAAGAATGATTTTATTATGAAAATGCCTCAGACACTACCTCGTAGCATTTTCCACTACTATTGTTTAGGTTGCACCAGGGGCTAAAATGTGGCTTCCCTTAATAGTACATTTGCATAAGTTGATCTGAAAGATCCCCATGTGATGACATTACTCCAGGGTTGGCCTGTCATCTCATAGAAGCCTGAGGTGCTGGTCCCAAGGAGATCAAACTCAAGAATTAACTAGTCTTCATAAAACGGAAACATCTCTACGAGCAGTAAAACTAATGATTATCATTTCTTTTTGGCGATGGTCTATGCCAAGCTAGAAAAAACGGAGCTTTCAAACACTGACAATCTGGTATATTGAAGTATGACCATTATTTTTTATTTTCCACATTTTTGGTCCAAAGACAGTTCTGAGTAATTGATTCCCATAATGAGCTATGGTTCGTTAGTCAATTTAATTTATAATTGAATTGGATGGATGTAACTCTGTGTAAAATTGTCTCTGAAGAATCTGTTTTGTTCGTCTGTTCAACTTCTGACAGGGATGGAAGAAAATCTAAATTATTCCCTTCTGCAAGAGGGACAAACTCTGAAAGTCTCAGCATCCCTTGTGAAATTAAGAGGAAAAATATTTTTAATAGTTGCCATGCAAAAAATAATATGGCTTTACTAAAATTTACACAACCCTGACAATTAACACATCAATGCCTGGAACAGTGGCTTAAAAATAAGATCAAAACATGGGGAAATATATGGATCAGCACTCCTGCCCGAACATTTGGAATGTTTGGAAAGATCAGGAAAACCATGGATAGATTTTTACTAATAAGTCAGGTTTCACTTCTTTGCAAATACTGCACGATCTGGAGAATCTGCTTCTCCATGCTTTTATACCAATATTCTGATGACGTAACTTCATCAGGAAATGCCCAGTATGAAGAATCAGACCTAGCAGGTTAATTTTTTCTTCTGTTTACAGCTTGGAAACTCAAAATTGCTCCTCCTGACATTAAACATGGGAGAGCTTAAATCTTCTTTGGGTTTGGGAAATGTTTTGAGAGTAAACCGCTCTACCCTCCATGGGTCTTCTCTTGTCCATTGTGAAGTTCATGAAATAAAATACTGGTATGTGGGAATGGCTCCTGCTTAAGAGCAGAGTCAGGGAAGAAACATGTTGGTTTAGGATTTTGAAGATGAACACAAGGTCCCCTTTTTTTAAGTTAATTTTGCCCTGGGGTTTCCTAGGTTTCAGGGCTTACATACAAAACCACTTTCATTCCAGAGACAATATTCAGGTTCACATTATGTGCTGAAAACACTTCCCTCATCATTTTTCATGTCTAAAGATAATCACTGAGAGTCTCTGTCTCTATTACTGGTCTTAGCAAGACGTACTTGTACTGAATGATACATTTAGCTTATAAGGAAAAGGAAGTGAATTAATTCATTCAATATTTTTTATTTTTTCTATATAGAGATATAGATATTTGTCATTGAACGTGTGCTAGCAGACATACGTGCTAGCTGTAAAAGAATTGCTACACTGTTATGTAGGCGTAGTATTTCTTGCAATCTAGTCCCATGCAAAAGCAAAATATACATTCTCTGTTTGCTGAAAAAATAAAATGTACTGAGAAGCATTGCAACGGGATAGGTGGTGATGATCAGCTATTATCAGTCCCAGCAGGCACATATTTTTTCTTAACAGCCACAGGACTGCTGCTATGAAAGCCAGGCACAAAGAATTTTTAGTTTAGAGCATTTCACATTGCTTTTTAGAGGCAGGCATGACACACGGCTGCACAAACTCTTATGGCCTCCAGTTAAGGGGTCACATAACAACCTCATTTGTCTACTTTTGCATCAAGTCCCCAATAAATTCTGACGGGCAACAGGCTCCTAGGCTCCTTATGTTATCCAGATAACGTGTTGGTTTTTTTTTTTTTTTCCTTTTCCTATAATAGTAATAGCAGAAGTGCTGTGTCCAATCTTCATCCTATTTTGGAGTTTGTTTATAACATTTCTGACCTTTTCTTCCACACAACTGTTTGCTGTGGAAGAAGGGCTACGAGGTAAACTCAGCAAGTGGTCACACCTACCCACCTTGACTGATATGAACGAGGCAAAAAAGCAGAGCTGAGGAGAAAACTTGGCCTACTATATGCACTTCTGTATTGCCACAGAACTTGGCCTACTATATGTACTTCTGTATTGCCACAGGCTGCTTATTTCTGAGCAAAGCTATACACATGTAATAGCAGAAGGAGGCTGGAGCTATTGAACTCTGTTCTTATTCTTAATTATTATATGCTTGCTGAGAAATTATTTAATATAAATAACTTTCAACACTGTGGAGGCACAGGGGACTATGAAAGTGGTTTCTAAAAAATGTTAAAGCTGACATCAATCATTTATACATAATGCACAAAGCAATGAAGGCAAGCTCTTCAGCACAGATAAGAGATGTCACAGTAAACTTATGTTCCAAGGCAGTGGTATCAGTTACAATCGATCACTTGGTAGCCAGTGCAAGTTACATTTTTACTTTAGTCTTTAAACTCTTTTGACTGCGCTACCAAAAGTATTGTTTTAATCTAAAGTGCTAGATCAATATTTCTGATCAATAAGCATTCATTTCCAACTAACAAGGACAATGGTTAGTGGATTCCTTTAAACATTTTCATTTCAAGGAAATCTCCGCTGTTCTAGAAATCAGATCTCTAACAAAGAGTACAAGAGAAAAGAAAATGAGCACAAAATGTTGAAGAGAACTTCCAGATAATTTCAGCTCTTCCCCAGCACAATTTTTCTTTCTCCTACAATGCTAAATCAGTACATTTTCTGAATGACCTTTGTATTTTAAGTGATTATGAAATTCAATAGCATCACCATTAATTCTTTCCATCAAAGTACACAAAGCCAAACTCAAATCACAAATGTACATAACTAAACTGACAAACCTCAGCTCAGAGAATTACACCCGATTCACCTGGTAGAGCCTAATGATATAGGTCTGTGGGCTTCAGAGGAATCCCCTCCACTTTCAGTTTGCATGAGTATGGCCACAAGCCCAGGACAGGCAACCTCTGTCCCAGCTGGCAGTGAAGAGCTGACCTCCTTAAGGAAGATCTTTCTTCCTGGCCACTGACAGACCTTGAGGACTGGGCTCTCCTTCCCTGTTCCCTGGAAAGGCCAGACAGCATCTTGACAAAATATCTGGAAGGTCTTTCTGTGTCCCCCCCCCCCCCCCCCCCCAAATTACTGCTGGGCTTTTCACAGCAGGACACAGTTATGCTTTAAATGTCCCGGGACTCTGATACATGTTAGACATGTCTGGCTATAGAAAAATTAGGACTTTTGCCACAGTGGTGTTTATAGACCACTCCCTTTCATTTTACAAGCCTAGCTAGGAGAGAAAACATTGTTTTCAGTGCCTGCAGCTGTGCATAACAGTCACCACTAAACCCAATGTTCTCCAACTTTCCATGACCCCCACATAATTATTTGCTTCTTCTCACACCCTCTTCTCTTCAAGGCTAGCTACTGTTTACACGACAAGAAATACTAAAGCTAAAATTAAAAAATGAGTGGATTCCTTCAGGCTGGGCACCCAGCATCTTACATTGTAGCAACTACACATCTGGTGCCCTCCTTCCCCTCCCAGAAGTCCCAGTAATGAGACAACTGAAGCTGTATAGTTGCCCACAAACATCTCTTACACAAGGTGCAAAGGCAGCCGCTGCAGCCACCGCCCATTCCCTGCACTGCCATCTCCCCCAGATGGGTGCTGAGGGGACTTGAAGGCATGACCGGTGTGCCCTGTGTCTGGTGGCCCCTGCACACACAGTGGTACCCACCCATTGTCATTCCAAACATGACACTGGCTTGAAAGCACAGCTCAGAGAGAACAAGGCAGAAAGCCCACACTCTATCTTCTTCATGGCTGGTGACAGAGCTGCAGTTTGGATTGTGTGCAATTGAAACACTGCTTTGTATTGTTCACACAGGCTTCACTCCCCTTCACACATTCACGGCATTACTTTGGGTTTTTAATTCATCCCCAAAAAGTCAAAGCTAAGTCAGATAATTTGTCTGTTTTAATTTGTACTTATCACAACCACCAAATTTCGTCTGTTTTCCCCTGGAAAGATAAATCAGGCAAAATTTACTCAAACTTTTGCTGAAATACATGCATCCCAGTGAACTTTCTGAGGCATTTTGGCCAAGTTCAAGGGTTCATGCCATCTTTGCCCTTAATTGCATAGATGAAATATAGGGAAAGCCAGCAGCTAAAGTGGGTTGCATGCAGATTATACTTTTCTCACTGGGAAATGATGGGAAAAGAATTTTGGCTCCATTAAATATGAAGTGTCCCTTCAGACAGAAAGCTTAGCACAAAATGAATGGAAGGTCAAACTTTTGTAGGGCTATTAATCTGTACTGTGACTTATGCAGATTGGAAAATATATGAGAAATGTAAACACAGTGTTCACTCTGCATTAGATAGCAGAAGATATGCAGAGCCTGAATAGATAACCTTTTGTGAACACTGGGAAGCTGGAATTTTATGTGAGAGCTGTACAACTTCTACTCTATGGTGCCAATTCATCCAGTACAGTACTGAAATATGAAGAAGTGGGTGAAGGAGGAGGGACAAGAGGAATAGGGCTGCTGGATGGATGCATAAATTTACCAAAAATGGTAAAACTCACATTGACTTTAACTAAGCCAAGAAATCAGCCCTGCTTTTAAAAGCAAATACAGCCAACGAATGATACTAGAAACACAAGATTCTGAGCAGTTCTAATTTACATGAAAATGCAGCACATTTATGAACACCTCAAATTACACTAAACCTTATTACAATGTTACACATAATAAAGTGCTTATATTATTGTTTTCTTCTCTCTTTTTCAATCAATTTCTTTTTCCCCAGATATTTGGCATTGTTTTCCAGTCACAATTATTCCCTTATCTCAAAACACTGGCTCATGTTATTTCCCTGATCATGATTTTTCCATACTTTACTGCTATGACTCTCCTCAGCTGGTCATGATTCTTTCTTCTGCTTCACTTCTGGGCTATTTCACTTATTTTGCTTCTCTTCTTTTCCTCTTCTTTCCCTCCTGCTTTGCTTCTAGACTCCTTATCTGTCATTTGTTTTCTTTTGTGTGGTTTTCATTTTATTTATCTCACTGTTACTTCCTTTTTACTTTTTGCACTTTTCCTGCATCTATACTTGTTTTCTCTCTGTTATTTCCTTATGTACTCCAGTTCTTATTCTAAAGAACTGGATCTGGAAGAACCAGCAGGAGTTTCTGTGATTGTGTAACCATTTTCAAATTTCTATTAAAAGTACAAATCAAACAAAGTTAGTAGTAGTTCAAGACTAATTTAGTAGTTTCCTGACACCTGTTCCAGCTAGGCCTGCCTTTAGCTGAGTCCAGTAGAAAAAGATATTGCATGTTTTCCACCTTTCCACATTTCAGCCTGTAATACAGGTACCCTGAAGGCACCAGGATCTTTCCTTTTCATGGACAGTTTAGCTCTCAGGTGCTGTGCTCAAATCACAGTTCAGAGAGATGTTTAAAAGTGTGAATAATTTTCCTCAAGCTCACCACCTCCCTGGTGCAATGTACCAGCACTGGGTCTGCAGTGCCTTCTGCCATTGCTGACACCAAAACAAAGCAGATGGAAAGAAAGCAGAAGAAAAGCTAAACCAGTGACAACAATGCTCTCTACGTAACCAACCACAGCCTCACAGGAATGCAGAGCGTGCTGGTGGCTCACACACTGGAATTTGGGATCCTCACAGTTAGGTATTGGAGGTACAGCACAACTAGAAGTATGTTCAGTACACACAGCATATTAAGCAGCTGATGTTACATGCTTTGGGGGAATATTTCCCCCCAAATAACTGTGGGAAGTATTAATTATTTATGGAATATTTGCATAACTGCATAATGTGTCTAGATATAAATAACAGATTATTTGCATAACTGCATAATGCCACTAATCACGGGAAGAAAAAAAGAACCAAATATTTCTGGCATTTGATCACACAGTGTCATATATGCTCCCTGATCCTTCCTCAAGCTCTCCTAGAAAGAATCCGAAGCACAGCCAACCTCCATACAGTTGTGTCCCATAAAAGGAATAAGAGAGAGATTTTCAAATACTTCAGAATACCATGTAATAATAGTCCAGTTGCAAGGACCCCTACAGGCTAGATAGTGTTTTGCAGATCATTTGCCCCAAAAGATAAGAGAATGACAGATCACAAGCACGATGTGCATAAGTTTTTGGAGCCAAAATACACACCTCTGTCTCCTACCCTGGATAATACCGTCCCCATCCATATCTTAATAGCAGTTTTCAGCACTAATCACAGAGTGCTTCACACACAGAGGAAATACTGTGCTGCAGGAAAGGACACTTGGGCTCAAAAACATGAAGTGACTTTCAGTCAGACAGCAGATCAGGGCTGGAACTGGTAGCTCCAGGACCACCAGACCAGGCCGCCCCTCCTTGCCTGCTGACAAATTATGTCCTCCCATTACAATCTGTGTTTTGTGCAAAATGCTTCAGCAGGCCCAGGCTGCTCGGTGCAGACCAATCCACCTCTCCCCTTCCTTTAAGCTGGATCCTTTACAACCATCCAGCAAGACACCAGGAAGGAGGCTGAAACCAGCTGCATCCCTCTAGCCACAGCTTGGTGGTGCAGGCTTGGGTGTTGGGCGGGGGACAGGCTGGTGGCCTGGCTCAGGGAAGGGCAGGGAGTCCATGCCATGGGGAAACATCAATCTGGAGGGATGGCTGCATGCACACTCTTTCTGCCCACCATCAGGGAGCTTGGAGAAACTTAGGAATCATCCTGTTCTAGCCCAAAGACACCACTAAACAGAAACAAGCCTGAAATTATGAGCTCGGTTCATCAAGCTTTAATATTCCCTAATAAGCACTGTTCTTTTCTCTGTTAAAGATTTCCTGTTAAGTGCTGTTTCTTTTCTCTGTTAAATACTATTTACCTCAGTACTGGAGCTTTAACATACACAACACTGACTTCATTTTGAATGGTATTTTGGTCTAATTTCAGAGCCTGATTTCCCAGTACAAACTCAAGTAACAAATGTATAATTATTCTCATAAATAACTCAGCACCTTACAGTATGTTTCAAACAAGTTTCCCCACAAGGCGAAAGTGCCTTATATTAAATCCTTTTAAAGTGTAAGTTGATTAAGGTAAAAATTAGTTGTTATTACCTTATGGACATTTTAGTTTTCGCAGCATTTCTAAGCCAGTTCTATCAGGAGTAGATATGTTGCCGCCCACTGGTACAATCATCAGGAAAATTAATAATCATGTTCAGTCTGCATATAAATCATTGTGGTACAGGCAATTAATTTATGTAGAAAAATGAAAGATCTATACGTATTATTATTGTGCAAACTACATGTTACGAAAGCTCAGATCCAGCACAGTCAAATTACAAATGCAACACTCCTAATTTCAGAGCGTGGTAATGCAGGGTCATTTAAGGCTGGAGGTCAGTGATTCTGAATAAATAATGCTGGCAGTTCCAAGTAGTTTGTGGTTGTTGTATTGCGTTTATGCTGCATTTGTTATTCTTGAACCTGATACAAGCAAACATGCTAACATAAAGCAAGTAAGTCTGGATGAAAAAAAAAAAAAAAAAGATAACAGCTCAGTTTTTTAATACATCTTTTACTACTAAAATGAAGCTGCTTGTTGCATTTACCGGACCTTGCCATTGTACAGGGCAGGTTTCTATATAGCGTGCTTCATTTTGGTTAAGGCCATGGTGGTCCTGGTGTGAACAGAAGAACAATGATGCATACACATGCACACTACCATATGCCCCTTATAAGCTAGATTTATATTTCTCTACCAACACATGCTACAATTGTGCAGAGACATGTGTTTGCCAAAAGTTAGATAAACTTAGTATCAAGGCTATGAAGTTTAGTTTGTGTTTAAAATAAGAGAAAGTAAAGCGGTGAAACATTTAATATTTTTATGGACTTACATATTAAAATACTATGTCCTGGAGCACTATGAGAGATATTGTTATAGAAGACTAAAACTCAATTTCATTTGTTATAAATAAATAAAATGATTCCCCAAATCTCTAGATTTGAGTTTTCAATATTTAGGAAATCAATCAGGGAAAATTCATATACAAGAGAAAAATAATAATACTTTGCCACCAGCTTTTAGTCCATTAGACAAATTATTCTCTAGGGATTGATTTCAGTCCAATTCACCACACCTGAAAACCTTTGGACAACATTTAATAATGCCTTGGACTGGAGGCTAAAGGCTGGCTGAATGGTAAAAATCTTTACCCATTTGTTGCTGGGTTTTCAAAAGCCAGAATAAAAATGTGTAACAATAGAAGTATCCAGGAAGTGAAGCAACTGTAGGAATGAAAAGAGATAAAATAATTCACATAGTGATTATTCACACTGAAAAAAAATTAAAATACTATGAGTAAAATGTTTTCTAATGGCATTTTGAAAAGATGGATGGGCTTCTTTATAATTCCCTTATGAAACTCCTTTTGCCGCTTGATCCAGCTTTGAAATCGGGTACTTTGAGGTATATGCATTCAGACTTCACTGTGAAGTTTATTACTGAAAAAGAACACATCCATGAACAAGGAAGCTCTCCCCTGGAAAATCTTGCAGGACATTTTTAACAGTTTCTAAGATGAAAGCAGAGTCAACAAATAATTATCGAGTATATGGAGCTTCCTCTCATTTTGCAAGAACCAAAATAATTTAACAGGCCATATAAATTGCATGTGTCATCTAGTAAATGTTCAGATACATATGTACAAATGAAGCTATGAACTAAATGAGATATCAGAGACAAAATATACCTAAATGCCTTATTGAATGAAACAGCACACTACCAGGGAGCTACTGCTGATAGTCAGAAAAGAGAGCCCAATTTCCTCATTAGGAAATAGATGTAAATAATTCAGGAATGATTTCCAGTGAGATACATGATGCATTTAATGCATTTTAAATAGTAGAAAGAAACTCCAAAGAAATGCTCCTGCTTCCACAAAGATATACACAGATTTTTATATTAATGTATGGGATTTTGGACTACACTGATATTCACAACAGTATAATAACAATAACAGCGTAAAGACAAGTTTTTGCTTGGGACATTGGGAAAAGTACCTCTTGAACTTTCCGTAAGCCTGGAAGCAAATACATCGGTATGTTAGAAACGAATTGTCTTGTCACTTTTGCCTCTTTCCTTCCCCAAATCCCAAACAAAATCTAGATCTTGCAAATGAACCTAGCCATGTCCATAGCTACTTCTGAGTAATGATTCAAATAACTGCTGTTGACAAAATTCGTCAATTTGTCAGCTAACCTGTAGGTTTTACTGGGCAATCGCTGACCTATTTCAGGAAGTTCAAAGGCCATTCCCATGCCAGGATGAGTTGCCCGTGCCTATCCATGCTACTCCTACTTACACAAACTTAGTGGACTCTGGCAAACACTGTACATTTGTAGTACTAATACAGAGGTCTGAAATGGTCACATACCACCCACATATAGCCCAAACCTGCTCTGTACTGTTAAAGTGTAGCTAAGTATGTTCTTTCACTGAGGTTTCAAATGACATTTTCATTTTAAATTTAAGTATTCAGCTGTGTCCAAATCTGTGTTATCATCTGGGTTTATATGGTCATTACAAAGCTTTGATAAACATCTAGGCCTATCATATAGTTGAGTATGATCTATCTAATCTATCTGCCTATCTTCTTGCAATTCTTCCCATATACAGGACATAAATCTAAGGCAGGGATTTGAGGATGTATTAGGATAGTATCAAAGGAGATGAAAATCACAGCTGTTCCAGCTAAAAGCCCTTCCTGATTTGTTAAACAAACATAAAACTGAGTTGAGAATTTCCCAGATTCACCTGGTTCAGCTGTATACAAAGAGCAGTTAAATTAAATGATCTTTCTCACAAAGGTCAAAAGTTAAGTGTCCCTGGTTACATGAAGCCTTATGCCTAATGGGATGATAATCCAATTCTATGGCATCTAGAAAGAATCTTTTTCCTGGTTATTAAAAATGCATGTCTATCCCAAGCAAAATATATTGGAACAGTGAGAAGTGGAGCTAAAATACAACACCAGAGCAGAGCTGCAAAAATGTCAACTTGGAACGGTCAAGAAAAAAACAAACAAACAAAAAAACCCAACAAACTAAACCTCCCACAGACAATTCCAAGTGATAAAATAAAAATAATTAGAAAATTACTTGCAAAGTCAAATGCTCATAACAAAAACAGAATGAAGACTGCTCTCATGCTGCAGTTACACACCTTTTCCCTAGCTATGTTTATTCTAATTTTGATGTAACATTTTAATAATAGAATAATAATAATATTTATTTTTAATAATAGAATTAGCCACTGACTAAAGAAAGAACAGGAACTTCACGTTGCAGGGTAGTGACTTCACAGCAGGATTTGTTTCCATTGACAGTCACCCATATTATCAGTAAGATTTTCCTGTTTTCATATGGATAAAATTGCCAGTCCCATTTGCAAAGAAATTAAATGTCAGTGTGAAAATTAAAGCTCCTTTAACCAGGAATCTTACAGACAATCAACCTTTCAATACTTCAGAGCTGTTAGCTATCATAATTTCATGGAGTTAAGAGTAGTCAAATTTACAAGAACTGTTATCAACACATTTTGGAGCATTTACACCGTGTCACACTGCTTTCCTTAAATAGTTTGGGAAATTTTGAACAGGTAAATAAGAGGCAGATATCAGGCACCCCAGATAAAGGTGTGCATATGGGAATGCTAAATGCATTTGAATGGCTTTCCTGGTGCTGGATATTTTCTGCAAATGAAAAAGGAATTGGAGACTGATGGCAATGCCATACAAGTCTGGAAAAGGCTCAAGAATTGCACAAAGTCTTTGGAGATGTGATAAAATGTGACAAAAAGTTGTTTTGCAAAATCCTCCAGTGTCTTTGTTTTCATCTGCTTACGATGTAGTCAGTTACAGCTATCTAGCTTCAGTCTGTAGACTATCTTAAAGGCAGTGATGTCATTGAGAGGACTGCTATAAAACAGACTGTGAGGAGGAAAAAGATAAATCTAAACCTTTTCACAGCATTTACTTAAATGTAAGTTATCCTGGGAGTTCCTATTACTCCTCCAAGCGTTCTAGAAAACCACGAACACAAAACCTCTCTCACCTTTACGTTCTATCCAGCTACCCCTGTATGTAGGCAGTGAAACCTGGATTTGGCAGAACATGCGTTCCAGAAAGGTATCCAGACCTGGTCTGGAGAAATTAAGGGTTACAGATTTTACTCCTTCCTCTCCTCTTCAAGTGGCTAATCTATTTTATCATTAAAAATACTGGCCTTATTTGTAATTTGACTCCCAGGCTTTGTCTGGGAAGCTACTGGTCCTTGTTTTGCCCTTCTCTACTAGCTTACACAGTTTAATACCTGGAAATGTTTTTTCCTTGAACATACACTGTCGTGTTATCTCTCAATCATCTTCCTGATATACAGATTTCTTGAAGGCCCACTCACCATAAAACACTTTGTTCTGTCTTTAATTAACTTGTAGTGTTATTCTTGCACTTAATGTCCTTATTAAAATAGGAAAACAGATTAGGCTCAACACAGATTTCTGGCATAGCCGCACGACAACGAGTACAAAAGCAAAATCTCCTCTTTATTACTCACTTACTGCCCTGTTTATTCATTCAGGACTCCACCACATATTTTTGCTATTTGGAGGTCAGGAGGAGTGCCTAAAATCTTCCTAAATTGGTGTTTTCCTGTGCACAGTTTCCCCTTTCATACTCACAGTTGGCATTACTCATCCCTAGGTATGTAACTTTGTATCAGAACAGAGCAGTCTACCGCAGCCATAGCTCTATGAGCCACTATGGCAGCACTTCTTTGAGGGCTGCTGATCACCACTGTGCAGCCCTGGCTCTGCACCACCACCAACCGCACCCTCTCACTGGAAAAGTTTTAGGCGGTGCCCTTGCTCTAGTCTTGGTACCAACACCCAAGACAGCAGCACAGGAACAAGTACAGGGCTGAGAATGAGTACCACTGTAATGGCATCAAATGGTTGCGAAGACCTGCAGCCAGTGATTCAATTTCTTCTGTTCAATAACACTAGCTTGCTAATTAGTTACCAGGTTACCAATATGCTGTAAAGAGAGGAGGCAAGAGGGAAAGGAGGCAAGCTCCAATGGCAGCTACCTGAACCCAGCTTCCCTCATGGCTGTGCTGAGCTCTCTGCTGCCAGCACTGTCATAGAATCATAGAATTGCTCAGGTTAGAAAAGATGTTAAAGATCATCGAGTCCAACATTCTGCCCGAGGGCTGAGTGATCTGAGCTGCTGATTGGCAGCACTTGGTGGGAAGAGCTCTGCTACAGGCTGAGGCCCATTGTGCGGCCCGGGAGAGGACGGAGAGTTTGGTGATTAACTTCACAGCTGCTTCCTTCCATCTTTCCCCTTACCACCAACAGTTGCTGTCCCCAGCATCACGGCACCCTGCAGGGCCAGAGCCAGCTCAGCTCTGCAGGGCTATGCGGAGACAGGCTGAGTGGCAGGATCTCACTGTCACTGCTGGTTTGCCCCCTTCATCCTATCCCAGCATGGCGTGAAGCTGGCCGTGTTGGCAGCCAGGTGGCAGGCCATTTCCCAACCACCTTTGGCCCCTTACTGCTCGGCAAATGGGTGCTAAATGGATGCTCCTCAAACAGAAACAGGAACTGCAACAACCAGGCTTCCCCATAGCAGCCTACCACAGATTGAAATAAATATGGAAACACCCAAGGTTTGAATAAACCCTACAAAATTTGTATGCAACTTAACTGAAGGAGATGGAAAAACCACCTCTGACTTTTTTTCCAATTGACCTTCTCCAATAGGCAACACAAACTCTATTTGGGTTGGGCTAACATTGAACACCACCCAGTCCAAGGAAAGAAATGCCAAGAAGCAATGCAACAGAGACAGTGAGCGGTGTGACCCTTCACATGAATGTTCTGATGACCATGAGGTGACCACCACACCCTGTTTCTGCAACTCAGCAGCAGCAGTGACAAAGCACCTTCCCCTCTGGGGATGGGTTTGAGGGTGAACTGGAGCAGAGTTCAGATGCAAATTCAGCTGTGCTTATAAGCTGCCATTTCAAGATTTCTTTCACAACAGAAATTCCATGAGATTCACCAGGTTTCCCACATGCTCACACATTACTCATTGTCAAGCACCTTAGACCAGTTGTTTCATAGGAAACACCCTGCCACAGACCAAAATCTCCGGAGACTTTAGATGTATATTAGTAGTTCCTGTTCGGTTTTGTGTTCAACACAGACTGCAGACTACCAAGACATTTCAAGGGCTGTAAATATAGCGGTTCAGCTTTGGACTGATCTTCCTTCCTTTACAAAAAATTCACTGTTTAGACAATTTCCACTGATGTCACTCTCTGTGCATCTGTCTTCTCCATCAATATATTCCCAGTGTGTACTTTGTTGCACACTGTTTTAATTAGTGTTACACAGTCAGCAAAAAAAGCCCCTAAATATGACAAATGTGATTAAATGTTTCAGTTTTGAGAACATCAGCTTAGGTAAGCTTTTACACAATAAGGCATTAATAATCTTTTGCGTACGATATAAAACAATTTTGTGTGATTGATTAACTTTGTGCAGATCTTAACAACAATAACAATGGATGAACACTTTACTCATTGTGTAGGCAGATACAGTCAGAGAGATATACATAAAAAATTACTATAAAACGAGGGAGTGCATAAATGTATAAGTCAAATATTTGCGTTTTTATCTTTGGAATCTAATGATGATAAAGTTTATCAGATATTTTACATTTTACTCAGCAGCAATCATGTGGTTATCATTGACAGATGAAAATAAAGAGGATCTGGGTAATGAATTCCAGTACATAAAGCATTTTAGTAAATTTGCATGCATCAGAATGCGTGTGTTTGTTTTTTTCTAAATGAAACAGTGGAGGATAAAAAAAAACCTCAGGTCCCCCAAATGAAGCAACCAAGGCTCTCTGTATAAAAAGTTAATGTTATTGTAGTGTGTCTGGTGCGTATACACACCACTGCTCTCTACTGGGTTAAATCAGAAATGCTTACATTCGGCTTTAAATGCCTACACGACTAAGTAAAAAATGATTTTTCTTTAGCTCACTTGATAAGAATTTGTTTACAGAGCAAGTAACAGGTTTTAGTCCTGATGCTTAGCATAAATTAAGGTGACCATATTGTGTAACCTAGTGATGACAATCCCTATGTGAAGGGCAACTGAATCTCAACCAGAACTACTATAAACTAAACCTAAAATTACATTAAGAATTAAAACCGCATTTTTTAAAAAACAGCTCCTTTTCATTTAAATGGTATGAACTACCCACACAAACTGCCTGTGTCTTTGTTTCACGTCTCTGGTCCCCATAGGCAGAGCCATCCCAAACACCAAGCAGTTCAAAGAAGCAGATAATTAACTACTGCCTATTGTACAAATTGCACGTTTTCAATTAATGTTCTACCTCACAGGCAGGGTAGTTAGTTTTAATCAGTCTCATGACATCAACTATTGTGGTTACTGTTCTCAAATACCAGAAGGCACCTTGATGGTGCCATGCAGGCAGACTGCCGCCCTTGACATAGCTCTTTCAACTGTACTCTGTGGTGTGTAGTGCTCCTTCCTAAATACTTGAAAAGAAAAAAGTTGCAAGATGATAGAACCACGTTAGGTCACACTTCTTGGGAGACGTTGCGCATATGAAGTCCAAATGCTCTAATATTCAGTTTTCAGAGATTCATACCCGCACTGTGCTAGTAAAGATGACATCAGACATGAGATGGACACAGCAAAGTTTCAGAGCCATTTTGTTTTGACATTTGGCTTGCAGCTTGCCCCATCAGCACCACTGCAGATGGGTGTAGTTTGGAGCAACTTTGGGACTACACTACTGAACTTTGGTGGCCCCTTGAAACTGCAAAAAGGCTTTCCCTCTTGCTTTCTTTGTATCCTAAACTGTTCACAATGTGCTGTAGAGCCAGGTTAATCCCCTTGCTTTTTTTTTTTTTTTTTTTTTTTTTAATAGCCTTCAAAATTTCAACACTCTAAGTGAATTAAAAACATAAAGCGTTTGGGCTTGGGGTGGGAGTTGGAAAGGGAGGAGAGATCAGAAAACTCAGAGAGTAGAGCAAAAAATATACTTCATTTTCACAAATAAGAGAATGACCTTTATAATGCAGTTGGAGCCTTGCTTCTTGTCAGTTATGGGTCAGTGCCCTATTACTGTATTGCCCACACACTGTTATTGCAGCAATGCAATTGCACCCCTAGAGGGAGGTTGTGTCAACATTTCTATTACAAACCCCTCTTTCCAGAAGGTTAAAGCCTGCCTGTCAGCAAGGAAATGACTTTATTAAAAACAAACCTTGATAAAAATCCACTTGGCCAGTTTCAAACGATTACAGCCATGTCCCAACATAAGAAACACACTGGGTTCAAATACTCTTGTGCAAATTTTTCAGAGCGGTTTTGCTCGAAGCCCTCACTCAGGCTGGTTGCACCCAAGAGGCACTGGGAAGAAAGGTCCTCAAGTAAGCCCCAGGCTTCCTGCAGCTTCTCATGACATTCATGCCCTGGGTCATCCCTGGGGAAGCTGAAGCCTGGAGAAGCCAAGAAAGGTGAGATTTTTCCCTGAGACCCATTCCTGTACTCTGTGAGCTGAAAACTGGAGGCAAAAGACTGGAGAAATGTTTCACATCACCACAGACATCCTCAGATGCCTCCTTCTAGTGGAGGCTACTTTTGCGCCTGGTACAGAAACAGCAACAGTGACCTTTATCAGCCACCTATCCATAATGTTGGGTGAAGGCTAGGGTTACAAATACATAAATATAAAAAGAATTATACTAAACTTGTATTTGGTTCCATTTGTTTGAAAAACAAAAACAAAAAAAAAAAAACAGCCTTATAAACACACATTGAAGCCTTACAAACACACACACACACAAAAAAGCTTTTAGAGGACTCAAAGGGCTCTTTTGGTTGTAATAGGTACATTTACTTGGATTTTCAGTTAAAAAAAAAATCATTTTATGTGTATATTTGACTAGTAGATATACAAATCCAGGCAGCTTTTTAGGGAGTCAGTTTCGTGTGTGTAAATAAGAAATGTCATTTTTTAAGATCTAATAAAAAATCTTTAAATCAAGTACTTTATATTCAAACCTCCCCCTTTAAAATGAAAACAAGAGTCTGAAACCGGCCAAGCCAGAAGAGCTATTTATTCTACTGTGCAAACTCTCACACTTTACGGGAATTTTCTCCTTAAGACAGACAGCTAAATAATAAATAAATAAAATAAACAGCGACATATTAAAAGGAAGAGGCTGTGTTCAGAACAGCTGAGGTTCAGATGCACTCTTCACAATGTTTTGCTTTTGAGCTGTCTTCATCATAAATAAAAGCACCTTGGCCCAAAACTCCAGGTCAAAACAAGGCCAAAAGGGTAAGCCCACAACACAAGTGCATGGCAAAGAAGTAAATGAGTTTCTTCCTAATATAGAATTCAACTGGAAATTATGGTGGCCTAATACAGCATCAGAGACCTGCAGGTCCTTGTGAAATATTAACAAAGTAGAAAATCCATAGATAAGATCCTGGAAAGAAGAATATACTAGCAGAAAGAGGGATCAACCGCTTCTCAGTTTGCCCTCTGAAAAACACCATGCAAATCACACTGTATCCTTTAAATCCCAACCCACTTGGCAGCAAGAACAGGAAAGGGTATACCAGATATTGCAGGAAGCTCTGCTCCCCAGTCTGCTCATAGGTATTGCATGAACACCAGACTAATATCATGAGCAGAAAAGGAAAATACAGGATGAGGACAAGAAAAAAAATCTCCCTTTGCTATTTTGTTCATTGAGATTACAGTTCTTTTACATGAATCCCCAAGATTGCTCGGTAAATACAGCATCCTCTGATGACAGCAAGACCTGCAGGTGTCTAATGGCTCCACAGCTCTGAGGATCTTGAATTTTATCTTTCCTTCTCAATTCTTTTCTTCACTTAACTATTAAAATTCTGAAGTCTGGCATTAGGTGTTTAAAAATGGCATGACCTTACCCTGCAAATCTGGTCACTTTCAACACAATGAAGAGCTTTTCAAGTACATAAATTCTTAAACAGTTTAAAAAAATTATCAGGGCAGATCTGCCAACTGAAACCCTTTCTCTACGGTAGTGTCGCTTAAGTAGAAGTTAAAATTACATAGACCCTTCTAAAACCCTTCTTGTACGCAGCACATCAGAGTCTATAAGCAACACTAATGTTTGGATCAAACACACAAATTAAATCTGAAGGAATGAAGGCTGATTCAGGAATGCAAGTCCATTAAACTATGCAAGTATGCATGAACTGTAAAAAGTAGATCCCATACATAGCAGCCATAGCCCTTAGCTGTTAGCAGGTGTGAATCAGTCAGTTGTACAATTCATTTGTCTACCTAATTGCACTGAAGATAGGCTTTTACTTTGCCTATAACATCACTAATGAGTAGGTTTTTAGTTCGATCTAACTAATTAATTCTTGTTAACTTCCTTTGCATTGCTGTTCTTTTAATTTAACCAGAGACAGCACCAGAGTTGCTACTAGTGTTTAGTCTCAACTAGATTACTCCTATTCATTAAGGGCTGTAATTGTTGGTCATACCCTCCCAAATGGTCATTACAACCTCTGGCTTGCATATTGAATAACAGCAATTTCCTGACTCCAACAGACTCTCATGTGAGGGAGGAGAAAATGCTAATAAAGAAAGAATAAATGATTCTCTCCTTCATTCAGTGCTGTGTAGATTTCCTTTACAGCAGAAATTGTACAGAGGTGGTAAAACGGGTTTCTTGCAGGCCCCCTACCTCCACCCGGAGTGAAAACAATAAGAACCAAGTCAAGCATTCCCTGCTACTGTGATTACAGCATCCGTAAAAGTGATTATATGGCTGCTGTAATCAACTTCAATGAAAGCTGCCTGTTAGAGCTTCAATAATTACTCATTTCTGTTAACAGCTTGCTTTCAGTTTAGTACTTTGTGGCCTAGGAAAAAAAAAAAACACCCAGTGTTTTAATAAAAGATCCTGTGAACGCTGTATTTTGGGGGGTAAGAGCTTGTGTGTGGGCAAATAAAAAAAATGCACACGCAACTTTTTTGTCCTTTTCTCAATAGCAGCTCCTTTTCATTTCAGCTCTGAATCTATTTAGCCAGCAACAAGCACAAGTTCATACAGGGTTCAGTCATGTACTGAATGTTTACTGAAGGAGGCACAATAGTTTAAATAAAGTGGTGGTTTAAAATATTTTACCCATTTCTTTAAACAAATTGCCAATCCTTAAACTCAGCGTTAAACACATTTCAAAAGCAAAATACCACAAAGCTTTCTTTCAATAAAACCACTACTTTTGTCATCTTTTGCCTCCTCCTTCATGCATTTTACTTTTGTAAAGCTCTGGAGAAGAATGGAACTTACAGAAGTTAAGGACTCATTTTTAAAACAAAGCAAAAGGATCGTTTAGTCAGAGATTAAAACAACACAGGTCACCATTGCCCTCTGCAGTGTTTGATGTTTTGCAGAGCGATACCACAGGTGAAAAGGAGGGAGGTAGACTGCAGGGAACTAACACTGACCACCTCTTCAACCCAAAATTACAGTCCCAATCAACCTTCTCGAGGTTCAGATGAACCCGAAACAACAAAATGCACAGAAACTACTCCTCTTGCCTGGAAAACTTTAAGACCACAGCTTTATTTTTCAGGTGTATCTATCTGCTTCTTTTGAGCCAAAGAAAGCCCACCCAACTCAAACCAGCAAGACAGTTCTTGTGGTACGTTAGGAACGGATAATACATTTTAAAATGCTTTAGATCCTACTAGATGCCCAGTGAAGTCTGCATCAGCATAACTAAGGTTGCATTCCTGAAAAGATTTTCTTCCAGCATCCTCCACACCTCAATTTGGGGAGGTTGGCAGCAACAGTGCCGGCAACTCGCAGTGCTGGCAAGGGGCTCGTGCTTGGAGTTCCTGCCCTGCAGGTAGGTGTACAAGAGGCAATGCAGGCCATAGGGGAAGTGGACAGGACACAGTGCTGCTCCCTTAACGCAGGATTGTGCCCCCTGCAAAGATCTGCAGTGGTTGGCAGCATTCATGCTGGCCAGATTAGGGCTGGGGGAGCAAACCTGTCTCTCAAATACAGATTCCAAAGGAATGTAGCTATGGTCTGTGTTGCCTTCCTTGTACATTAGGCCAAAGCACTAATATTGATCTGATGGGTGAATGGGAGGGGAAACATTCTGCTTTAGCACTTGATCAGTAGCATCAAGGAGAGCTTAGCTCTTCCACCAGGACATTCACTGTTTAAAAAACTGCCTAGGTCCAAAAATGCATAACATGCTCTCTGTCCTCTATTGGTATACCTGATAGGCGAAGTATCAGAAAAAAAAAACCAAAACACGTTATGTCTTGAATGCAATACAGTGCATGACATTTACATAGCATCTTTCATCCTGAAGGATTCCAAAGCACTTTATAAATGATATGCTTATGGAAATCACATCACTGTTGGCATGGAGCCAGCACTGGGGTTTAAGGCAGCAACCAGCTGGACAAATGATCAGCAGCAGAGTTTTGGTCAAGGACAACAGCTGGAATTATCTGTTCTTGCAAAGAGTGACATGAATTCGAGAGAGCCTAATTTTCCTTGGTACCTGCAACCACGGCTTTATTGCACATGCATTATTTGGTGGCATCGACTGTAATTTCCATAAACCTTCCACTATTTCTGAGGACGGAGCATCCTCAAGTAGAGATCACATAGAACTAGAAATTGCTTTCCCTAGTAGTCCATCAGAATGCAGCTCTGCTTAGGAAGAAGGCAGTCAGGATACCAGTACCTGCTGCCTAGATATGGTTTCAGAGTAAGGCAGCATTCTCAGCAGGTAGACTGCCATTTACTTGAATGGATCTGTTCCAAAGTATATCCTCTGGGGTTTCATTTCACAAAATGATTCCATTTTACAATTTCTTTACAGCAAGGTACCTAGAAATTCTGACAGTGAATCTCACAAACGTTTACAAAATATGTTATTTTCCTGCACATATCAGAGGATTCCCGGTGCTGATTACGTCCTTCTATCACCTTGTGTGCATGGTGGAGCTGTAGCATCAATTGGTAGCATCAATCTCATCATATTTTCTTCACTCTCTTTCCATACAAGAGACTTCACTGAGGGCAGCCAGCTTTGCCACCAGGACAGAGCCTACCTGTGAATGTCCACAGCACTCCAGAAATCTAAAGGCCACTGGTGCAAGATGGAAGACATTCTCACCCGCCTCATGTTGTGTGAAGCAACCTGACCAGTGCAGACCAATACCTGGCTCTTGGAGGAGGTACATCTGTCACAGATATTCCATTACTCTGTTTTACTCAGTCACGATTTAAATGCAGTGTGGTTAGACCAAGATACTCAGACATAAAAGGGATGTATAAAACAGTGAGCACAAATCTTGAAGATACTTAGTACTACATATTGACCCCCAAAAGAGGAAACAATCTGATTTTGATTTCCTCTGAGAATCAAGGCAGCGGTCTGCAAGGTCTCATTCAGAAACTTCCCCCATGGAAGAATCGTCAATTTACTGCAGGGTGAGGAGACTCCAGAAAACCTAGCACAGAGTTTCTGCCTCTCTGGTGCAGATTAGAAGTAGTCCCATGGAAATTAGTGGGAATCCTTTTTCCTGTCATTTAACTGAACTTTGGATATTTTTATAAGTAATTTAACATGAAACAAAATTACAAGCAACCCCAAGTTCTCGATTGGTGGTGGGGCATTGGAACAGGTTTCCCAGAGAGGTGGTACATGCCCCATCCTAGGAGACATTCAAGGTCAGTCTAAATGGGGCTCTGAGCACCTGATTGAGCTGTAGGCATCCCTGATCAGTGCAGGGGAGTTGGATCAGATGACCTTTAAGTGTCCCTTTCAACTCAAAAAGATTCTATGATTCTATTACCTATCTGATGGGCTGTCTCTGTAACAAAATTACTAAGAACAAATTTTGTGTGTCTTTGGCTACAGGAATGGAGGTTTTTTTTCTGGCCTTAATATACTGGTACAAAGAAGATTCAGTATGGCCCATAACTGCTAAAACATCATAACTTAACTTATTATAACCTGTCTCTAGAACTTTGTGTTAAACAAACTAACGTACAAGCCTCAAAACTCTTAAAGCAACTATTGTGCTATATATTAGGAGAGTGCTGTAAATAAAATGCTTATACTTGTCAGAATAAAGCTGAAAAACTTGAAAAATGTAGGACATAATTTTTCTCGAGGACAGCCACTTTTGCAAACTACCGTAGCAAAATTCAGCATTAAACTTCTCACCGTCACTGACAAATAGGAAGGCTTGACGGAAAGTCCTGGAGAGCTGGCTGGGAATTGTGTTTTCTGCTCCACAAATAGTTTGTGCTGTGTCCCACAGGTGTTAAAGTAAGAGTAAATATTAAAAAAGAAATCCTAAGCCATGATCAAATTTCTTTGTACATGCAAGAAACCTATACCCACAAATAAATGTTTTAGAAAATGAAGTATGAAATATTTCCTTTCAGTTGTTAATGACAGACCATCATGCCCAGGACCAGAATCAAGGACAAGAGGTATCAAAAGCTGCAATTCTTTTCCTTTGTTGATGTAAAGTAGTACCACACAGGTGTCTCTGGTGTCAGCTGGATCTCAAACTTCCAACCCATTGCCAAAGCAGACGAATAAGTTGCGGCACTCTGACATATATTCTTCTAAAGATGAGAGACTGCCTTTAAATCTTTTAGCTTGAGGAGATGATTAAGGCAGACTGAATGGTGTTACGTGCAAGTGGTATGCAAAAAGCAATATCTTTCTGTAGACCAGCTTCTGGCTATTGGATAGAATTACAGACATTGAGATCTTCCCAACAGCCCAGCTGGATTTTTTTAAGAAAAGAAAAAACCCTGAGAGAATAATTTTTTTTTTTTTTTTTTTGTATAGTTTTAGCAATTTCATTGGCTAGGTGACCTATATTCTGACAAAGAAAGAATTATCTGACACAGATCTTTGCCTGTGTAGATGATTATTAAGATGATGTTAATAAAGTATTTGGCACCTTTTATAGAGGTGAAGATGTTGTGAATGAAAGAGACACCATATCTAGACGCACAAGTTGGCTTACAGCACAGATGCGTATATGACCCTAAATGCAGCATACACCATGCAGCTCCTATGTAAGTAACTTTACCTGCAGATATAATTGCTCTGTAGTGCTCTCATTTTACAGATGGAGAAACTATACTCAGCGAACTGAAGCCACGCGGCCCAGGTCACACTACAGGGCAGTCAAGCAGCAAGGAACAGTGCTGTATGCTGGTTCCCAGCCAATTGGATCACTTGAAAAGCTTATTGTAACTGCCTCTTTCACTCTTCCACTCTTAGAGAGATGTTTAATAAAATGCTTGCAGAGACTGTTTCTTACAAACTCTGCAGCAAAACCTGCATAAAATGCACTTGTAAACTACCATTTGGTATCAGTTCCTATAGCAGAACAACTCCAAATGGCACAAGACTCAGCTAACTCTGAGTTGTTACATCTTGTTTTACTTACCACCTTCTTAACATACCAATAGCAGCAGCTGGTGGCATGACATAATAAAATTTATCAAATATTAACTGCTCATCGAGACCAGAAATGCACTTTGAGAGCTACCAAGGACAGCACTGACACTGACAGTAGGGTCTGGGTACAACAGCTAAGCTGAGTATATGGGCCTCAAAATAGACGTGACTTTCTAATTAAATCCAAGAGCTTGAATCAATCCAAGCCCAGATAACAGGCCAGAGCTGTGCAAGTGGAACACATTCAAACTGGCCTGCACTGCCTCACTGGCAAACCATGAGCTTTTGTATGGCTTTGCACGGCATGCAATGCAGGAACCCAGCTCGGAAGTGGCAATGTGTGGGATTATTCGGGCAGTTGAGCACCACCAAGACATCTCTTAGCTCAGCATAGAACAGACAAAAAGTAGAAGTTACTATTGTGACCAGGACCTGTTGGAGTTAAAGAGAATAGCAATACCACAAAGCTCTACAGCAAAAGATGAAAAAGACTGCATAAAGACACATGAAACATGGTTACTTGTGTACCAATTAATGATGACACTAGGAGTACAGCTGGTAATCATTCTGCCTTCCTTGGAAGAAACATTTACTAGTAATATTGTTAGTAAGCAATTCAAAACCTCCCAGCTGATGCCTGATCAGCCATGAAGGATACTTTTCCAGTTCACAGTAACAACTCACAGCTCTATGCCCATTCCAGAAATCTACATACAGTTTAAAATTCTGCCAGGAAAGATAGATGTTCATCCTTCCTTGCCTTCCTACTGCTCACATGGATGGAAACGAAAGAGACAATATTTGTTTGTTTGTTTCTCCCCTCAATGAAATTGGTAGTATCCTCTCAGAGAAATAGTTAGATGCCCTTCCAAATGGAGAAAGTGAAAACCTGCCAGGTAGTTGGTGCTACCAAGCCATTCCATAGTCAAGCCTTCAGAAGCACTCCAGAAGGGAGAAAAACATCAGCTTAACAAAATCCAATATTACTTATATTTAAACAAACGAACAAACAAAACAAACAAAAAAACAATACACACACACACAAAAAAAAACCCACAACACAAAAAACCCAAAACAGAGAAATGCCAATAAGCTTTCTCCTGCTGGCAGGCACAAATAAGGTTTAATTAGCAAGAAGACAACCAGTCTTTAGTCTATGGAGGCTGAAGAAGAGGTAGTTAGAGAGTTGGCATAATTATGCAGAACAGAGGGCCTCCCTAAAAGCTTCCGCAGTAAACTGTGTTTGACAGCTAAACTTCATGATCTTACAGAAAATTCAGAAAAATCTTATTCTGCCAGTATGTATGCTCTCATGGCTTAAATGAGAAAACACTCCAACAGAAGCAACAGGAAAGAGAATACATCATCTCTGACTTCAGTAAGAAGATAGCAGCAGTCTAACTGTGGTCCATACTCTGAACCACGGTTAAGCAATAACTCAAAAGCATACTCTGGAGATTTTCTAAATCAATTATTTTACACGTGTTTACATTATACTGTGGGATTTGGTGAGCAACAGTTTGGTTCACCCTCTGCCTTTGTGATTTTGAAAACTTTGACCATTTCCCTCCCATCCTTCTCCTACCCAAACTGAAGACTTGTAAGTCTCTCCTTATCAAGATAGTTCTCTAACTTGACTATGTTCTTTCTGAAATGTGGAGACCAGAATTATACATTAAGGTGCTGGGTGCACTGTAGTTTCATACAGTGATAAAATGATACCCTCTGCCATGAGCCAGCACTCCTGCTGATGCCCAACGTTTTGCAGCCTTTTTTTTTTTTTTTGTCTGTCACTGCTCACAGAGCTGATGATTTCAGAGAACTGTCAATGATGACTCCAAAATCTCTCTCCTGCATTGCACCTGTCAGTTCTGAGCTCAGATTCACATAGGCAGTTGCAATTATTTTTCTACATTTACCTTTATCTATATGGCAGCCCCTTTGTCAACTTTTTTACAATTTATTTGGTTTTGTGATGTCATTCTGGACATCCTCACCACTGGCACAACATCTTTTCTCAAGAGAGAACAGCATGACTGGAAAACTTGGAGATCTAACTGTTCACTCCTTTTTCCAGACCACTAATGACTTTTGAACAGACTGTTCAATTTTGAACAGGATCTATCCCAGCACCAGCCCCTGGAAAATAATGCTGCCAGCTCTACCCTATGTTGGAAAGCCTTGGTTATGCCTTACTCTTTGATTACTTGATCCTTCCATCAGATTTTAGTCTACAAAAGAAACTGCTTCTCAAATCAGTGTAGAGTAGATCAGTGTGGCAGGATTTCTGTCTGCAGAAGCTATGATGACTCTTTCTCAGCACATCATCATGTCTAAAACTGTGTGCTCAGTGGCCTTTCTCTCTGAGATAGGCTTTTATGGGAATTGAATTCAGACCCAGTGGTATGCATTTTCCAGGATCTCTTCTATAGCCATTTTTTTAAACATCAAAAAGAAAACAGAACCATGAACTGTTTAGTGCGGGACTAGGGCAATGCTCACATGATCCCAGGTGAAAATCAGCATCAGCAGCGAGGCAGAAATTATTTGGCAAGACAAGTTGAAATGCGTTAAGAGTAAGCCAGATCTTGTACACCAAGCAGACACACACATGCTCCAGCAAAGCCACTCCTGTACCTACTGGCAGAGGTATATAAGTGCAGGTTATGTTTTCCCGTGCTACTGTGCTATTCATTTGCAGGTGAGTTTTTACCCAAAAGAGACTTGATCAACAAACTAGCTCGACCATCTCTCCTGCACCTCTGGCTAATGCTGGCCCTCCCTGTATTCACGGCATCACTTCTCACCAGCAGCATGGCACCTAAGCCTTACTTAAGGTATTAAAAAAATATATCAGTACAGGTCCAGAAGTAAAAGTGATGCCTGCAAATGGGGAGGAGATGAAGGTGATCACTCATCCTTGCTGAAGGCCAGTGCTGGGGGCCCATGAATCAAACAATAAAATGTTACTAGGTTGGAATCAGTGCTCAGCTAAAACAGTTTCAATCAGCTGGATCTGACCCAGAACAGGTTCAAAACACGCTGATTCAATTCTCTGGCTATAAGTGTCTTCTTGTAATGATAAGATGTAATCAGCAATTAGGAAGTGTTCACAGCAAGGCAGTGCCAAAATTCATGTAAGAAAGTCAGGCCTGGGCCCAGGTCTCATAAAAATTCCAAACTGGAATAATAATCTCTATGTAGAGCAAACATTTCAATATTGACATAGCTACAGCATGGCAGAGATAGAGGGGGGGAAAAAAAAAAGCAGGAAGCATTTGTCATTTATATGAGGACAACAAGGTACACATGTTTCTTAAAATAAAGTTTTTATAGGTTCCATTGTGCACCATGGCAGTTGTAAAGTCCTTGTACTAATCCCTAGCTATATTCTGTGGGGTATATCAATAGATTTAAGTATTCATGAGCTACAAATATGACAGGAAACAGATACACCCTGTGTAAGTAATATATGATGCTGCTAGTTTTCCTCATAAACACTCTATTGATATTCTCAGCTAAGCTCAGATAAAAGATACTTAATGAGTGAAAGTACAGCTTTAAAATTTCTGATACTGTTTCCTCTTAGGGAATCTTCTCTAGAGCTTTCTCCCTAACAATTCACCTTCATCATCTAATCGACTAGATCAGGGTTTCCAGATGACTATAAGAATTGCAGAAAGCGCATGCAGCTAAAGAAAACATGGCTAGTGCACTCCTCTCCCTTAGGCTGCTGGGTAGCCCAAGTCCAGCTCACTACTGCCTTTTTTCTCTTTTATTGACGGCTTTCCAGTTTAAAGAAATTTTTTCCCATTTGGGAAATTATCACCTTCAAAAAGGTACTGATCATGGAGAGAAACAAATACTGCAATTAGTGCAGAGTGAGGGCTACAGGTTCCCTTGGAAAGCACACTATTCAGAAACGTGCAAGTGAGCAATAGACATGAAAAGCACTTCAAAGTGGAGAACAAGAGTTATGAGAAAAGACTTAGAGCCTATCCTGGAATTATCATAAGACAAAATGCATTCTTTCCAGCACTCGTCAAAAGGCAACTTCTTCAGTTTGTGGTTGGTGATTCTCAAGAGTGCTGTTCCGCTGCGATATTCTATTTTATATGCCATCTTTTAAGACTATGGGTCACAACAATATCTATGAACAGCTGTCTTCATCAGTAGAGGAATTTGTCTATAATTTGTATCAGGACAGCTCACACTGTTAAGAATTTTCAAAGAATTTTGAAAGATATGTTTTGGAGTATGGTGGGCTTTGTTGTTCACTTTGTTTTCGTTTGTTTTGTATACAATGGTACAATCCTAGCTTTCCTCACCTAGTTGAATCACCAACTCCATTCTCACTCTACTCTCCCTATGTCATCCTTCCATCTGTCAGCTAAAGATCTGTTTAATTTGCTTGCAAGAGACAATGCACAATAAATGAAATAACTAAATAATAAGTAATGAATTTGTAAACTTGGCTAGTTTGGCCTTTGTCATTCCATGTTCACATACTTAGATCAAGGAATTTTTATAAAACACCCTTATGTGCAGACATCCCAAGAGCACAGCCTTTCCCTGCAAGGTCTTCGTAATTCTCAAATACACTTATCTCCCCCTGGAAGATCTCAAATGTTTTGATTCTGGGGCAGGAACTGAAGTAATCTTCTTGCTGGTATCTCACAGAGAAAAAATGAAGTGAGGGTGAATATTAATGTTCAGATGCTATAAAAGCAGGACTCATTAAGTTTGTTTATAGGAAAAGATCTTCAGATTGGAATTTGTTTTTAAATTGGTCTTTAGAAAACATAGGCTCTGAAGACCAGAATTTCAAATGTGTTAAATAGCACTGGATAGGACTTTTCAAGGAACCAAAAGAAGCTGCAATTCTGACTTCAACCAATGTGATTTCAATCAATGGGATTTAAGCAGTTACTTCAGTAACTTTGAAAATTCCACTAAACATTTGTCCTTTCAAAAGCCTAAACAAGTACCTTAGACAATCTTTTGACCTATGACTTACGATGCATTTGTTACAGAATTAGAAGAAAAAGTGAGAACAGAGTAAAAGAAGGCTTTAAAAAGTAGGAGCTGGGCTTCTTTCTAGCATGGCTGATAATATTGAGAGGCTGTTAGAGAATGGAGTTCCTGGCAACTTTGAGCAATTGCAATGCCACATGTGAGCAAATGCCAGTGATGCCTTTTCTATGGCAGAGGCCTTTGTTCTTCTGAATGACTGTCCAGGCAAAAATTGCTACCAATTCATAGTTCTCTGTTGTGCTACTAACAGTACAGAGAGAGGTGTTGAATAAGAAAAATCCTGCCTCCTCTGGTGTTAATCGTTTGCTCAAATTTGATCACATTTCCTAATCTAAACAAAAGTAGGCAAGCCATATTCACTTCAGTCAATTTAAACTGTGCTAAAAATCTTCCAGACCTCTAGGGACAGGCAACAGACCACCCCCAGCAGTGAGGAGCACAGACATGAATGATACTGACTCTGAAGTATCTCATCATCATTTCACTGCGGAAAAAGAAAATCTGAGAAGAACTTCTTTAGATTCCCACGTCATAAACATACACACGGATGTAGCTAGGCTCAGAGTGAATTCAGCTACAGAAGAAATCTTTCATGTGACCTTAACAGGTAAAGAAGGTCATGAGAGAAGAGTATCAGCATGTTGTAGAGGGTAAATCTGAGATGGCATGTGCCAACTCAACCCAGTCATAGGCATTTCCTAAGTATGAAGCATTACCACTCATCATTTTATTTCACCAAGCAAGGCAGAGTATGACATGAATTCTTAAATTACCGCTGCTATGGCACGCTACATAACTGCTACAGATTCAGAGATAATAACAATCTTTAGCTACCTGTAACAATGTAATTAAAATCTCCAGTAAATCACTGATGCAAGTTTGTAGGAGCTGAACAATAGCAGAAAATCCAACCTTTCTCATTCTTAAACAAAGATTATATCATCATGCACATGCCTAGAAGATAACTATCCCTGTTCAATGCATAGCATATTCTTTACACTGATAAGCTATAAGAAACCATCAAAGTTTTGTTTTAACAAGTTGAAATGAAAAAACATCTGGTCTCAAAGGAGGCTAGTATTTTGACATACTATACCTAACTTTTTTTTTTTTTTTTTAATGGTGATATAGTTTAAATATCACAATAAAAACATGCAAAGTATTTTAAAACTGATTAAAGCACATACAGATATTTGCAGAAACAAGGAAGTATCATTGCAAGCACTGTTTAAACAGTGTTTTATTAACTCTTGCATACCTAAAAAATTATTCTGATGGAGAGGTTTGCATTCCCTCAACAAAATCAACTCTTTAGCTATATTACTTCTTTATTTACTTCTATCATTTATTAATCTAGCTAGAATCTTGATTTCAGTGTAGGAAAGTATGTTCAGGGTTGAAGTTAAGAGAAGCCAATCACTTATGCCTGAGTTGTAGAGCTTTCTGCTTTCAGATATAGCTGCAATTCATTTGTCCCACTGAACTGGATTTAGCAAGTTTTGAATAATCAAGATTCAGCTTCAGCTCTTCAATCATAACAACGTCTCTCTAGTTTCAGTATCTTTTAAATTAATTCAGAAACCTGCACAGTTTCAAGAGAAAATGATAATATTAACATCCTTTTGATTTTTGATACAGTGAATAATAGAGCTATTAAAAATGAGTAAGATCAGGAAACTTAATTCAGTTGGTCGGTTCTGGGAACTCAACATAGTTGTGTAAAAGTCATGAAAAACTGAAACAAAAGCTATATTTCTTTCAAACCCTACAGCATTAAATACTGTAATAAAATAGCAGTATAACAGTACTTCTCCTTGAAGTTTTTTTTTTTTGGGCAACAGACAAAATTTAATTTATTTCTTATATTTTTCACCAAATTGTATGTCCATGCAAAACAGAAATGCTTAACCAACCAGAGCAAAAAACAAGTAACAAATATAACTGCCAATATCGAGGTATAGTATGACCTACTATGAAAGAAAATGTTCCTTGTAAGAATATATAAGAATCCTTTCATGAGGAACCTCTTCCTTTCGTCCAGTGAAATCAGAACTGGGACAGAGGGTATTTCTTAATCTGCAACATCTATTCATCCAGAGCTGTTGGCATTCCAAGTAGCACCACTGCTTGCTGGCAGCAGTGTGTGCAGTGGACTCTGTGGTCATCTTTTGAGAATTAGCACATATCTTTTAGAACAACCACTACAATTAATGCACGCTTTCTAGTGATATGGAACCTGTCACAGATATTGAATTGCTGTGATGGCAGGTATCTCAATTGTTAAAAATCTAAAACTGATGAATTTGAACTTATTTGATGCGGATCTCCTTATACTTTGCCTTACAGAGCTTCCCCTCGGAATTCCTTTCCCAACAGTGGATGCCTACTGACTCTGATCAAGTGATCCTTACCCTCTTTACACACTTGCCAAACAGTTATATAAGGAAGTGGATTTCTCCTCATTTTCTTCATCATCAAACCTTATGCTCCTGACAGCAATGTTTCAATAAGAAAAAACTATCATGATCTTAAAATTCTCTTTTGATGCCTTTGAGCACTATCTCCCAATTCACCCTCTATTTTATATCCTATTCCAATACAACTCCCCCAGATTGCATTTGATTGCTCTTTTCCTTTGGATTGACCTTCAGCAAAGTCCACAGGCCTCAAGAACCACAGGAGGAAATGGGGAAGTCATCTGGTCAGAATAATGTGTGAGTTAGGGCAAGACTGTTACAACTCGGAATTTTAAGCAGTTCAGCAAAATTCTATGTCTGAGAGTCATCAGATCAATTCCATAAAACAAATACAAAACACAAAGAATACAATACCCTGAAAACATCTGCTAAATATACTGATTTATGCCACCCAGAAAGTTGCCAAACGCTAAATTCCTGCTGAATATTGTTCAGCAATATTATTTCACTAAACTCTTGTAAATGTAACTATGGGCTTCATTAGAGGATTCACATATTGTCTTTATAGCTTCAACATCTATTTCTGCTTCAGCTAGAATTCATGAAAACACATTCCCACTCCTTAAAATGCATTGCATGAGGCATGTTCTGGGTCAGAGTCAACTCTCATACAAGTAAATCTGGATTAACAAAATCCACAGAGGCTAATGTACTGGTACTAGCACAAAGCAAATACTAGTAAAAATGGACTCTTGTCCACATACTTTAAGGCAAAGAGCTCCACCTTACTGAACTATACAAAATCCTTGAATGTGGGATAGAGCAAAGCAGAAAATGAATATAAAAAAATAATGCTCCCCTAAAGAGACAAAAAGGGTAATGAATTAAAAGTGACTTCATTGTTCCACTTCCTTTATGGCAGTTAACATGCAAGGAGAAGAGTAGCAGAAGGCTGAAGTTTATCTTTCTCCACACTCTCTTTCAGTTACAATGAATTTGATGTGACAATCCTGTGCTCAGTTGTTTGAACAGCTTAAAACACATGCTATACAGCTTACGGAAGGAAATTAATACAGTTCATCCAGCTTGCTCATTCCATGGGAAAGATGAATAAAGAACAGAGCTTGGAACACATGTTGGAAAAATAGTTGAGTGCAATTAACAAAAAGACCATTTATATATTGCATCACATAAAGCAACAGATAA
>CM060568.1:15127500-15380000 GCA_030625065.1 Alectoris magna
TAAGGCTTCTTTGTCCCGAGTAGCAGGGGCTGGTAGAAGGGGGAGTAGTGCCACTGGCCTTCCAAGCTGGGGATAGTTTTGATGTTTGAACTGTTCTGCACGGTAACTTCTGAGAGTCATTAAACAGCAGGTGACTTTATTGCTGGTGTTTTGCTTCTCTTCAGAGTTTCCATCTGGGAAACTTGAGACGTTTTACAAGAGTCAGTGATTGTTTTGTTTCACAGCCCTTGCCTAGGAACAGGGTTGTCTGCTCTATTTTCCAGACTAATGACAAAGACTTAGAACTACCCAGACATGATTTAGCTTTATCACCTATTGTAGCATATCTTCCGCACATAGACTTTAACCGTAGGTACCCTTACCCCAGCCCCGGTGATTTGATATTTTTGAACGTTTATTCACTGTTAGAAAACCCTAAATGTGTGCCAGATAAGTCATCAAATAAAGAAAAAAGCAGACAGCAGTGAGCGTGGGATTTTTTTGTTTGGTTGATCTTGTTGATGTTGGTTTTTTGCTGTTTTTTGTTGTTGGTTTTTTTTCTTTCTTTCTTTCTCTTTTTTTTTTTTTTTTTTTTTTTTAAAACTGAGCTTACATTGCCAGAACCATTAAAGAAATACAATCCATTAAATCTGCAAAATCATCAGTTGTAAATCCTGGCCATTTACATTCCATGTGTGCAGAAAAGAAGTACTATGCTGGGAGATGATTACATGATTACTCATGGTTTAAACACAATTCCCTATTGTAGTGCGGTCAGGACTGAACTAGTCTGATGTTCAAGGGACCGTTCTTCTCACACACAAATCCTCATGCACAGCAATTTCTACTGCAGCTTCACCAGAGCTGCCCTGACTTACACCACTATTAACGAGGGGATAGTTTAGGCCTAGGGGCATTGAGCAGTCAGAAATCATTTAAATACTGTTCTTATGATTCTTGCACATTTTATTGTTAATCATTTACTATTAGTCATGCTGGGATGACTGTTCTCAGCTGTAGGTAGCAGTCTCCGAATACATACCTATGCCATACGTTTATGTGTATCAGAAGACTGGTTAATGAACGGTGGTTTTCCCGCTTTTGGGATACGGTCTGTTTTCTCCTTACCAGCTGCTGGTAAACTTGGGATGCTGACAGTTCTGCAGCACCAAGGCACAGGTTTGGCGGAACACTTGCAGTTACTGATCTCTTCTCCACTGGGAAATGTTTGTACTAATTCTCAGATTATTTTTTTTTTCAACTAGGAGTTGTTAAGGCTGCAGTGGATTTTTTTGTTGTGCTTTTAAGAAACTCTTTCACATGTTAATTTTTTGCACATAGATCACTTTAAAATTGCTGGACTAATAACTCTTAGAAAAACTGTGGAATATAATACTGGTGTATGCATTGTATTTGCTGTTGACTGTCATCTCAGTTTCCAAGAAATTGTGTGTGGGAGGGAGGAAGAGTTGGAAGATGGCAAAGTAATGAAAACCTTTAGAACTATTTTTGTATTTTTCTTTTTTTTTTTCCCCCCCTTAATTTAATAGCAGCATCGCACAGAATGCAGCCACAGGCTGAGCCTGCTTTTTTAAAAAGCTTTTTTGGATGTTCTGATGCTCCCAGCATCCCCACCATTGTTCAAAAATAAGCCTGTGTTCACTTAATATGAGTACAGTATGAATAAATTAGATCCCTGTATGATTAGTTATTAGCCGATTGTACTCATTTAGGCAACTTCCTCCAAATAAGTGTGTTTTAACTTCAGGCTTGTGATGCTTACTTAGCATAACCTCCATTCCTGTTTTTAGGAGAACTTTCTCAGCATGGGAAGGAATTGCCCATCTTCCCCAGGTCGCCTCCTTCCCCATTCCTTCCTCCTCGCTGTGACTGTTTATAATGTTCCCATTTCCTGCCTGTCAACTGACACACTCTTGCTTTAAGGTCTTGGAAGTTCATCTCCTTTCCATGTAAGGCATGTGAAACATATTTTGCATTTCTATTTGATTTAATAAATAAGATGTTCATATCTTCTTCTAATCTATTCTTTATGGGGGGGAAAACATGTCTGCAGAGTGAAGTCTCCGATTTCAAGTGTCTTAGGTTGAACTTGCTCTCCGGTGCCTGTAAATTAAAGGAGAAGATGTAAGGGGTTCCTAGTAAATTCTGTAGGTATTGTTTCTAACTAGAACACGTTATGTCAAGATGCGTGGGATTGTTTCTTCATATACGTAACTTAAATGAGGTACTACCATTTTTACTTGACTAGCAGATTTTTGCACGGTATACCTGCGGCTCTGGAAGAAAAATGTTTGTGTTCCTTCAGAAAAGAGGAAATAGGAGATGCCTATTCTGTTTGCTTCCACCACTGCAACACAATTCTGAGAAGATCCTTCAGTTTTCCAGTAAGTTGTCCTTTTGGAATGTGTGCACCCTGTGGCACAAACTGAGCTATTGCATTCTGAGCAGGCTGGAAAATGTTGCGCTAAGCAAAGGCTCTCTGATGCTAAGTAGGCGGCTTTGCAGTCCTGAGCTGCTCCCTCTCATCTGGGCTTCCCCTTTGCTACACTGTTGTTGATGTCTGGTCACGGGGGATCCATTCTCCCCTCTCCAGTGTCAGTTAGTGGACTGTGTTTTAATACAAATCTTAGGGAAATAGCTATTCTTTCTAACATCGTTCCATGTACACTGAATGTAAAGGTGTTACAGTTATGTGAAGGCAATGGTTGAACTGTTGTTCTTAAAGCCAGGTCTGACAAATCAGGTCCTGCTACAGCGGTGATGTTGACTGTCATCCTGACCCCTGGCAGGAACAATTTTAGATTTCAAGCCTTCCCCATTCTCAAGAGAATTAACTGTGTGCAGGAACCTAGCAATACTGAGTAAATCTGAAACTTGTGATCATGCAAAAATTAAGCTTCTGTCAGGTGTGTGGGATGTGAACCTGTGAGGGTGGTAAGGATGAGGATTAAAGACTTTAATTTGCTGAGGTGTCCTAGTGTGAATGGCAGAGCCAGGCACAGCAGCAGTGAGCTGAGGGTGGCTCGCTGGGGCTCCCCTGGCCCCATGTGATGGGATGACTGGCCTTGCAGATAACTGGGGAAACAGGTATCAGAAAGATTTGTTTCCTGTTTAAAAACCAGGGATTCTTTAACAATCTTTGACTTTTTTTTTTTTTTTTTTTCATTTATTAAGAACACCAGTTATGTAGTAGTGAGATCATGTAGCATGATCGGATAGGGACAGGCTGTCTCATCATTAGAAGAGAGCGGAGTGTTATCAGTGCATTTCTGATGTGTGATCCCAGAACAATTTGATTCAGACAAAATCTCAGAGGTAAGAAATCTCAGGATGTCTCGAGCACTGTCACCCTGCTTCATGCTGAAATACTATTCCCTAACTCATTGCTGCCAAACATTTGCCGAGACTTAGCAACAGGTTAGTGATGGTGATTCCAGTAATCCTCCTCCCAGTTAATGCAGCACAGCTGGAACATGAGCCAGACAGCAACTGCTAATGCTCTGTTCAGGCCAAACCAAAAGATAAGAAATGTGTGTATTTGCAGAAGTGCAGACTGAGACAGACTTCTGCCTGAACGTGTTGATTGTCAAGCATCTCAAGAGGACTGAAGTTTGACATTCCTTGGAAAAGAGCTCTGAAGATGTGTTAGCCCCAGTTTTGTCACAGGCGTAGTGTGAAGCATTGCATCCCCCACTGACAGCAAGGCCATCTGCAGCCATGATGCAATGCTGTAATGGCCAGTGAGCCTCACTGCAAGGCAAAGGTTGGCAGCAGCGCCCTTCACAGCCTGGGTGCTCTCTTTGTTTGGATGTAAATTTTGTGAGGGCCTTTAAATTAAACATTTCTCAAGCATTGGGGTTTTTTTTTTTTTTTGTTGTTGTTGTTTTGTTTTTATTAGGAATATGCTAAGAGGTGGTCCTTAATGTTACCAGTCACAGGAGAATTGAGAAAATATCTTGTGTTTTTAACCTTGACTTTAACCTCTTGTCCACTGCTGTGAGTTGTTAAAATTGCCACCTGAACCACTGATTAGCTTACAGTCAGGTTCCCTGAACGATGGGTGATTTTAGCAGAAATGTTCCTGGTTCAGGCTGGTCACTTGTGCTTGTACAGTGTGTTCAATGCTTAAACCAGTGGCATCGAGCACTGATGTTGCAAAACCCTGAGGGCTTATGCTGTGACCAATTTCCCAGGACAGCAAATCATTCCTCATGCTGTTAAAGGGCAGGAAAGCTGTGTCACTGAGTAGAGTTGTTTCTGTAGCGAAGACGAAGCTCTGGAATTAAGCTCAGAAACAGATTTTCCAGGCTGATTACAAAGAAGCACCCATTCCACGATAAAAGTCATGGGAGATGTTGCATCTGGCAGAGAGATGCTGAAAATAGCTCCTGCGATTCAGCCAGGCATGGGTGCAGAAGTGGCAGCTCTGCAGCAGTGCACTTCCACACAATGCAGCTGAAGTGGGGGTCAGTAAAACCACAGGCACTGGAGGGGGGCCAGGCTGCATCTCCCTGCCCTGAAGAGAACAGGCCCTGAAGCCCTCTTACAATTGCTGGAGCCAGAACCTTTGTTCTGTCTTGCCTCCAACATCATGTTGCCCCTTGATGCTGGAGGTAACATTGGGTTGCTGGTTTAATAATAACTGTTTGGGAAGAATGCCATCTTCTAAATTAACACCATAGTCTCTTGCCGGAAGCCTTCCAGCACAGAGCAGGTCTGTTCCCATAAAATGAACATGTTGTGCCCATAAACAACAAAATCATGGATTAGGATTGGGTTGCATAGACCATTAGGAATAAATGCATGAACACGCTGCTGTTCTGGAAACCAGTTCTGGGTAGTTCTGCAGCTTCAGGTGGTTTTTAGAAGTGGAGTTTCAAGATCTTTTCAGTAGCACCATTCTGTAGCGGCTCTGGAGCAAACACTGCAGCCTGGGGTGGGCTGATCCCCACTCCTGGGCTGGGGGTGGCTGAGGGGGCACCAGCATCCCACAAGACTCTGTGCTGCTGGGCTTGTCTCGCTCCTCTGAACATGTTTCTGGGAGATGCCATGAGAAATCATGCCCCTAGCTGCATCATAAAGAGATTGCTGCTGAAGCTGCCAAGCCTTGCGCTTGGAAGATGGGGATCCTGATAATGGGATGAAATGCAGATAAGAAAAAAAAAGAAGGGAATCAACAGTCCTGAGAGGAGATGGAGCATCCATCCACTCCGAAGTGTGACATTTCAGAGCTTTTAGACCGTATGAAATCCTGCCTGCTGCTTCTGCTGCAAGGTGAGCTCAGTCACTGGGCACCCTGAGATTCTGTTTTTTGGTTTTTATTGGGTTTTCCTTTTTGCACATCTGTCTCTCAGGACCTTCTGGTGACAGTGTTGCTGCTGCCTGCATGCATCCCTTCCCCTCCCACTGCAGCCCCGGTACCTAACAATAAGCTCAGCCCTGCAGAGCCTTTAATGCCTACTGAGGGAAGCAGTCCCCATAACATCTCTACCATAGTCAGGCTCATTCTGTCTTGTGTTCTAATAGCTTCCCCTGATCCTGTTGGAAATGGAGTTGGGTGTTTCTTACACTGTTTGCAATGAGTGTAGAGAGCACCTGGTGCCTGTCCTCATCACAGACCCCTCTGCAGTAAGTGCATCTTTTTCACCCCTTGGATTTTTGTCTGCAATAGATTAAAACCCATTTCTTCAGCCTTTCTTCATGTGTTGCTTGGGCATGTTTGTTTTATAATGCTCACCACTCCCATTGCTCTCCTGAGTTCTCTCAGGATATTTAGTCTGACAAACTTGGCTGGAGTACAAACTGCATCAAGGTTGGCAGAGACCCTCTGTAGGGCTTTCATTACACAGAACACCGGGAACCCCCCATGGGAAGGGTTCAGATTTTATTTCTTTCAGTGTTTCTTTTGGTCTGATGGTTTGCAGGAAAGAGTGCCAGGGTGTTGCATGCCTCAGTGCCCCCACCCAGAGGCAGGTGCTGGCTGCTCGAGTTTGCTCTTTGCCTCCTCCACAGCACAAGGAGCACACCTGAAGGTGATTGTTGCCAATCCCATCTATTGGGATCATTTTGTTGTGGGCTTCTCCCCACTCTGTAGTGCCTTTCCCTCAGGGAGGCTGTCAGGCCACTCACCACTTTGGCCTGCAGATTTAGAGGGAAGCTCTAACCATCCTGCTTAGAGCAGAGCTGGGTGGGTGACCTGTCCCTGAGCAAGCTGCCATTGCCGAGGGAAAGAGGGGCAATGCACTGGGAGGGAGGGCAGCATGCCTTCAGAGCACAGCATTCCAGGTTGTCTTCCCACCCAGGCAAGGTCCTGGCTCCTGCAGGGCTTTGTTTAGCATTATGCTTGTGTTGATCAGCCTTAGCAACATGTTTAACTCTGAATATATTCGTTTAATTAAATGCTTTTAACATTCATTATGCTTTTAACGTTCCTAATTGCTGACTCGCTCAGAGGAGCAGAGCAGCAGGCGTGGGGCCTCATGGGGGTTCCCAAAACGAGTGGGTTAGCCCCACAGCCTGCTGCTCCACCCTCACCAGGCTGAGAAGGGCTGGCTTACAAGACCTTGGGGATCTAGCATCGCTGCAGCTTTGCAGAGTAGTGCTTCTGGAAGCCTGAAGGACTGCTGCTAATGTTAGAAAATGTTTGCAGTGTGATAAGCTCCATGCAGGACATGAGTTCAGAGAAGATTAAAGGATGAACAGGCACTGGATGTAGGCACTCTAACAGCCCTATGAAATGCAGAAAAACCTGTGTAGGCACCAGTTTCCTGCTTGCTGAGCTCTTGGAGCTCAGCAGCAAACCAGGCCTAGTGCCCATCAGTGCTCCTGGCACAGTGCACAATGAAGTGAGGAGGAGGAGGGGAGGCAACCTGTGCTGGGACCCTGGGCTTGCCTGACAGGGGAATGCCCCAAGGCCTTTGCCCTCAGCAGCCCCTCTGCCAGCAAAACTGGCTCCCTTCCTGCCAGTAGCTGTGAATTACATGTCTTGGTAAACAAACAAACAAACACAAAGCAAACAAACAACAACAACAGAAAGCAGCCCCCAACATGCTTGCCTTAGCACAAGAGGAATATGGGGGGTTTTTTGTGCAGTGCTGTTGTAGAGGGTTGAGCTGTGAAATTCCTTGCTATAGGATAGCAGGATGCCATGAGTTTTTATAGGCTGAAGAGGAAGCAAGGAAGTTGGTGGGGGAGAAACCCAGTTAGGATGGAAATACTAACTACATGGAAATCTCCTTTCAGGGTCCTGCATGGCATGGGTGGAAACACAGCTCATGGTGACAGGCCTGAGTGATGCCACTTGGCTGGTAGCCATGGACAGAAAAAAACATTCCTGTGCCATGACAGTGTTATTATGGGCTACTTGTGATAACTCTGGAAGAAGAGCTAGTTTCTCAGTCCTCTGCCTTGCTTTCTTTCACCCTCCCTCCCCAGCGTACATCCCTCTGGCTTTTCCCAGACCATCCCATGGTGTTGGCACAGAGGTACCACCTGTTGGAGCTGCCGTGTGGTGCCAGCTGCAGCCCGGGACAGAGCCCTCGGCTGTGCCACCCCATGTGCCCCGAGAAGGCCTGTGGCCCGCTCTGCTCCACTCTGCTGTTCAGCAGCTGAGGAAGGACCTGTGGGTATCCATCCCACTGTACTTGTCAACACAATCCCCCCCTTCCCAGCAGCCCTCCCTTCCCTGGGCCCTCTGACAGAACGGGTGCTGGCAGCAGTGTGTTCATCCTCCTGCAGAATTCTCATGCAAAGGACAGTGGCTAAATGGTCATCGAAGTCAGGGCTGGAAATGTTCAGTTTCTAATGTCATAGAGTTGAAGTCAGGCACAGATTGTGAGATGACAGGGAGTTTGGAATCAGTTCTAACACCGCAAAAAGCAAAGGAATCCTGCAGGTCAGCATGCCAGCTGCTCAGAGGGCTGCTCTGCCTCTTTGCCACTCATCTTCTGAAGCCCTGTCATATGAAGCATGTGGGGTTAAATGAGACCTGCTGGAGCCATCCTCCAAAATACTGGGCTGCTTCTCAGGGTGTGATCAATAGCTGGGGTGGAGAGGTGAGCTCCTACTTGTCCTGCCCAGCTCTTAATGGATTTCTCTCTGTTCCCAGGATGTTTATTTTCCTTCCCTTGGCTTTACAACCAAAGTGATTCTAACCTTGTTTTTTCCAGTTGCCTCACTTGAAAACTGCACTTTTGTGCCATTGTAAATGGGAACTCCTATTTCAACATGCTAGAAGCTTGACGACAATCTCTGCAGTCTTTATTTTCTCTTCTTCATGATTTTTTACTTTTATTTTTTATTTTATTTATTTCTTTTTGCTCACTTATTTATTTATTTTCTGCCAGAAATTTCTTCCCTGCCGTTGGCTTGACAGTGGCCCACAACACCTTTATTGGATTAAATGGCCTATGGCATCTGGGCTGGTCTTTTATATATTTCTGAATTGCAGTTATTTCCGTGTAAGAAACTCAGGGCTGTCCTGGAGCTGCTGAGATAAATCACTCGGGTAAACACTTTTTCTTCTTTTTTTACTGCCAGTCTGGAACAGTAGAGCCTGACTGCATCATTCCTCCCTATTAAAATCTGATGCAAAACTTCCACTAATTTGGAGGAACCGTTTTACCACAGCACCCTATCAGTTCATGGGAATTCCTTTTTTTTTTCCTCGTGAAATGACTTTGCTGTACATTTATGCTAAGTTTCCCAGAAAAAGGTGAGCTTTAAAATTTGGGGATGAGACCTCAGCTACTTTGGAGATGCTACATCTTTCATTAACTAATTTGCTGGTTTATTGAAACCACAGACTCATGGGGAACGTTTCTATGCCAGACTTTCTCAATGGGCTGTTTGTGCAAGTAGGCGCTCGGTGTTGTAAGAGTTGCACAATCCAGCCCTTCAGATCCTGTAACAATATCCTTTTACAAGCTCTAGAATCAGGAGGAGTACCTGCAATATTTATACTTCGGTGCAGTTCTCTGCGGAAACGAAGGGCTCTGTGTATGTGATGTTTACCAGGCAAACACCATGGCTTGATCCTTCTACAAGTAAAGCTGCAGTGACTGATTTTCACCATCCAAGGCACGCAAAGGGCAAATACAAATGCCGTACAGAATTGGGATTCTTAAAGTGTCACTTGGGTATAAATGTTTACAAGGACATGAGTAACAGGCAAAGAAGCGTGCCTGTGGCCAAAGATATCGGAGCTGCATGTTGCCCCAGCCTTTGCTGAACTGATTCAGATGGGAATGAGCAGCAGTGGCTGCCACAAAGCCCTGCCCTGGTGCCCTGAGCCAGGAGTAGGAGGAAGGCATGAGGCTGAGAAGGCAGAGTTCTTTCTTTGTGTCTGCTCCATGTGTTGCCATCGGCCTTCCAGAGGAGAGCCATGCAGTGCAGTTTGCTGTAGTGGCTCAGCAATGTGGGCACCAGCCTAATGGGAAAAGGTCCAGCACCATAAATTCATTTTCATTTCCCATGAAGCAGTTAGGGGGTGAGAGCACCAATTTAATCTGAGAGCTGAAATTGACAAAGCCATACCCACAGTTGCTGATATGTAGCTCTGCCCTTTCTGAGACATACAGCATACATTCAGATTTATAGGCAGCCTGTTTTGGCTGCTTTGAGGAGGGCAATGGCAAAGCTCAGTGCATAGACAGTTGCTGTGTTGCAGCCCTCTCTGGGCCGGATGGATCCTGGACAGGTAGGACATTGCCTTGCTGTTTGTGATCAGTGCAGAAGCAGCTTAAATTTGCTCAAGAAATTGGGCCTGGGAGAACTCGAAGTCTTCATAAGCAACTTTAAGTTCATTTTTCCTTATCATTGCTCAAATTCTCAGGTGAACGTAATGTGAGGAGACACAAAGGTTAGATTCAAAGCCCTGCATCCTCCACCTCCTGTCCTCAGCGAGTCTGTCCCACACTGAGCACTGGACTGTTTTCTGTGATGTGAAAAAACATGCGGAGATCTCTGACATTTTCAACTGAGGCATGTGCATATGCCAAGGGAGAAGACAAGATCACAGTGCAGGATGGTGCCCAGTGCTTGTCTGGCCAAAAGTGGTGCAGGTCAGCAAGGGGTATTGAGACTCTCAGTATGTCAGTGCCAGCAAAACCACCTTGACTCATGTCAGCATGACCAGGACAGCATGGACAGGAATCCCACCTTCGCTTGCCCAAACGTTGCTCTGATTCCTCATGCCAAGGAATTTTGCAATTTTTTTTTGTGTAACTTGGATGTGTAACTTAGTATTTTGTTAGTTTTGGGTTTTTTTTTTCCTCTGATTGGAGCTTTCACTCCCCTTCCCTGGTATATATTTTGGAGAGTTTATACATTTTAATGAAATTGTGCAAAGGGGATGTGTTGCCCAGAGGAAAGTGGAAAAAAAATATGTAGGCTTCCAGAAATAACATTGAAACCATTTGTTGTTATTTTTTCTGTAATACTGAAAGCCAATTCTAGACAGGTAAATTAAAATTGCTTGTAGTCATGTGCTGAAAAGACAACACCTGTTGGTGTGACTGCACATACGCAGAATGATAAAATGAGATTTTAAAAAGCCCTCAAATATACATGTGTGTGCGCAGGTGCAGAAAATCTGTTTTGTGCATCAGTATTCAAGCCTGTAATCACTGCTATATGGGGCTATCTGCACTTATCTCTGCTCCTGCATTGGCACAACAGGGATGAAACTGGATCAGGAGGCACAATCCTCTGGAGCACGGAGCTGAGGGAAATCCACATTTCTCTAGGATTTTTAAGAGACAGACAGTGCTGCTTTCATAGTGCTCTCAGGTCTGGTGGGGCAGATGTTGACAAACACTGAGATTTCCATGCTGCTGAGCTGGGTCTCCACACCACACCAGCAGCTGCTGTTCTTGCTGCTGACACGTGGAGGCTGTGGAAGGTGGCAGAGGGTGGCCCAGCACTTTCCTTCTGCGGTGAATGAACCTGCCTCTGTCTCCAGGACAAGGCTCCAAAGCAGGTTTTAATAACCCTGTCATTGAGCTAATGCTGTGTGCAAGCATCAGATGTTTCACAGAAACCAGAATGTTTGGATGTGAGGCTTCTTGGTGCAGAGAAGTCAAAGCACAGCAAACAGAAAGCACAGAGACACCTCACGTTCAGCATTGAATTCTCAGATTATAGAATAAGCACACCATGTGGAAAAAGGTGATCCAGAAACAAGCGTTGTAATTTCTGGGCCTTGAAAGGCAAAGTGCTGAAATTTTTGTCATCCTTGAAGTGAATGGGAAGCAGAATGCATGAAGTGTGAGAAGCAGACTGCAGCTATTTACTTACCCTCCACATTCTAAAGGATTCTGCATATGTGCCTTGTTTTTGCAAAACCATGTGTTGATTCCCCTTTCAGAGCTTATTTCCAGTAACCTGGAAATAAACTGCTACATGAAAGCTTGACTGTATGCCAGTGGGCACACATTATACCATAAATCTGGCAAAAGCAGACGGCAATTTTCCTTTCCTGCGCTATGGGAAAATACCTTCTGCAGACCAGCTCCCTCACTCGTGCTTACTGGCATAACACAATTTAATGAAAAAATGCTGAGCGCTCTGATGGCAGGATATGTCGAGCCACGTGGAAATTGTTCCTGGAACAGACCACTTTGGAAGTACAGTAAAAAATATCTGAAACGTTATGTCAACCAGTCTGTTGACATTCTGGGGATTTTATCGCAGATCTTGTAACTCCGTGTGTTTGCTGTATGACTCTGAAGTCTGACTCAAGAGAGCATGGAAACCTGAGCTTTAAATAACAATATCGATGATAAATTAAAGATGAGAAAAAACGTTGCTCGGAGTCACAGAGGAAAGTTCAAGAATGAAGCCCAAGAACAACGGCTCAGGAAGTGGCACGCAAGGGCAAATAAATATACCTCTTTGGTTGTTTTGTTTGTTTGTTTTAATTTAACTTATTTTTAAACTCTGTGTGAGACCCAGGGAGTTCTGAGGGAGGAGGCACAGGAGCAGAGGCAGCTCCTAACTTTTTGAATGATTATTGTAAAGAAGTCTACCTCTCAAAATATTCTAAGCTTGTTACAGCATAGCAGAATAGTAGCTATGTTCTCTTCTATCCATTTCCCTACAAAACAAGAGTAACGAATACGTTACTGTGTGCCAGCAGCTGTACAGTGATAAGGCCAGGCATTGGACTGAACACCACAGTTTTCTGTGTGTTTTCTTCTGTTCCTATGACAGGAATGAGTTTTCTTTTTCCGATAGGAGAAGTTATGCACCTTCATGTCTCTCATGCTCAGCATTCTTGACTTCGGTCACAACAGCAGTATCTTTGTTAATGGTGACTTTTATTTTAAAGGGAAGTGTATATAACATGTCTTTTTACTCCGAGATAAGTTGTCTGACTGCTGCTGTGTGCTGCATTGTTTATCTTTATGGTTGTTATCGTCTTGGTACCTCACAGCTTTTTATACATGCTTCTACCTAAAAAGTGCTTCAAGTGTATATGCCTGCTCAAACTTTCTAGGAGAGCAGCGTGAATAAACTCTTGCTGTGAATGGCACATTGGTATCTCAGCTACCCTCTGTAAGAAGGGAGTAGCATCATAAATCTGCTTAAAAGCGAAGTTTCTTGTGAGGAAAAAGTAACTGGGTTTGTGACCTTTCTGATACAAAAGTTTTGAAAAATATTTGCAATGTATATATGTGTTTGTGTTAGTTCTATGTTTGTCTTTGTCTTGAAGGGCAAGGGAAGGATGAGGGGTAGGTGTGGAACAGATATCTCTAATGAGGGAGCAAATAGTCAACAGATTGTAGTGCCCCAGGACAATGGTTGGTTGGCTGACAGTGAGCAGGCAATGACCAAAGACTAGTCAGTCTTCACTCAGGGCACCTAGATAGCTAAGAGTATACATGCTATTCCATAGCAACATGGAGGCTGTAGGGAAAAAAAACCCAGTCGAGGTCTTACACATGTCCATCAGCACTCTCCTGCAAGGCTTTCAGGGAGTGTAAAGGAAAAGTAAGTTGTAAACCAAAAAAGGAATAAGCATAATTGCTCCTAAGTATTTGTATGCATGAAAAGTAGAGCACTTCACTAATAATTTGCTAATTACTAATAGGTTGCTCCGTAAAGATCCTTTTTTCCTCTAGGGATGTGTGATAATGGAGCCAGTATTCTCCATTCCTAACAAACCAGCTGCTGGAAATCATGCCAAAATCAAACCAAAGCCTGAAATGTGTTCTGTTACACTCAGTTCTGTACCATTGTGACTCAAAAGTTAAAGCAATTGCTTTTTCTGGTGACTGCCAGCTGCTGCTTGAGGTTTGCTGATGCAGCTTCAGCGGGGTCACAGCAGCACACGAGCTCCAGCAGGCTGATGCTATGGTACATCTGACAGTTTCTAGTCTTTTTTGTAAAGGGGTATGTAATTCAAGTTTGGTTGACTTTTCATCTATGTTCTGACTGTTTGGGGTTTTGTTTGTTAGTTTGTTTTTGTTGTTTTTAGATTTTTTTTTTCTTTTTTTGGCTTTCATTGTTTGCTTGTTTGTTTTCTTTGGTTTGTTTTTTGGAGGTAATAGATAACATCACTAAGATGCTTCTGCTTTAGAATGTTTCCACTCTCTCAGGCTGAATTTTGGGACACTTTTTATGCTTGTGTTGTACAGTATATGCATACAGAGGACATAATATGCCAGCTTTGGAAATACCATATTATGGCTCTGATTTATGCTGTGATGACAGACATCAGAGCCCACTGAAAGCAGCATGGCTCTGGATGGTTACCATGGTTCTTTCAGCTAGGCTCAGATGGGAAGATCCGATTCTGTGTTAACATCTAAGGGAATTAGATTTCTAGAAAGAATCAATGTGGTGTTCATGTTCCTGTCCCATTCTCCTCTGTCCTAAAATGCAAAGAAGGCTATCTCTTGAAAATGTCACATGTGAGTGGAAATGTAAAAAATTAATACAACTATATTCCACTGATGGGAATGCTGTTTTAACTGCCTGGGTAGGCTGTAGAGATGTACTTCTGTAGATTTAAACATTTTGTCAGTCACGATTGTTCTAAGCAGGGTTAAGAGACAGCTTTCATCAAAGGCCAGAAGAATGACCCTCACATCAAGTATTGTCAACGAGATTTAGATCAACTTCACTGCATTGAAATACAGAGGATTTGTTAGGATTAGTTGCTAGTACCTGGTTGCTAATCACAGTTAGCTGCGCTTGATAGGCATTTTACACAATTTCCTCAGGTTTTAGACAATGCTTTAAATAAAAGGTTAGTAGAAAACGCAGCACTTGGAAAGTAGAGGAAAGGGTGTGGGTAGTTACAGCACCAAACTACAGAAGAGCTGTATTTCACAATAATTGTGCTGCTGTGTGCACTTGGATAAATCACTGATTGTTCTCTTATCCCTGTACTACTCTGAAGAATTTACAAAAAAAACAAAAACAAAAACAACAACAACAACAAAAACAACAAAACACAACAAAACAAACCCAAGGAAGTAGCAAAACCTGAATTCAAGAGTAGAACAGGATTGCACAGGGAGATTCTGCACTGAAGTGAAACATTCATGTTTTGGATCATCAGGAACTACTGAAGTACAATACTGTTCTGTTCCCTTTCTCTTATTATGTCTCCATTTTGTTTTGCTTTGCTTAGATTAGATTTTTCCTTTTCGGAGTCCTGCAGGGAGAAAAGAAGGAGCCTTTGTTTTAAAAAGACTCAAAGCAACAGTGGGCCATTGATTATAATTAAGTCTAAAATAATACGCTTTTGCTGACCTGTTTGTATTGAATCCAAAGAGTTGTATGTTATACCTGCTAGAGCCTCGCTCTACCCTCAGATTGAGTTTCTTCTCCAAAAGCTTCTGCTTCTGGGACAACAACATTAAAAGCCCACATATATCTGTGTATTTTCAGGGCTGCATGTGAAAGCCTCCACTCTCCTGTCTGGTGTCCGGAGTGTTTATTTGGTACGAGAACATGTTTTTCATCATTGGGTGTTCTCTTTGTCATGTACTCTCTTTTCTTTGTCAGATTGCTATCCCCATAACAACCACCTCAGTTATCTCTAACTTTCTCAGACGGTTAAATGACCTATAGGGTAGCAACAATTCTTATCACAACATTTGGGTGTTGCATGCAATTTCTGAGTAACTTTGCCACGTTATATATGCATGGGCCCAATTCAGAGCTTCCTGAAGTCTGTAGGAATGTCTGTGCTGATTTCAGTGATCATTCGTCTATTGGGGTACTGTATGCAGGCTTTTGTAGCCTAATTTCTAGTGTAACATAAGTAACATAATATAGAGGTTTAACCCTGTGACTCTGGGCAGTAAGAAAAAGAGAAGCATGTATTCTTGTGACTTGATTGGCAGATACTACTATTAGTGTTCTGCTGGATTTTTCTTGACTCCTGTTGTCCTTGCATCTCCTATTGCATTTATTTTCCAGGATGTTCCAATGAGTAAATATTCTGATGGATTAGTCACAGAACAAATATTCCTTAGCAGAATAATGGAGAGATTCACAGATGCTTTTTTTCTCAGCATGTCCTACAAATGGGGACTGCTACATGCCTTGGTCCTGCTTCTATCTGTTCTCTGTCTGTCCCGACACTGTTTAGCCAGCCTTCTACATTTAAAAGTGACTCCTGAAATTAAACCCAAAGCCTACGACTGGTTGTGTTGGATTTCTAGGAACATTTGGTCCTCTTTCAAGTCCAGAGGTACTGATGAAGATCTGCACAGGCATTGCAAATGCATAGTACTTTTACTAATTTGCAGCAGATCCTGCAAGTGCTCTCTGGTCCTATCAACCAGGAATTTAGAAGACTTCTGGAATTCTGTGATTGTTAAGGGTAACTGAGAGTATGGAACTGTAGGACCTTGAAGATCCTTTCTCTCCTAGGTGCATGGAGATGGCGGTTGCTCCTTAAACCCCTGAGTCCTACCTTTATTTCTTACTTCCTTGTCTTTGGTCTTTCTCCTGAACATCTCATAATTTCTCTACCATCTTAACAACCTTCTGTTCATCTGCAGTGTTTCCCTCTCAGGCATTCCCTTTGAAATCCTACTGTCACTTATGCAGTAGTCTCTTGTGTAGCTTACTGGAGAGTTTCTTCCGTTGAAGCCTTCAGTATGGGGGATATTTACATCAGGGCAACAGCTAAATCATTTGCCTTTGTTAGTCTTAGGAGTAACTGATCCAGCTGAATCAATTTTTCTGGATCTTTGTGTTTATTTTGAATAAGCATTAGACAGACATCCTTCCATTGAACATGAATCTATTCTGCATGGTATCTTCCCTTCAGAGCTGCTTACTCAGGAAAATTTGCATTAGCAATCTCACTTGATCCAGACAGACTCAGTGGAAATGGGTGAGAATCCACTCAGTGCATTCCTTAGTAACTCACCCTGCAGCATGCACAGAATTTCTCAAGCAGGGATGATGTTTAAGTTTTGACTGCTGCATGTTTCAGGCCACCTGGGAAAATCAGTTTATTTTCACTACATTTCTACTGAATTATTACCTGGATGCCTTTGGGTTCTGTGCACATATGTGCATTTATTTAATTCCTCACTTTTATGTTATTTAGCACAGAGAAAAATGCATACAGTTGTGCCCACACATTATCTTGCATAGGAAAAAATCTTCAAATATACTGTTCCTTGAGAAGAGACAGACAGTGTTTGTGCCAGGTTGTGTTGAACGTGTGTGCAGGCCTTTGGCAAGCTTGCTGAGACAAGAAGCACCTGTCTCTCTCTGCAAGTGCCTTGTAGCAAAAGCCCTTGTACTGTACATCAGTGCACTCACCTGCTCATTCCTGTTCACAAACACAAGACCATAGATCAGACAATGTCTAGTAGAGACTGTCTGTGTTGCAAAGATGAGACAGAATCACAGAATTGCAGGGGTTGGAAGGGACCTGAGGAGATCATTATGTCCAACCCCCTTGCTAAAGCAGGTTCTCTACAGTAGTTCACATAGGTACTTCTACGCTTGCTCTTGGAAAACCTCATCAGGTTCCCCCCTGTGTAACTCTCCAGTCTGTCCAGGTCTTGTTGAATGGTAGCACAGTATTCTGATGTCTCAGCCACTCCTCCTAGATGTAAGCAAGGGGGGATGCAAGAAACTCGTGTATTTTGCACAATAGTAGATATGTAAATAGATGAGCGCACAAACAAATCAGTATATGGACTGTTTGGCCCTAGAAATCACTGCTTTGCCCAAGCGTATCTTTGGCTGAAAAGTCAGCAATGAAGCTAGAGGAAAAACATATTTTGGATGGGATTAACAATTTTATCTGCATGTATTTCTCCAGTGATCACGGGGAATAGATAGGAGCTCAGGTTTAGCAGAATGCTCATCGAAGAAATCCGCAGGCTACAGCGCTCTTCACTCATTTGTTTTCTAAGCCCGTGACTTCGCATCTGCTGCCATCTAGAGCTTAGGGAAGGAAAACGCCTGACTCTGCTGTATCAGACCCAGGTTTTAGTTTAATAAAAAGCTTGGACTCTGGACCTGGGTGAGTCAAGTCTTCCTTTCCTGCAGTGAGGCTTTTATTAATTGAGAGATGCAGAACTGCAGGTTTTGATCCAAGCCTGTCATCTACTGAAGAATGAAATAAGTTCCTTTTCCCTGACAAGTTAAGAAATAAGGAGATAATGAATTTGCTTGTCATTACAACCAGAAATTATGACTATAACTTGTCCTTAGAACCTGAGCCCCAGATTTTCTGTGTCAGATGCGCCCATTGCTGCTTTCACGTGCTTCCCCTCCATTCTTTCAGAGATGTATAAAACATTAAAATATGAAATGTTTTTCAGCATGTGATCATCACATAGGACTCGTGGGTTTTTTTGTTTGTTTGTTTGTTTGTTTTTTAATGACAATGCGTCTGGGGCAGGGTTTTTTTGTTTTTGTTTTTTTGTTTTTTTTTGTTTTTTTTTTCCCCTGAAGTTCTTGACTGTCAAGAGGAGGGCAGTGGTGCCTTGCAACTAAGTTGAAACATTGTGTGCGTTTACCTTTGTCCTGTTTCAGTGTTTCCATGCAGCCTGTTACATAAGATAAATATCTCCTTCTGGGATCTACAGAGGAACTGGATACACCTTAGGTTCATTGAAGGGAAGGAGATGGCTTAAAGAAGAATTTTAATGCCCTTGAAGGGCTATGCTTCAGCACACGATTAGTTGGGTTTCTTTGTTGTTTTTTTTTTTTATTTTTTATTACTTTTTTTTTTTTCAAATTTATTACTTGATATTTTGGGAAAAAGAAGAGTGAAACTAAGGCCTTCTATCCATAGTTATTTACTAGTTTGCCCCAGGAATGCGTGAGGCACTCCAAAGGGCCAGCAACACACGAGGGCAGTGCAGCCATTGCAGGAGCAGGAGAAGGGGACAGAGCGAGTGCCTCTCTGCTGGTGGTTTGTAACATCACCAAGCTATGCCTCAGATACTGCTGAAGAGATGGGTTGTGCTATGTGCTGGCACAAAGCAGCAGCTGCAGACCCTTTGGCAGCTGGCATGGCCCACGGGATAGGGCTCCCCACCACACTGTGTGGAGCACTGGGAAACAGCTCCAGGTGCTCACTCCCATCAGATTGCTGGAGGGGAGTGTTTTCTGCCATAGCCCCTGTGTTTTCAGTGAGGGCCGACGACACGTTAGGGAGAAGAAAGGCGCGGCAAAGTTGTGACTGTTTCGCCTCTGGTAACCCCGGTGCGCCTCCAAGCACGATAAGGCTCGCTGCCATAACGTAAAATGGCGGCTGCCAGCACCTAACATGGCGGCCGAGCAACCTCGCGCATGACCACGCAGATCCGGGCACCCCGCGCAGCGCTCATAAAGTGCCACCGCCGGCACGGACCTTCTCCTTTCAGGTCGGGCTGTTCACGTGACGAGGGACACGGGCCAATCGCCGCGCGCTGTGGCCCCGCTGCCGCGCGCAGGGCCCGCCCCGCCTCGTTGTGGTGGAAGGCGCCATTGACAGAAGCCGGAGTCGCCGCCGCGCTGTCGCGGCCGCCAGCTGCGTGGGAGCAGGGAGCAGGGCCCGCCGCCGCCATGGACTACGGGGAAGGTGAGAACGCACCCCCAGAGCAAGGGCAGGGCCCGGCCGCCGTCCCCGCTGCTGTCGCGGGGTCCGGCCGCGTCTCAAAATGGCAGCGGCCGCTTTGTTCCGCGCAGGACGGAACCCCACCACCACCCACCTCCTCGCCCTCCTCCTCGCCGTCCCTCCCGGGCCGGGGGAGCTGTGGCGGCGGCCGCCGGCGGGAGGGCTGCGCGGGACGAGGGCCTCCCGGGGCGCGGGCGGGCGGGGGCGGCGCGGGCGGGGGCGACCCTCGGGGGGTGAGCGGGCGGCGGGCGGGTGGCGGGCGGGGGCGCGGGCAGGGCCGGGCCGGGGGGAGCTCGGGGCGAGCTCCGTGAGGGGCCGTGTCAGGAGACCGGAGGTCCGACAGGAGAGAGAGCCGCTCCGCCGCGGCTCCCTGTCTCTCCCCTCCAGCTCTCGCTAAGCACTAAGTCATTCTCACTGACCCATCCTCTCCAGCTGAAGACAGAGATTGGAGATTCCCAGATACCCCCATGCATTGTGGTGTGAACATGCCCAGTGGGTCAGTCTCAGGTATGAGCTATAAATAAATCTAACCTGTAAAAAGCGTTGGGGCTGAACAGTCAGTATTTACAAAAATAATTTTAAAAAGGGTTATTAGAAATACGTGGCGCGGTATGACTGCAGATGTTGTGTTCTGGAAGAGGATAGCTGGCTTGATGTTCGTCTTGGGCATGTCAACGTGGGGATCCTTCACGTTCCCAGTCAGAGCTGAGGTGTTCGAGGAGTGGGGATGGGGGGAATACAGACTTTCTTAGGACTATGCTTTTTGCATAAGTCAGTAATTTGCTTTCTTATGGACTACTGTATTTTATTCTTGCAACTTATATTGAAAAGAAAAGGGTATTGATGAGGTTTAAGGATTGTAGAATCTTTAAGGTTGGAAAAGATCACTAAGATCATCTTGTCCAACCATCAGCCCACCCCGTTGATGTTGGGGGTGGTTCTGCCTTTTATACAGCTGTGGGAAAAGCAGAAGCTATTTTTTTAATTTTTTGAAGTTACTGTACAAGTTTGGGAAGGAAAACAGAAAGTGTATAAATAAGCGTGATAGAGTGGAAGTTAGCTTTTGTTTATGTGTTATCAAAATATTGCATACATACAGCAGAAAGGAATGCACAGTTGTAAGATGAGTAAGGTTATGAGTTTAGCAAGACTCAAGTAATTTTGACATTTCATGCCAGCATGCAAGCGAGTACCAAAAAGTTGTTAATGTGTTTATATAAAACCTTTGCCATAAACTGTACCTAAGCTTCATTTACAGATATCACCAAATCAGTATTTACTATTGGATCTCTTGATGCACTTGCTGGCTGTTATATGGAGTAGACATGGGTTACAGAAGCATCTTTGGTTGCAGTATGATTGTTTTTATGACGTACTCCTTGAGTCTTAGCTCTTTTGCCAATAATACTGTTTTTGAATGTAGCTGTCTTCAGAATAAAAGAAGTAAATAATGAAAAGCTCTGGCACTATTTTTTTTTAATTTCTGTATTGATCCCTAATTAAATTTCCCTTAGGTATTTTGTAGAAGAGGTTCTTAATTGGCGATTTTTAATGTCTTATTGGAATGTTAACCGTAATCAATAACCAGAACCTACTTTTCTGAGATCTGATGATAGTAGCGTTAATGAATCTAGGCTCATCATATGAGAAGTAACTGATGGAACGCGTATTGTACAATTAGAAAATTACTTCAATGTACATCTGTAATACTCTTTTTTTTTAAAGTTATAATTAAGCTGTACATTACTTATAATAATTAAACAAGTTAATTATGATGTATGCAGCTTTAAACATTTGATGTTAATGTTTGTGCATTGTATATATGTTAGTAAGGAATGAATGAACCTTTGTTTTACCCTGATTCTGTACAGTGGGCTAAAGGCTATTTTGCAGGGGGTCCAGTAGATGGCAACAGAGGATGAATGTTGAGTGCTTTCATCTTTGCCTGGGTCTTGGCTAAGTTCTTCCTGTTGGAAATTTGTAGCCAGTTGGAAGCATGCCTTTCACTGGATGGCTGTTGATGGCTGTGATTCTGCCGTTGTCCCTTGCTGATGACATGGTTGGAGACATGGATGACGTGGCCTGTCGAATACATTTTATGGCAATGTTAATATTTTGGTTTCTATAACTATTGTCCTTGTAATCCGGAGGGGAAAGTGACTTTTGCTGCAAATCCTAACATTCGTATACATGGTGTCTTGGTTTACGTGGGCCTTAATAATGCCTTTAATCTTCTATATCTAATGACAAGGTTGTGATCTTAAAGTGTTGAAAAACAAAAAAGACGTCAGTGGAAAAAATGCTGCTTACTGTTGCGCAGTGGATCCTTGTTGTAGTTATTGTGATTTACAAATGAAAAATATTATGGACAAGTAGATCTTATTTCAGATCTGTAATTGTTTTTGTTGTTTTAAGATTATTGAGATTAAGTTTTACTGAAATTTTTCATTATTTATTACTGCAAGAACTTTCTCCCTTCTTGCATGCTCCGTGTGAATAATGCTGTTGGAAACTGTACTGCTTCTTTGTGCTGTGAACATTTTCATTGTCTTCTAATCTTATTTATTTCTTTACGAACATCTGCCTCCTAGAGTCATTTGTACCAATGGACCCTTATTCTTATCTGCTACGCGTTTATCATCCTACTTCTCTTCCTGAGGAAAAGTGATTCCTCTTTGCTGTATAGCGAGACATCATCTTGCAGCAATTTTAAATCATCTTCTACTAGATCAGGCATTTTTTTGTTTCTTTCCTTAAACTGAAGGAATACACGTACACTGACATTTTAATTTGTAAATTGAACTTGTCTTTTAGTGACCTTTTTTTTTTTTTTTTTTTTTTTTAATCTTAGAGGTAATGTATTTTTCCCTCCTTTGTCTTAACTTTTCTCCCTTTCCTCAAGTACCTTTATGTATAATTTGGAAATGGGAAGTGGAATTGTTTTTTGCTGTTCTATTCCTGCACTTTAGCTCATCGTCTCATTCACCCAGCTGTATTTGTGCATGAGGCTGCTGATGCCAAAACCTGACGCATTCCTCCATCAAACTGTTTCAGATACTTTGTCAGTGACTTCATCAGTTCAGAGATTTACTCTTTCTTTATAAACCTTAGGAGCAACTGTGAATCACTTCCTTTTTCCTTCTTTTTCTCTTGGAAGTATTCATAGATACACAGATACAATACTTCGTCAAAGCTTTCCTTTCTAAACAGCTACTCTTTAAACTTAAGTAAAACGCAAGTAAAAATCTTCTGTATTGTTTTCAGTATGAGACACTGTAATACAAATCCCAGCTGTGTTTTTTTCCCCCCCAACATTTAAGTACATGTTCTCTTAGCACATGAAATATCTGCCCATTTTTCTTGAATTGTTTTCACTGGTAGTCACCTTCTGTGCATTTCTGCTGGTGATGATAGCTGATGCTCACATGACTGTGATTGGGGAGCAGGCTGCAGGCTGAAAAATTGTTCTGTGCAGATGATTTTATGCTCGCTGGCTGGCTTTAGTGAGCAGGAGGATAAAAAGTGGTAAGTGCAAGGGGATATTGATGTTGGTGGTCAGGTTTGTGAACTCGGAGACTTTTCATCTTGAGACTGTAATAATCAAAACTGTACAGGCGATTCTTATTTCACTGTATGCAGATAATATTTACTGGCTTCTGTATTCCCTCTTTCCCCTCTTAGGATAAAGCCTATCTGGAGAACACATTTCAAAGTAAAGAAGAGCTCAGTGCTTGAAGAAGCATTACACTTGTTATTTGAATGCAATATCTTTGCCGAGCTCTGGGCACAAAACATAAATGTTGTAAATCTTCTTTTGTGAAGTTTGCAGCTGGCAAAATGACCGAGTGAGAGGCCAGTGGTTGGAACAATAAGTTCTGCTCAACAGTCTGGAACAGCTAATGATAAAGTTGGAAGAAAATGGTAAAAGTGCCTGTTTTTAGGTCAGGTCAAAGAGTTGTCTGCTTCCTGCCTTGCCAGTGTCCTGCATGTCACACTGTCCACTTGGGGATGTGAAAGGAGTAACACCAGTACTTCTTTTATATATTTATATGCCTTGCCTGATTGGTAGCTTGGAAACTTTCTGTACCACAGAAATCCATGCAACTTTTCAGTAACAACTTACCAAAGAGCAGCTCTGGGACTTAAATATCTGTTGTGAGAAGGCATCCAATTTGTGGGGTTTTTTTTTTGTTGTTGTTTTGTTTTTGTTTTTTTTCATTTGCTACCCCTGATTTCTTGTAGTAGGAAACAGTGCTTTGTGACTTGTGTCACATCTTTGTACTTCTTTCAACTCCCTGTTAAATCATACAGGGTAGGTAAAGGTAGCGCAGTAAGTCTGGGTGGGAGGAATGTTCGGTGCTTATATTAGAAGTTCAGTAAGATTTCTTAGATTAACTTCTTACGCTTGAAGTTGTGTGATGTGTGATTAGTGTTTCCAGCAGCCTTTTTTCTACTTTGCTTTGTGTCTTTGTTGTAAGTTCCAAATACAGGAGTATGCAGCATGACTTCAAAGTTCTAGAAGTATCATCCTTACCTTCCTAGAAAGTGCTTGTGCTCATTGAAAGAGAACAGCAACAACAAATCTGCATTTCTGGGAGAGTGTTCAGGTTCTTTAAGAACATCTGTGTAACAGTGTGATAATCAGATAAGCGCCACTTTCAGAGTTTTCATTCTTAAGGGATGTAAGAGAGTAACTTGCAACATTGTTCTGGTCGAAAAGAAGTTACAAACAGGAAATATTGTATATACTTAATTCATTGCTACAGTTATTTCCATGAAATCGATGTGCACAGGGAATTACTATGTTTCTTTAAATGGGGAACGTTTCTTACTTCTTCAACTGAGCTTTTTGTCCTATTCTGGAAAAGCCTGTCTTAAACTTGAAGATTTTGAAGTCTAGAAACTACTGTCTCTTGTCACTATGGGCATGTCTTTTTGTGGCTATATTTTCATTCTTCCTGCATTTGCTGACTGTCCTTCTTTGCATTACCTTTTCTAAGAGGCTTGACTTGATAGGTTATTGCCAAATGTTAGTATTGGTCAACACTGGGAAACAGTTTGGGTCACTGGGATGCTGCTGAAGAGCAAATGGTGTATTCTGCATGAAGACTGGATCATGCTTATTATGCAGATCTATGACACTGTCTTAGAGCTTTTACAGAGGACTTACAATGCCAGGGAGAAACTTGGTTCTTTTGCTGGACTTCCTTACCAGATACAAAGATGTCATAAAATGACATCAGTTCAGCTATAAAATACAACCATCTTTGTAGAGTTGGTCAGCTGCAACTCGGTGCAGGTTGTGGTGGGTTTTTGTTGATGCTAGAATGGAGAAAATTCTTTTGACTGGAGCCTGCATACAATGTCTGCACAACAGCGTGGTATGCGTTGTGACCTTGAACTAGCACCTCTGTCAACATGTAAGTGTTTCTTGTGGCGTTGTATGGCCAGGTGTCTGTGAACTGTGTGTCATACTAGACAGTGGGAAGTGGTCATCATTCTGTGCTAACTTCTAATGTTTTCATCAAGCTTCTTCATTTTAGTTCTCTTAATTTGTGTCTGAACTCCAGCTGATGGATCAATAATCCTGGTCTATTCTACAGGGGGATAAAAAAGTTGATCTTGATGTCAATTAAGGGGTGTTTGTTTGATGACAAAGATGCACGGCTTCCCTCAGCACAGTATTGAAATTAACTCACAACTGAAAGTTTGGTATTTTGTTTGTAAGCACTGTGGCAAAGATTAAAAGGTTTATTTAAGAATATAAGCTAGACTACTAAATAAGACTTCTTTCTTGCTTTCTTGATAAACATTTTTCTGCTCTTTTTTTAGACATGGACCGTGATTATGGGCATGGAGGCTATGGTGGCCCACGATCCATGGACTCTTACCTTAACCAGTCCTATGGGATGGAGAGTCATGGAGGTGGAGGCGGAGGAGGTGGTGGTGGTGGTAACAGGTAAAATGATCCTTCAGTTCTCCCAAGAATTGATTAAATCCAATTTTAAGTTTAAATCATTCTGCTGTCTAACTTAAGTGTTCCTGAGGCATGTTGTTACGATTTTATAATGAACTCTTGTTCTGAATCTTCGTATTTATTAACTACTGGCAAATATTAAACTGTAAAAGCTAGATTGTAACAATCAGTGTTTTTGTGGAAATGTTTGACAGTGAAACAATGCATCTTTGAATGAAAATGGATTTTTTTTTTTGTAATGGTTAGTAATTTGTATCTGATTGGCCCGACATACAGTTTCTGACATAGCAGACTAGACCTAATTGGTTTAGTGCCTTAGACTGAATCTATCAACATTCCGTTTTCAAGGAACATTTAGGGTATGTGCTCTTTGGTTTGAATGTGCAGTGCTCAAATGATCTTGGTATTGAATCTGAAAGTCATGTCCAGATTATTTCATTGGCAGGTACTGATTACACTCAAAATTGTGTGCATGTTCTAGGCTGCTTTGTAAGATGGATTGGTCTAAAAATAAATTTTCTGATGCAGCGGTCTTAAAGTTGTGTATTTAATGCTAGGATGTTATTCCTGTTGCTCTTTCAGATAAAAAACATCCAAAAGAAACAGTGAGAAGCAGCTGATTTGATTTAGGTTTCAGTATCATATTCAAAAAAGCATGCTTTTCAGAGTAGTGATTCTATCTCAGAGGAAATAACATGTGAAGAAAACTTTGATAATCTGATGGTTTTCTTGTGTGCGCCTTTGAATTCTTGTCCAACTCTAGCCAGCCTACACTATGATTCTTGTTTGTAGTCACTGCAGTGCCACTGGTCAAGGACAGAACTAAGTAGGTAGGCTGGAGAAATGTTGTGTTTTGCTGCATGGTTCCGTTAAACATTTTAGTTCAGTTTAATTTGTTTATTGATGAGCATTAAGATTGACTTAAAAGTCTGAGCAGAGATTCAGGAATGAGCTTGTACCTACCATACAGTAATCTGCATATGATTGATGTTGTATGACTTTGAACATGGAAATATCTCTTGCCATGTAACGTTAATATTGTGCATGGACTCTTTCTGTAGATAGTGTCATTTTCTGTGTAGTTCTGGGTCTTCTGAGACCAAAATGTTTTAAAATGAAGGCGTTCAGTTTCCTGTAGATCCAGGCATTAAGTCTGTTCTAGTTTGTATTTTATCAGTCGAGGGGTTGTCTATCCCAGCTCCTGCTGAATAGCCAACTATAACTCTGTAGGGATACTATGTGTTTCCCTTTCAACTGGTTACAAATACAATACAGATGATTTTCAGCCTGACTCTCTCCTAAAGTAAAACAAACTCTTAGTAAATAGCTAAACATTTCAGCTCCTTGTTTCTTTACTGTGAAATTTCAAAGACTGTATTTTTTGTTCACTGTGCATGGATTGAGATAGACTTTAACAATCCTGAGTTGCTAGACTTAATGGTCTGCGAAGAAAAGATACATGTATATTGAAGATAGTGAACCTTTAATGGGATAGTGAATATTACAGGGAAGGAGATTTCCAAAAAGTATTAATATGAATGGAAGAGCAATTAATTTTTCTTTAAAATCAGAGTTCTGGGATGTTTAAGACTCACAACTGTACCACTAAGAAAAAAAATATGTTTTTCTCTCAGTTGAGAGCTAAGCCGCCTTTTAACTGCTGTTTGACTGTTAAACTATGAGGGCATGATTTTGAAGAAAGGAGAGTTTGACTGGCCTGTGAATGTCTGCAGGTGATTATTGTCATGAGACTAGGGCTGGGCTCTAATAATATTTTAGTAAATGTTGCCGAAAATTTTAACTAAGCAAAGTTCACGCATACTGACCTTTAGAATTCCTTGTAGCAAAAATGGCTCAGATAGCTTTCTATCTGGTCATAGTGTCATTTGCCCAGCCCTAATCAAGATTAAACAATAACACAACTGTACAGACCAGTATAGTAGTGAATTGATTTTTAGTTGATAAATGTCAACTGATAACTTGTCTTTTGAAATGTATAACATTAGTAAGCTTACTTTTTTTTCTCCTCACTGTGCAACTTTTCCAGGTTTGGACCTTATGAGTCTTACGACTCCGGGTCTTCTCTGGGTGGGCGAGATCTGTACAGATCTGGCTATGGTTATAATGAACCCGAACAAAGCCGCTTCGGAGGTAGTTATGGTGGTCGATTTGACAACTCCTACCGGAATAGCCTTGACTCTTTCGGAGGTAGAAACCAGGGCGGGTCTAGCTGGGAAGCACCTTACTCCCGTTCAAAATTGAGGCCTGGGTTTATGGAGGACAGAGGAAGAGAGAGTTACTCTTCCTACAGCAGTTTTTCTTCACCCCATATGAAGCCTGCACCTGTAGGCTCTCGGGGGAGAGGAACGCCTGCTTATCCTGAAAGTGGATTTGGAAGCAGAAACTATGATGCTTTTGGAGGACCATCAACAGGCAGAGGCCGAGGCCGAGGAGTAAGTACAGAATCTTTTCAGATTCTTTTCACTAGACACTCTTTTAAACCCTTTCAAGACCACTGCTATAAAATTGATACACTGTTCAATACAGTGTGTTGTGTTTTTGTTGTCTTTTTTTTTTTTTGTCCAAGCAAAATATCATGGTTGACGATGTTGTTTACTCCCTTGAAGCTGTCTTCAAGTAGAACGCAGTCTCTTTCTCTTTTGAAAGTAATGAGTAATAGAAGACTAGTTGATAAGGTTTATTTAATCTCTCCTTTTGTGTGAAAGGTGAAGATAAAAGTAATAGGTTTGGTCTAAAAGGGATTAAAAGGACTTGCATTTTTCCTTGTAAACACTAGCATCCTTCTTGCTGGTGGGGAAACTCTTGAATATTGTAAAAGTTTAATTCAAAGCCATTTGAAGTTTTGAGTAGGTTAAAGGTGCAATGTATATGCAAAAAATAAAACCCAGGTCGTGAAATGCTAGAGTAGTTTTTGTTTTCCTGTAAAGGTAAAAATCTTAGCTAAATCTTTAATATGTTCAACATGTGCTTGTATATTGAAAAATGCACATGACTTGTGTACTGAAGGAATGATGAGGAGAAAATTGTGAAGGTAGGTGGTTAGCTGTTACAGTGATTCTCATTTAAAGTTGAAACATCATTAAAAGGGGCATCATCAACTTGAAATCAGATTCTTTCACAGTCTTGGGATTGATTTCCCGATAATGTTCCTCGTCCTCTTAATTGTATGTGTTTTATTTTGCAGCTGTATGTTGTAATTCTTTTTCAGTGGCTTCTTTTCCAGCATAGGATGTAAAAACTAAGTCAGTATTAAATATACACAAATAGTGGATCACAGTTTGGAGCAGTAATGCTTAATGTTAAATGAGTTAGAGGAAAAATTGGAGAGAATTAAGAAATCATCTTGACAGAAGTATAAACTTTAAGTTGATGGTGTCCCTTTACATTGGTTTTATAATCTCAATTCTGATATATATACATATATATGTGTGTGTGTATATATATATATATACTTTTAATTTCAAAGCATAAAGAATTCAGTGAGCACTTTTCTGCCTGTGTCTCTAGGTACAATTTAACTTTTAAAATTCTTAAGTGTGCCGTATTTCTTTGGGAAGAGATTCTTTAATGTTAAACTTCGCAACTTGTTTGTAGCTTGAAGTGTAGAGGAAGATTATTTGTTTATTTTTACTGTTTTTTTTTTTTTTTTAAAGTTCCTAATTGTGTGTTGGTATTGTTTCAGAAGGTTTATGTTGCAGCATTCTTGTATACTGTAGTTGCCATATTAAAATTTTAGCTCAGGTTTGCACATGGCTACTAGCTAGCATGTAGCACGGTATTAGAAATAGTCTCATCTTATTTCTTTACTTGTCAAGCTGAAAGCATTTGATTCCTAAGCTTTGATGCCATCCTTTCAGAACTCGTTTGGATCTGAAAGTTTTGTGCAAAATTTTAACCAAGCAACCTTATTTCTCTTTTGTTTTTGCTTTCTTAAATCTATCTGTAGACTTCTGCATTGTCCTTTATTACATAAGAACTAAACTACTTAATATGTTTAAAATGCATTGCACCTTTAATAGATACTGTTTAAAAAAAAAAAAAAAAGTACTTGAAATTATTCAAGTGCCTACTTCATATCAAATTTATATACATACAGTGTAAATATACATGCTAGGTAGTTCTGTAACTATTGCAACTAAATAAATTAACGTGAAGATCTTGTGCATGGACATTAAGAAAAGTAACCTGTTCTGGTACATTCACTTTGTGATTTAAAATCTGCTAATAAAATGGGTATACATTTTGTGGAGAGTATGTTTGAAGTTATTTTATGTTCATTTAACTTTGCTAGTGTAGCAGTAATTTTCTTCTCAAGGTGATGGGAATATTTCTGCTTATCCAATACACCCAACTGGTCAATGGGCTCTCTTCTGCCCTTTATTAATCAAAAAGTTAAGCTAGTATTAAGAAAAATGTCAGCACTTTGTTTAAAAAAAAAAAAAAAAAAAAAAAAGGCTACCTAATTTCTCCCTCTTCAGATTACTCAGAGAGGTTGTTTTTGTAACAGATATCCATAAATGTCTGTAGAGCATTTCAGGTGTGATGGAAAGGCTTAGTTTTTCAACTGAATTTTCATTCCTCTGGCTTGCATGCTTTTTGTACGAAGCACAACTTTTGAATTCACTGTCATGCATCATCCTGGAATGGTTAATTAAATTTCTTCAAGTTTATTGCTGGACAACCTTCTTTTTTAAGTTTTAAGTTGCTGATCATTGGGCATAAAGAAGTTTCTTCTTTTTTTTTTTTTTTTTTTTTTAATGGCTGTTAACTAGAGTGTAGGAAAAAGTGATTTGGTTAGCTCTGGCTTTTTCACAGAAGGGCAAGTCTTTCATGTAGAAAATCTGAAGAGGGAAGCAAAGATGCTAGGCTGAGACTGACAGGCATGTTCATCATCTTGGACAATGGTTCTGAATAAGCAGAAACACAGTTTTGTACGTATGTGCCTTTTACTGGACAAACAACCACACAGCCTTTGCGCAAAACATTGAAATTGGAAGCTTAAATTTCCCCTGCATTTTGCTCCAGAATGCACGTTTTATTTTATGGTTTAATTGTAAACGCTTGTGCCAAGTAATTGTTATATTTCTATTGATTTCATATACTAATACCTTCTTTTCATGAATTTCCAGCATATGGGAGACTTTGGAGGAATGCACAGACCTGGAATTGTTGTTGACTATCATAACAAACCCAGCCCTGCAGCAGTTGCTGCAAGAGGAATAAAAAGGAAAATGATGCCACAGCCATACAACAAACCTGGTGGGACATTTATCAAGAAACCCAAAATGACAAAACCTATTTTGAAGTTGACACAGAAAAAATCATCTAGTAAGTGATAAAGTGCCAGCATTCAGTTAAAATTACTGCTACTTACTCATTAGCAATTATTAAGTTTTAATATTCAGGAAGAAGTCTGCGTGTGTTGTTTTTAACTGTTCTAACTATTGAGAGGCTTAGTGCAGTTTATTAAGACTTACTCTGAAAGATGCTCTGGGCAATATTACGTAGCTGAAAACTAAAAAGTGGATGTCAAGTAACAGAAAACTGATACACACAATGTGGGATGTATTTCAGTGATTTTTCTTTTCTTTTTTTTTTTAAGTCATTTTTAATGTCTAACCTGTCTCAAAAAGTTATGACTTCCTTGGTTTTTGGAGTTAGATGGCAGTGATTGTTTCTAAAAGTATGGTTATTTGTTTCTATGGATATCTGGTTTTATTTCTAGTGCTATTAAAGCATGATAAATTGTAGATGTAGACTGTCTTAAATGCAGGGTAATTTTTTTTTTTCCCTGAATAACTTAACTGCTTTAAAATTAGTTGATAGTGATATTAAACGGCAGTTTTGTATTATTTATTTCTTCCTCATTTTATGCTTATAGATACGAAGTCATCTTTCCAGGATTCTGCTATAGAGGTAAGACACTCAGAACTGGAAAATGTTTGATTAGTTGAGAATTTTGTACAGTATACCTTAATATAGGTAATTATTAAGCTGGAGTTATTTAAAAGCTACGCACTTAATTATGAAAGTTTTTGTAAACTTTTTTTTCCCCATTTTATCTTAAACTATCTCAGTTTGGTGGTGGCATAAAATCTTACTGATTTTGAATGAAAGGTGTAACTTGTGCTATACCTTGTGAAAAGTGAATTTGAAATGTATTTGTAGACTTACAGGCTGTTCTTGCAGTGCAGCTATGATGTGAACACTTCCCATATTGTTATGGGCGGTCAGCTTGATTTCACATACCTGTGACCTGCTTGGGGTTAGGGAATTTAAGTACAAAATGATGGAAACTACTACAGTGAGGGAGAATGGATCAGATGTGGGGCATGAGAGAAAGTAAACGGAAAAGAGGTCACTGTTAACAGATAGTCTCTGGTAAGGTGCAAAGATTAGTTCCCACTTACACTGCTGCAGCTGATCTTTCTGTACAAGAAATGTGAATATTAAGCTCAGGGTATATGTCTTTTCTCTGTGTTGAGACCGAAACATCATTTGCTTCTTGTTGAGTGGTGGTATTAACGTATTCTCAACAAAGTATTTATAAGTTTGAGTTGGAAGTCAGAAGGCTTATGTAGAAGGTGGTATTTTGCTTCTGAAATTAATTCATAAAGATATTAATGTATTAAAGATTAAAGTATAACTTGAGGTGGTTGTACGTTAAGACTATATGTAGTTACTCTGTATGCTTTTCTCATTTTAATCAAATATGATAAGTAACAAATTATTTGAATTTAAGTGACTTAAACTGGTTTTTGGATTTAGAATGGCATTGCATCTTTTTCATGAAATTTGTGGTTTTAAATTAGGAAATTGAAGTGGACACAAGTGGTGCAGTTGTTATATACGAAGACTTTACAAGAGATGCTTATGATGTTGGGTATCAGACTTTTGGAGGTAAGGCAGTTGGCTTTGTCAGGTAAGGTTTTGTAGATGTTGTTTTGTGTGCAACTCTGAGTGAATAGATTTAGTGTATGTGTATGTGTGACTTCTAATAATTTCTGCACAACATGACTTGTTGTTTTTAATAGATTTTATGTATTTAGGCCATGGAGAAGAACATGGTTTGTAACATCTATCTATTGCTTATTCTCTTTACATGCTATTTTGTCTCTGCATTCTAATTCTCATTTTGGATCCTTTGTACAAATTCAGTAGTTTTTTAAATTGTATACATCTTTCCACTGCTTAAAAATTGGTACAAGTACACTGAGGGAAAGTGGGAGCCTCACTGTGTATGTAGGCACAGGCTTCTATTTCCATAGTTTGTAACAGAATGGGTCCTTAAGTTTCTGAGCTTGAGGAGTAAGATACAGGCTACTTTACTCCACAGAATGTTGTACTGTTTCTGCAGCAGTACAACAAGTGATTCTTTGGATGCTTCTGGGATTGGTGGTAAGACACTAAGTACAATTGAAATACTGAGGCCCGTGGGAACTCTGTTTGTTTTTAATTTGCATTTTTTTTAATGAACTTTTATAGTAATAAAAAGAACCCAACAAGTTTGGATAGAAGTTTTTCCTCATATCTGGATCAGATCAAATTTTTTCTACTCTGCTACAAAATGAAAAGGTTTATTGTTAATCAGGAATGATGGGTAAACTGTTAGTCATTAGAAATGTTTTTAATTTCAGTGATGTTTCTAAACCTGCAGAGCTTTTCACAAGTCTCCAGTTTTCTTATATTATGCTGCTGTATGTTACTTTCTGCTGCTATTTCGATGCAGACATATTATATATAATATGTTACATGTACAGGAAGAATAAGCGATTCCTTTTTTTACTGCTCTGAAGTGATTCACTAAATAATATTCTAATATTCTCACTGTTTTAGGCTTTAGAAGTAAACATAGTACGCTTCTGTAAAAGGTCTGTGTCTTTGTAAGTCTTCAGTGTTGCAAAAACATTTTGTAGTAGTTTGTCTACGCTCTTACATACGTGCTACATGATAATTTAACAAAGCTTTTTTGGTGGTGCATTTTTCTGTGCCCTTTTCTGGTTACTTACTTGGAAAGGCCTTTAATAACTAGGCACAACAGAAGAGGATTTGATTTACTCTGAATTTTCTTTTATGAGTGTAATCTAGAACTGTTTGAAGTAGATGTTTTGTCTTCTGTAATGGAGGGGAAGAGAACTTCTCTGGCATTTAAATAGGCCTTCAAACCATTTTGGTGCAGGTCCTTTCTCTGCATTTTTGACTATTTTATGGGTGTCTGTGGCAGAAACATGGAAGGTAAATACTTTCCCTGGAAAGATGGATTTTTTTGGGGGGTACATAATGTTTTAAAATCCTTTTGTGTATGTTAAGATTCCAAAGGAGAAGCTAAAAGTGAAGAGGAGGAAAAGCGGCGAATTGAGGCTAGAAGAGAGAAGCAAAGGCGTAGGAGGGAAAAAAACAGTGAGAAATACGGTGATGGATACAGGTTTGTGTTGTAACTTCTGTCTTGTGTGCTTTGGTTTTCTTCTGCCTTATCCGTATTCTGTAACAATATGTCTTTGTTCCTGAAAGGGCCTTTTGGACTGATTTTAAATGAAAAATAAATCCAGCAAACAAGCAGAAATAAACAGCATCCAAATCTCTTGATTTAGAAGACTGAATATTCAGCTCTGGGGCCCAAAGCATAAGAAAGAGACATGGACCTGTTAGAGAGGGCCCAGAGGAGGTCCACAGGGGTAGTTAGGTTAAGAGATGTGGGGTCATTTAACCTACAGAAGAGAAGTCTCTGGGGGGAGGCCTTATAGCAGCCTTGTTGTACTTAAGGGGGCCTACAGAAAAGATGAGGGACTTTTTGTTCAGGGTTGTAGGGAGAGGACAAGGGGTAACAGTTTTTCTCTAATAGAATAGATTTTGATTAGGGATTGGTGAAGAAATTCTTCATGATGAGGATTGTAAGGCACTGGCATAGGCTACCCAGAGAAGCTGGGGATTCCTCATCCCTGAGCAGTGTTCATGGCCAGATTGGGTGGGACTTTGAGCAATTTGTTCTAGTGGGAGGTATGCCTGCCAATGGCAGGGTGGTTGGAACTAGGTGATATTTTAAAGTCCATTCCCAATCCAAGATGTTTTATGATTCACTTGACCCCTACTGTATCAGGAAGTATGTGAATTACTAACTACTTTCTGACGAACTTATCACTGAACACTGGAGAACCAGCTTAGAATGGTACTGCTTTTGAAGTATGTATTTCAGTTAAACAAATTTATATTAATGCTGACTTAAGCTGATACAAAACCGACCTCATTTAGTTTTGATATGTATAGCGAGCTGTTTTGTAGCAAAAATATTTAGGTAGTTCTATAACTTATCTTAGTTTTGCTACAGTGAAGCATGCTAATAACTTTAAAATGTCTAGCAGTTTTTCTCCTACATAGGTAGTTTATTAGTCTTAGAGTAGCTCTTCTTTATAATTTGGTCTTGTAGTAGCTTTTTAATGGTAAAATACTGGACTTTTTTCATTTAGGCTTCTGTATGGAATACTTTTCCTATTCCGTTTCTGATTAGTTTTGTGAAGTCTTCGTTCTTGTGAGGGAAGAATGATTCTTTAATAGTAATATTATTTTTTGCATTTCTCTTGCTAGAATGGCATTTACTTGCTCATTTTGCAAATTTCGGACGTTTGAAGAAAAAGAAATCGAATCCCATCTGGAGAGTGCAGCTCACCAGGAAACACTGGATCATATTCAGAAGCAAACCAAATTTGACAAAGTAGTGATGGAGTTTCTTCATGTAAGACAAGGGATTTTTTTTTTTTTTAACTTGCAAAATACTTCTTCATTACAGTGTAGTTTGAATGTATTATTTAGTCTTCAAAATATGCTTAATTTATCGTTACTGTTACTATTAAATTTAATATTATTCTGAGTAATATTTCAACAATATTTCACCCATATATTCCTACCGGAACATAAATACTCACATGTTAGATGTGTAACTGTTTTCTCTGATTCTCTGTAGGAGTGTATGGTGAATAAATTCAAGAAGACAGCTATGCGTAAACAACAGACTAGTAACCAAACGGAAAATGCTCAAGCTGTTGAAAAAGATATCATGGAAGGTGAGCAAATGTTCTTTATGTGGTAGCACATACTGTGGAGATCAGGCTTGGAGGAACAAGGAAAATAAACTATTAATATCAGGGCTGAAACTAATTCAGCTGCATTGTGAAAAGTTGAGGGTTTCAAGGTTTGTTTGTTGTATTAAAATATGTTAAGAATATTGGTTATTGTAGATTTTAAAAACCAGGTGGTATTTGAGGGTGTTCAAATTTCTGATTGTTATGTTATTTTCCTCTATTTAGGCAGGTAGGTGTTCATGTTTTATAACCTCAGGCATCAAACATAATTGCCTGAGTCATATGTATAGTCTGTGGAGAGAAGGAATTGGAGTATCCAGATATGAGTACATCCTCTTTCAACACTGTTGTTAGTGAACCTAGCTTTGATGCCTGAATTTGCGTGAATATTCCCCTATGGTTTATTTTGACATGTTTAACAGTTGGAAGTTCTAACTTTCCTGGTATAGAATAACGAATCCCTCTTCTAGTCCTCTGGAATGACACATTTCACTTTAATGACTTGTTACGTGTTCTTTGGCAGGGGTTACTGCTGATGACCATATGATGAAAGTTGAGACTGTTCACTGCAGTGCTTGCAGTGTATATGTTCCTGCTTTGCACAGTTCTGTTCAGCAGCACTTAAAGTCTCCTGATCACACAAAAGGAAAACAAGTAAGATATAGCATATTACTTAAAAACAAGAAATAATAATAATAGTAAAAATCTTACAGTAGGTGAGCAGAGTAAGTAATTTCTAAACTATATTGGCATTATTTTTCTAAAAACCTAGAATGCCCTTTGTAAACATGATGTCTCACAAAGTAGCTGGCATTTGAACACCTACAGTTAATGAAAAGTTGGTGTACTTGATAGCTGTCAATAGTGAATTCTGAGAAGGTTACTAGGAATGACTGTAAGGTTTCACTTTAGGGGATTTTTTTTTTTTTGTTGTTGCCATGAAGTGTCAGACTCTTATTCAAATTGGAACTGTAAAACTTAACGCTTCTTTGCAGTAAGGTAACAGTACTGATGTCTTTTTTTGATTGTCTGTTATCCTTTTAATGTGAAAAACGTGAAAACAGTGTAGAATTAGCAGCAGTATGGATTTGGATCCCATTACAGTTTATGATACGCTTCTAATGTTGGTAGAAGAGTTAAAGAGTAGCATGAATAGAAAAATCATCTCAGTTGTTTCAGTAAGTTGTATTTCCAAACTAACGTATTGCTTGAGCTTCTATAATTATAAACTATATTAGGCTGTGATGGAGAAATATATATGTTGTCTATAGGTGAGAACAGGTAACTAGGATTAGATAAGTGCATCATTGTAGTTTGTTATACAAGACTTAAATGCTGTCAAACTTAATTCGGTTTATTATGTAGTTCGGACTTAAGTGCCAGAAGTAAGTATTGCATGTTTATTACTTTCACGATTTACCTTACAGAAACAGACCACAAATTAAAATATGTGACAATTGGAACAGGTTTATAGTAGTTATTCACTAGAAAATCTATTTCCTAGGCCTACAGAGAACAAATAAAAAGGGAGAGTGTTCTTACTGCTACCAGTATCTTGAATAATCCAATAGTCAAGGCACGATATGAGCTGTATGTGAAGGTAAGATGTGAATAAGAAAAATAAAATGCTGTCATCTGTAACATCTGTGACATCACCATTTCATCCATATGGATGGAATTTAACCTCAGTGCTCTGTCTCCTGTCTCTGCCTTCTTGGTTGTTCACATGCTGACTGTGACTGTACTGTAATGTATTTTCCCAGTCTCACATCACTGTCTTAAATCATAGAATCAGAGAGTCATTGAAAGGGACCTTCAAAAGTTAACTTGTCCAACCCCCCTGCAGTGAAGAGGGACACATTGGCCAGGTTGCTCAGAGCCTGGTCCAGCCTGGCCTTGGATGTCTCTGCTGAACACACGAATCAAAAAGGAGACAAGAAATCATCCTATAGGGAAGACAACTATGAGTAGCCAGGCACAGCTCATGCAGCCCTCACTGAATTTTAATTCCATGCTGTCTGTGTATCCTAGCAAAAGCACATCAACCAAGGCTGCATGCAAATCTGCAGAGGTGTTCTGGTTCTGAGTACCACCTGTCCCACACTGGTGGGGAGGAGCACCAAGCTGCAGCATGGGGCCATAGGCTTTAACTTGTTTATTTGCAGAAAAAGTGTCTACTTTCGGATTTACCAGTTACATTTTTGATTTTGCATCTATACATATATCTGGTCAATATTTGATCAGTCATTTATATGAAATTGAGTTTTAGGAAAATATTAGCAGTGTCTTCACACAGTACTGACTGTAGAACACAAAACACTTTACCAATGAGTTAATTCTTGTTCAGAAGCCAAGACTCCTATATAGACTTTGTAGTAAAGTACTGTATATGCTTCTTGTCTAATATTCCACAGCATTTCTAGAATTCATGGAAGTTTGCAGAAGTAGTTGTGGTTAAAAAAAAAAAACAAAAACAACAAAAAAAAACTTTGAAAGGCTTGGTAGCCTGCATTGCACATTCACAGCTTGACACATATAGGTGAATTCATTTTAGCAAAAATGTTTTTTCTGTCCAGTAAGTAACTTTCTGTAGTAACGCTGTTGGCTATTTTTGTTAGTATGATTAATTGGCTTGTAACTTATCTTGTTCCTAACCAATGGGTACTTTCAGAAAAAGCAGTTTTACCTTGCAGAAATATGACAGGTATGAGCCAATACAGAATTTAACTGTAATCTAGAAGATCAAATTTAGTTATGCTCTGAGCAGTTGTGGATGATGGGATGCATGAATTGGTTTCAGACAACTTCTCTAGAAAGAAGAAAAGGTGGCAACCAGCTAGCACAGCTTCAAATATTTGGACGTATTTCCAACTGTCTGGTATTTTTTAGGGTTTGATGTGCATATGTGTTGTCCCTTACAGCCCCCTAGTGGGGGATTGGTGGGATGAGGGATGGAAACTTGCTGTGCGTCAACAGATAAAGGCAAGATTGCCTTCCCGAGGAGGGTGCTACCGTTTTCAGAGTGCTCACCGTTGGTGTTCCTTGCATATAACACACACACACGCTCAGTGAGATGTGTACAGCTTCTGGTTATGCAATTCCCTCTCATACTTACCTCAGTGTATAAAGATTGCAGTGTATAAAGACTGCAGATTGAAAGAGTCAGTTGAGTAGACTTGGTACAAGTCTGAAAGGCAGGTAATGAATTTCATAAATTCCTTTGACAGAAAGAACAAAACTGCAAGTCAACAACTTCTGACAATTATTTTTTTGCTAATGACAATTAATACAATTTAATGAGCAAAGACATTCTTTTTCTTTTCATATTACACTGGTGAGTTTCACTGTGCAAAATTGTGAATCCTGATGTATTGAGTTGTTGGTGTCATTTTCACATCAGAGTCACTCTGTCAGCTGTGTGAACATGAAGGGGCAAAGAAACTCCTAATATTTTATGTTACTCTTTATTGTTGATTATTCATAGTGTTTAAACATCTGAAAGAAGTGAAAGTTGAGGTACATCTTGTGCACAATTTTCCCCCCCTCTATTTCATAGGATAAAAAAGCAACTGGAATAGCAATGTATTCAAAATATTCTCTAAGATATCTGCTTGATAACTTTTCTGGTTCAGCAGTAAAATGAATTTTAGTCTAGTCAACGTAATTCTACATTTAATTTTTTTATTTATGGAATCGTTTGCCTTTGGTAGGATTATTTAGAATTAACAGTGAATAAAGAAAAGAAGGGATTTTTTAATATCCAGATTTAATTTGAATTTTGGGGGAAAGGAAGCATCTGTAGGTCTTAGTAAAAAAGATTCAGAAATTTAAAAATGTGATTTTAATTTACTGAGTGATGAATTTTGCATTTTATGTACTTGGGATTTTTCTAAGTGCCGCTTCAGTCGCTGAAATGACAAACGTTGTTTTAGTTTGTTTGGAACAAATATTTAAAGTGCTTTAAATTTTCTCCCCCAGGGTGAAAATCCTTTTGAAATCAATGATCAGACTCAGGAGCAGCAGACAGAAGAAGAAGACAAGACTGAAGAGCCAGCTGAGGGTGAGGAAGAGGAGGAGGAAGAAGAGGAGGAAGAAACTGAAGAGCAAACTGATTTTACTTTAGACCACACTGAAGATAATTAAATGCAAGAAAATGAGAAAAAAATATTGGGAGGGGAGGGGGGGGACAAAACGGCTTTTTCTTTCTGCTCTAAAGTGGCTAAGACTTTTTAATAGTCTCAAATGAACGTTGTTGAAGACTCCCCGCCCTATGCATGCATTCCATTCTGTGGAGAACTTGTTTATATAATTCCTCCGTGTTTCTGATTTTGTTTAAAATGAAATTAAGATTATTTTAGTTGAGCTTTTTATAGCAAACTGACTGTTAAAGCTGATTAAACATTGTGTTGTATATTTTTTTAAGCTTCCTATTTTTTTGATGTGTGCATTGAAAGTTGGATATAATAGTTTTTGAACTAATCATTTGGAAGGGTCGTCTGGGGGTAAATATTTTAAATGCTGTATGGCATAAGCTTATATTTACCTCAGTACAGAAAGAGTAAACTTCAGAAATTGTGCTGTTGAGTGTGGCTGTTTTGGGAACTGCATTGCACTCTGTATAATAGAATATGTGTTATAATATGCCTTGTAGCTTTTTGTGATGAAATGTACCGGTTTGTAGAAATAAAACATGTAAGAAATGTTACTGCTTGAAGTGTCTATAGTTGAGTATCTCAAGGATTTCCCCATGCAGACTACCAAACAAGCTTTGAATCAAATCTTAAATGATACTATGATTATTTAGAAGTTAATCTTACTGTTTGTTGTTTGTTTTTGTTTCTTTTTATGCACTCAGACTACACGTAGCCTTTTCATCTAAATATGATAATATTAATAGAAATAACTGCATAATTTCTTGCAGCCATCATGGGGATTTTTTCAAGATGTCATCATATATGCAGTTTGTGCTCCTTTCTTTTGGAGAACGTTTGTGTTCAGCTGTAACCATTGCTGAGTACCTGTGAGGAAGGCAGAGAGTGGGATTTGCTTCCTACTAGTTGGCATGGCTTGTTTGACAGATGCCAAGCTTTCAGTTGATTGAACAGTATTTCTCACTTAAAATGTTTTTTATTTTAATTTTAAGCTTTTCTAAGCTTGAAATAACTAAGTGCACACTAGATCTCTTAAAAATTTGTTCTTCTTTTTAAGATTAGCATTTAGATCCCTATTTGCAATACTGTTTAAGTTATAATCTCCCTTCTGCCTTAGAAGATGGTCAGTTGGTCTCTCATCTTTGTGTTCTATTTGTAGATCTCTTGCTTTATGGGCTGCTTCCTTCCTAGACAGTGTAATAAGAACTGTGGTGGTGTTCTAGAAACTGGCACAAGCTTTAGCATGACAACTATTTATTTATTTATTTATTTTGTGACAGTTCGGAGAGCTGAGATGCTGCCCAAATTTCTGCACGTGTTTTTTTATTATTGTAGTCATATGTGCTGTTACCTCAGGATCTGTTAACTCTATGCATTCTTGACTTAACATATAATCTAAAATGATTGGGGTTTTTTTTCCTATATATTGTCAATTGTATTTATAAAGTCCATTAAGTGACAGCCTAAATGACTTTTTTGAAAGGCAGCTGCTGATTTAGTGGACGTAATTGCTTTTTTCTGTAGGTTTAGAAGGCACTTTTAATGGTGCTCTGAGTCTCTTCTGTATTAATGTTTCACGACATTCAGTTAATTTCCTGCATGGTATTAAAGCATGGAAATAATTTGAGATGGAGAGACTGAAGATCCCTTTTCCAATTACAAATAGTCCCGGTAAGATGTGCACGCACTGGGTTATTCCAAACTGAGTTGAGATTGCGTTTATTTGTTTTAGAATCTCAGAAATAAAGTGCGCAGTTTTAGGCAGCTCTGGATGAAGGTGCCTGTGGGAACACACGGATGTGTTTATTTACACTTTCTTGTTTAGAGACATTTCCAATTTCCTTTGCATTCATGAAACACCAGCTCTGTGTCAACTCCTGACTGTTTACCAGTCTTGGTTTCAATCATATTTGCTTTTTCCTATAGAAGGACTATTCCAAAGGTAATGCCTCTTATTTAATGATGTTGACCCATGACATCAGAGGTAAATGATGGTATCGCAGAGGTTGAACCTTCCCACCAATATCCTATTACATTTTGTTGTCACATGAGAGATGGCAGCAGAGGGGTAGTCTGACAGAATGTGTTGTAAAAAATAATAATAATAATAATAATGGGTTTTATAGCTGAGAATTTGCTCTCTCAATCAGTGTTATTGTGCTCTTTGTATCTGTTGTCATTTCTGTGGAAATAAATAGGAGGCATTACTTTTGGAGCAACCTGGGTATACTAAAATAATTTTTGTTTATTACCCTGAGTGATACAGTTTATAAGATTGCAAATGCTGTGGGAGCATAGTTGTATCCTCCCTCTGTAAGGACTGTGTGAATTCAATGAGAATGGGAAAATGGGTGGGAAAAACTGTGCTTGAAGTGTGGTGGTTGATGGTTAATGGTGTTTCTCTGGAGGATCGGTTGGTTTGGGGAAAGCAGGTGGATGCAGCTCAGGCAGCTGGCAGGCATAGCTCCTATCCTAGAGCTGACATCAAAAGATTCGATGAGGAATTTGCGGTTAGTAAGAAGTGTTATCGGGTGATGCGAGTGTTTGAGAAGTCTTTAAACATCTTGGGAGCAAAACAAGGTGGTCCTGGATTATATGTGATGTCTTTCTCCAGTCCTGTTCCAGAGTGTGGACTGTAGAGTTCCTTTTAGTACTTTAAATCAAGTCAACAGAGCTAATATGGTACCTCTGATCTGGACAGCCAAAACTACACGGGCTATTTCAGGTAAAGGTTTACTTTACACAAAATTTGCAAGGATTCAACCTGTGGAGTGATAGTAACAGTATTTTATTTCAGTTGGAAACACCTTGTGTCTTTACTCCCTTGTGGGGCATGGGTGTGCGTTGTGGTGGTTGATATTCGTGATGGAGGAACACAAATACACCAGACGTTTTGCATATACTCATCTTTATACTAGTCTGTGTAACTGTGGGACAGTTACTATCACAGTCATGCAGTATTTGCCTTCGTGCTATAAAAACCTTTCATGCTATTAAAATCTTGAAGTATGCCCACAGTTTCCCTTACTTTGTCTTTTCCAGTACTGTATACAGTTAAGTTGGTTTTCAGCTTGCTGAAATATGAAGTATGCATTTTCTTGCTGTTTTCTGCCCGCAGTTTTCCATTCAAGCAAGCAAACAAACAAGCTTTAAATGCCAAACCAATCTTCCTATATTTTTTCAGATGTGGGATTACCTTCTGCTCTTTTTAAGCAGCTCTGTGTGGAACCGGAGCTGTTCTTCAACTGCTTTTCTTTCAGCTAAATGAAGGCCTCACCCATTCAGCTCATAGGATTGTAGGGAGGACCCTTATTGTAAAGGATATCCGTACCCATTGGAGATCTCTCCTAGGTGCTTTCTCCCAACTCAAAGAAGGGCTTGGTAAGTCCCTCATGTTCTTGGGTCTGCAGCCTGCAATGAAGTCCTTCAATTCTTAAGAGGAGATTAAAAACAACCAAACAAAACAGGTTCACTAGTAATGACTATTTGCTATGTGTTCAGTACAGAAATGAATAACACCATCTGTATAATTTGTTTTGAGGTTAAGTTCCAAAATTGATGTGTGTTTTTAGGCTTCCACAGTTTGGTTGCATTTAAAAGTAACTGTAACTACACTTTGCCCTGCAGCTTGACTTGGCTGTCCGTGGACAGATTTGATTGGTTATACTATACTTAGTCAATGTGTAAGTACTTCTATATAAAATAAGTGTATAAATACTGAAGCCCAACATGAGAAACAGAAGAGCTTCTGATGTTATTCTACAAATCTAAGCCTTTCTCATCACATACTTTGATTCTTCTAAGCCCACAGGAAAAGGAATAAACATGTAGAGGGTGAACTGGAGCATCAAAATCTGCTGAAGCGAAAACATAAAAGAAAAGGCTTCTCAACAAGACCCCAAAACCACTTGCCATCCCGTGAATCTTTATGATCTACAAAGTTCTTCCTGCATGTAGAAGTGTGGCTTTCTTTTTTATTTTCAGAGTTGAAGGATGCTGAGTGCTGTGGGAGAATAAGGAATAAATAACTTGCGTGCATTTGTGGTCCCCTGCAGGTCAAACACTTGAGTCTTCACATCTATTATGGAAATTCGCTGTCTTCATTTATTTTTACCCTGTGCGTCTTCCACGTGGGCTCTGAAAAGTGTATTCCAAACAACCTTACAGTGTTTGTATGGTTTTCTATTAACCCACAGCTATAAAGGTGAGTCATTATTGTTGGGAACTTCTGTGTGGTACCAAAAATGATTGAAATGGACAATGCGGTGGAAAGAGAAGTGAATAAACCCAACATACAGCATATTAAAGTGAGTATTTGTCAAAGATTATTCAGAGGAGAATGACTGTGCTGGCAAAAAAAAAAAAAAAAAAAAGAAAAAAAAAAAGACTCAAGTGTGCTCCATTGAAATGGAAACATTTTACCGTATTACTCCATGATTACCTTGTGAAATGGGTGTGCATAAAGAATGCAGCCTCCCTGCTTCTGAGCCTGGCCCTTAAATACTCTGAGCCAGTGAGGAGTGATCTCTGCCACTGAAATTCCTTTGCATCTTTTGAAAACTGTTTATTGTATTTAAATAATGTTAAGTAATTTCATGTGGTTTTCTTAGGTACAGCAGTTGTTATTTTGAAAATATGCTCTATTCTGCCTACTGCATGTCTGAAAACCAAATCTCTCCCAGCATGTTCCGTTACAGTGTGCGGCAGCCCTAGCACTGGAGTTCTCATCCACCATGTACCAAGGGGTTAATTTGTTTCCATCGCTGGGGATTTGAGTTGCTTGTCAGTACTGAGGTCACTGTCACTGTTAAATGACAGATGTCTTTCTGAAAATCCCTTGCATCTTTCCTTGTGATGTAAAGTTCAGTGACTGCAATAACAGGGTGTTGTTCTTTAATAACTGTTAAATTTATTCTTTAGAGAATTTACAAAGATGTCCTATTGCTCTGGGAGAGCTCCCTTGATGCCGAATTCTGCATTTTCTTTTTGCATAATGCCTACAGATTTAGAGCCACTGTACTCCCAGTTGTATAGCTTCTGTATCCCTGGTTCAGTGCTGCTGAAATACTCGTAAATCTCCTTTCTTCTAGTGGCTTTGTGCAGCAGCTGGGGTATGACAATAAGGTCCCTGATCTATAATTCCAGACAGCCCCTGAGGGCGAACAGATTGACCAATCCTCATCCCCAACGTAAGCCCGAGGAGCTCGCTGTCCCTGGGAGGTAGTCGTCTAATGCTTTCTATTTGTATTCTGTATGAAACTCTTCTTGATGCTGGACTGTTGTTCACTTAGAGAATTATCCAGTGCACAGTATATAAATTCCCGCTGGAGATTGAATGCATGTAAATAAAGCATGCCTTAAGTCTGTCATAATGTAACTTTAAGTGAGAAGAAATAGACTAAATCTGAGTGCCCGGAAAGGCCGCATTCACTGCTCAGATCTGCACAGTCCTGTCACCATCTGCATTTCTATGTCACATGGATAGAGGAAAAGAGGACAGCTGTATAGGTTTCCTAATTTGGGGGATTTCCTGCCTTTTTATTCAGTTTGATTAAAATGCAACACTGATGTTTTGAAATAACAGCTGTTTTGCATATGTTCTTGTGGAATAGCAACATTGACGTTATGATAGAATGAGACATAGTTTGAGAAGTGTGATTGATTGACCTTTATGCTGCACATGCCAGACGAAAATGTTACCCTATGCTCTGTGCTTTCACACCACCCACAAGCCTGGCAGGCATTTCAGAGTGCAGACAGGAGATGATCCCTGCCCTACAGACTGCGATCTTGTAATCTCCAGCTAGACTCATTTTGGCTGTATTATTTTGCAGCTTCGATATCTCTGTAGGAGCACTGACATATATTTTGAATATAAATTATTTAGGAAGGGTCTACTTGAAAGCTAGTACTCGTCTTCTTATGAGCCTCCATTATCTGTTTTAAACTTTGAGATTAATGAAACGTAAAGGGTTGTTTTTATATGCAAGGTGTTACGCATATGCTATCAGCCTTTGATTACACTTGGCTTATCCAAGCAGATTTAATGCTGACACAGTTGTCAGACTAATTTTATTTTCTGCAGCAGCTTTAAAGCCGATTATTAAACTGCTGCTGTTTTAGTGGCTTGTTTTCTGGGGAAGAAGAAAGTAGTATTTTTACTGGAAAACGACAACTGTGTGTTTGATGGGAGCGGAATTCTCTGTGTGAAGTCCTCATTGTGCTGAGGCCAGTGGCAGAACCCCCACTGCAGCACAGCCGGCGTGGTGCCCAGCATGCTTAGCTTGAGTGCTGGGTGCTCATCAGCACTTCTCTTACAATACAGATTGTACTTCAGTAATATCAGAAGAACAATACCATGCGTGCTCCATGAAAGATAAGCCATAATGAAAATACACTTTTCATGTATAATTTCACACTGGATTCTCACACATCCTTCAGAACAGATAATATTTTGCCCAGCCGCTCCATAATGGCAATGGGATGCTGATCTGCCAGAACTTGTAACTTACTCCAGAGGACAAACCAGTGGAAATGCAGTCAGATCTGACCTGTGTTTGAGACTTCTCTGTAAAGACAGCTCCATGTTTGTGGTTTTCATCCTGTTTCTGTTGAGGTGGGAATTCAGGGAAGCAAAGAGAGAAAATCTTGTTTTAAATTTCAGTGGCTATGTTCATATTGGCTCTTATTTTAAAGCATTCGGTTGCCAAGATTGAACATGGAGGCATATAAATCCAGCCCTACTGAACTTGGATCTGTGGTTAAGGAGGTAAGGACTATTAAAGTACAGTAAGCTGTTTGAGTTAAGGAAGGCATTTGTGTGGGTTTTTGTTACCACATAATATTCACTTTCCTAAATTCATTTCCATTCAGAGTTCGAAGTATGCCTACCTTCATAGTCTAGCTTAAATGCAGTGAAACTCAGTAGGCACGAAGTAGGAAAGTATACCTAAAACAATCTACAGAGCACAGTTTTGTACTAAGGTGCTATGGTTTGCTATTGGCATTTATGTAAGAGCCAAGCATGGTGCTTGGTGGGAAGACAGACACTTGTATGGTCAGCCTGTAAGAAGTTTACAACGCTTGAGTAAAAGTATGATGGAGTTAATGCAGACTCAGCTGAAATGAATTTTGTATCAACGTTCATTTGCCTTTTATCCTTACTGTTCTCAAGAGATACGTTTTATCTGGAGATTCACAGCCATATGATTTTTAGGATGCTAGAGGTGGTCAACATAAAGAGTTCAGCAAACAGAACTAGGCTGCTTCCATTTAACAGATTGGTCAGAAAATCTTTTTTTCTTTCCAGTAATGCTCACAAAGTCTTTATCCAAACTATTGGAGGCTTTTCTCTATACAGAATAGTTTTAAAAAAAGTTGAAGTGAATTTTGAAATGAGATGCTTAAAATGTAAAAGGTAAGATAGCACAGGTAGTTTAAAATGCAGCAAGCTGGCTTTCTTAAAGCTTTATTCTTGCAAAAAGACCCGATTTCAAGCAGAAATCAACAGCTTCCTGCTTTGCAGAAGTTGTAGAATTCAGAATTTGAATCTTGCCTGATAGTTGTCTGGATGCAATGGCTGTCAATTTGCTTTCTGCCCCATACCATAAATATTTACTCCATTTCCCTGGAAATACATGGAGACCTCGTGGTGAAATCAGAGGCAGCTAAATCCTACATCTTGGATAGGATATTTTCCTCTCTTTTACTCTATTCAGAATCTCTCTCTCTTTTTTTTTTTCCTCCTCTCAAAGCCATGGAGGGTGTTGTAATGTAATGATGCTCCTAAATCTCTTCAACATTCTTTCTCAGAGGTTTCACTTGCTTTATTCTGTATATCTTTAGTGCTCCAGAGAACCTGTGGTAGTATTCAAGTGAAGCCCTGCAGGGTGCAGAATACACCTTGGGAATATCATCGAGAATGTCCACAACTGCAAACATTGTGCGGATTCACCCTTCTGGTGTTCATTGTTTCTACATCTCACCCACTTTAACCAAATGTTAATTAGTATGTTGATGTCAGTATTGTAAATAAAGACCAGCTCAGCTTCCCTTCTGCTTCTCTGACTTCTCTCCCATAGTATTTGTTGGAACATTTCTGTTCTTGGTTTTCTCATGATTTTTATTCTTTTTTTTTTTTTTTTTAGTGTAGAAACAATATTTAAATATAGAGAATATATTTAAATATAAATTACAATAAATAACGCTGATCAGCCTCTGTTAATGTTACTGCAAACGTGTGTGAATGTGGAGTGTTTGCTAGATGTCACCTTAGCAATAACCTGTAGAAATATTATAGTTCTAATTTCAGTATCCTTGATGGAAAGGGAAGTGTTTTAAAAGCATCTCCACAAAGGTTCCAGGTTCTCTGCTCATATTTAGCTATTCCAATGACTTTTCATGTTTGCAGGAATTAGTGATGACTAAAGTTCTCTCTTGGAGATAAGGGAATTAGAACAGTTCATAAAGCAGCTGGAAGTATTCTGAGATTCCAGCAGAGTAAGCCCCATGATGGAACTGGGTATTTTCTTCTTTCTGTAACTTAACAACTCCAGAACAGTTAAAATAGAAGAGAGCCTACTTGTTGAAATAGACAGCTTTCATTTAACTACTTTGACTCCTCCTTCTGTTTGAGCAAAAGCAATACTTGTTCAGGTTTAGCTAGTATGTTTCCCAGACATACTCTCTATGTATCTTTCTGTTCAGATATTTTTATTTAGTACCACATGAAATTAATCCAGTTTTCAGTTCCTCTTGAAAGCCACACGTCTTATTTTCCTGTTTGCATAAATAGGAAGCTGTCGTTCTGTGAGAACAAGCTCAGGATGGAAAAAAACACACTCCAACAACAAACCATGCCACAAAATCCAGTTGACCGGGTCTGTGTGTCTGCCTGCCTTAAGGTTTTGTCTTGGCGCCTGCTGGTGTGCTTTCTGTGCAGCAGTGTGAATAGCAAAGAGAGATCCCAGGAGATCTTCCCAGAGGCTTTGTCCTTTGTGGCTATAGGCAGCAGAGCCTGTTGTAATCCTGGATGATCAGTGTTGATGTGTCAGCATCATGGAGAGCAGAGCCTGAGCATGACCCAGAAAAGGCCTTGCCTCTCTCTGGATAGTGTGTGTTCTTGCATCTGTCAGTTGTCCAGAGCAGAGGTTTTCCGCCAAGCTCCTCAGAAATTTTGCTATTAAAGCCTAAGGAAAGTAACTTTTCATTTGTGCAGATTCTTAGCTTTTGGAAATAATCTGATCTAGTGGTTGTTAACATCGTGAGTGTAAAACCCATTAAGGCAGCCATCAGTGGGCTGCGTGACCAGTGGTCTCTGTGCAGAGGATAAAACCGATGGTTTACCTGAAGAGGTGTACGCTCCTTGGCTTCATTCACACCAGCTCTCAAAATCAGAGAGGAATGAAAATGGGTCTTGTTTGTGTTTGTTTTCCTGAGATGCAGAATGTTTTAAAATACTGACCTGTGACTTGGTGTACTGCAGCATGCAGGACGTGCTCCTTAGTGATCTACCGTAGTTTAGGGCTTCGTTAAAATGCAGTGGACCTTCTCTGTGTTCCATGTACACCTACCTTTGTGCGATAGATTGCTATCAAAAGGTGAGATGAAAGGGGATGGAAGTTGTTTCCTTAGTATTTTATTTTATATTTTGTTGTCCCGCTAGCTTTTAACCACCGTGGTATTAAGGACAACGCTTCAGATTCCTCATTTTGTACGACTAACAGGACAAGGGACATATTAGTGGAATCTTTCTCCGTTCTTCAGTGAGAGGGTGGGGTGAGAAGGCTGCTGAGGACTTGGTTTTCCCATCATATTCTAATTAAGTGGGCATGAAGAGAAACCAATGTACAATCAAGTTCAATAAGAATGTGCAAATTATTGTCATATAAGTAACGTTTATCTTCTGATTACTGGTGCTGTATTGGTTGTGCTGATCCCAGAGTCATTACCAATGATTAGCACGAGTGTGGTTTGAATTCCTGATAGAAGAAGGGAAGTAAGGAAGAGTGCATTTCCTCAGCTTTTGTTTGGGTGTTTGCAACTGGAGATGTTCAGCACTTCTTAGTACATCAAAAAGAAAATGAGCTGAAGCAGGGGCTCAGGCTGATTCTATCCTACATCTTTTGCAGGTCTTGCCTGACAGAGCAAAATGAACCCAGAATGTGTGATGACTACTGCCTGCTAAAGTAAATGGACCGTGCACTCCTGTGAGAGAAAGCAGAGGTAGAAGCCTGGTCGTTTTTCTGTATGTGCTCGACAAGGCACAACATTTAACAGGAAAGGGGAGGCTTTGGCCTGAGGAAGTCACACTCAGCCCCAGCAATGGATAACCAACAGGTGAGTGGCTCAGGGGTGGTTGCTCTCAGCAGCATGTAATGGTGAGCCCTTAGAAATCATTCTTCTCGTGATGGTCATGCACTGTATTTAATCATAAGCAAAAGATCTGATTTGCTTATTTATTTATCTATTCTCCCCCTTACAGCCTTGTAACATTCCATCAATTACAGTAAATAAATGGAGACAATAAACATGAACTTGATGTTCCACTTAAGATTAAGACAAATTACATAATTGAGCCCTACGCCGTACACTGAGAAATAGCTGGGGCTGGGTGTACTTTTGATTTTTTCGGTCCTCTCCCGCTGTCTGGAAACTGACAAGTAGGGGGCAGCAAAGTCCTATTTTTAAAATTAATTTCCCATCATTTTTTGCTTTTTATGAAGCTAAATAATGTTTGTCAGATTGATACATCCAGTAGTGCTCTTTCTTAATGATGAGGAAAAAATATAAAGTTTCAGTTAACAAAAAAACCCACAACCCTCACGATGCTTTAAAATACAAATAAATTAAAAAGGAACTTTCCTGCAATGTGTTTGACCTGGCAATGAATTGGGTACAGTACAAAAATATTCATTTGCAAAACCAATTAAAGGACAGCTGTTGAATACCAACAGTGATTTATGTTTATTTTTGGTGCCAAAACCTATCACTACAAACTGCTTCCTGGATTGTGTAAAGGAAACAAAATCGTGCTTGGTTATCTCCTGCTTTCTTTAAAGAAGGAAAGAAAGGGAGAGTCCCCTGCAGCTCCGGATTGATTTTGGATAAATGCTCCATCTTTGCCTCATTTATATCACATTGTGAAATTATTCATACTATCCCGTGGTGACACACTGTTCTGCTGTGCTTCCTTAGGTGTGGCTACGAAATAATGGAGTGGTAACTGATTCCAAACTGTAAGTACTGCACGAGAGGAACAAGAAAAATGTTAAAGCAAAAAGTGGACGTGGATTTTAATTCTTATAAGTTCACCCAAAATGGAATACCCCAAGAAATACTTCAGCTGTTAATAGTGAATACTGATCATTAATGCAGGCAGTAGCATTTGCTCCATCAGATATACCAGAATGTTTATTTTTCCTTTTAGTGATTATAACTCACCGATTAACTCCTGCTCCTTCCTGATGCTGGAGTTGCACTTTGCTGTGTGATGGTTATGCAGTGAGCTGGGGGCACTCTGGGCTCAGAGCACTGGGTTTGTAGTGAAGAGCCGAGTCTGAAGTTGGCAGCAGACACGTGTCACAGCTCTGAAGCAGTGCCATGCAGGCTCTTGTTCATCACTGATGGAAAATGCATAACTAATGGTGCTGACTATGTTGAAAAATAGCATTTTGTAGCTGAGAACTTGCTCTATGTAGTAGATAAAATGCAATACCAAGATTTTCAGGCATGTTACTTCAATCTCTACTTTATATTAATAAATGGAACTTCAGTTGTCACTAGGTGATGAGTTCGAGTTTTAAAGCCTCTCTATTTATGAAACAATGTCGTATATATTTTTAGCTTTATCAGAAATCAGCATTTTTTGATGCTGCATTTTCCCCCAATTATTTAAGTGTTAGAACAGTAAGTATTTACATATCAGAATAAGAGTAGTGTGTTCAAGTACTAGAATATTTATTGCATAAATACTTGGATCTGCCAAAGAAGTTAAGAAAATTACATAAATCAGAAAAGTAGCAGCAGTACCTGGTGGGTTGTATTGTAGCGTAAAGTTATGGATATCCAGAACGTGAACCTTTCTGCTGCAACAGCGTAAGGGAGTTCTAAGCCAGGGTGACTGTTTTAATTTCTACATGGCTAATTTAGGAAATACAACTATCGAATTTTTAATGGCTTATTTTTTTATTTTTATTTTTTTTTAATTTAAAAGGAGAATGAGGAGGTTAAAGCAAGACTTTTAACATCACTGCTTTGAACCCAAGGTAGATCTGAGATGTGTTATGTGATCAAATTGTATAATCTAAAAATAAGGTAAGTTGAAGGACAGAACCACATTTTTACTGTATAGCTTATCTAAAACATAGCTGCTATAATGTGCAAAATATTGTATTTTCCATTGGCAAGCTGAGTCTGTAGTGCTGCTGGTACTACTTTTTTTTTTTTTAAAAAAAAAAACAGATTGACATTTGGTCATTATTTCTTATCAAGGGTGTTTTACTTATAATGCTACTTGACAGCTATATTCTAGGTCTGACAGCATTGAACCAGCTTAATTCCCACTGAACTGCTCTAAATACGTGGTATTGCAATCAGTTTAACAACCCCTGGAGGCAATAAAATTTCTTCTTTGAACACACACAAGGGGAAGAAATCTAAGATTTATAAAGGGCAGCAAGTATTCAAGATAGGGGCAAAGTTTATGTGTGAGCCTATAATTGATGTTTCCTTTGTTGGAAAAGAAAGCTTGAGGATGCTTTAGGAATTAATCTTTAACAAGTTATAATCTGCACTAACAAGATCTGCTCAAGATGAGTGAGAGAGATATATGATACCAAGAGTTTTGTCAGATTCAGCCAGTGATGAAAATTCAAAGGTACTGTGTAGTTCGGGAACACTCCTGAGCAGATAAGAAAAGTCTGCAATTAAATGTGAAATCTGCTGGAGCTCCATGCCGCAGGTGGGTGAGAGCACAACTGGTAGCCTGGGCTGCTTGTTCTCTGCCATCCATCCTATGGCTGAGAGCACTTCCTGTTATCTGCTGAGTATTAATGTAGGTGGAATGGTGCTGAAGGTTTGTCTGCTGCTCTCATTCTCACAATGTGTAATTTAGCAAACTGGGCGGGGACAAAACAAGAACGGATGCTGATGAGATTCCTTATTAAACCTCATCTTACGTTTCAAGGGATTCCCAGGGTTTTAGAAATGTTATGATAGATATCTCCCATTGAAAAAGTATAGCTGGCTCTAGGATGAAATATGCTATCACTTTAAGGGTGACACTCAGGGTTTGGGATCAGGAGTGTAAAATACTTAATTTAATTGCAACTGGCAAATACCCTTTATATCTTCTTCTGCTCTATGTCTGAAAGACATCATGGGAAGTCTCTTAAAGATGAATGCCTTCTCTGCATTAACAAACACTTCTTTGTCCCCTGGTGCAGGGAGATCCTGTGTGGGACTCTGCCACTTGGTCTGCTTCATTTGTGAGATCTGAAGCTCGTTGTCACACTGAAGGCCAAACAGCTCTTCTTACGTAAAGGGAAGGAGAGATTGGGCCAGCAGAGGAGGCTGACAGAATGTGGGTTACTGTGCTGTAGCAACTTGCGCAATTCATCCATGGAAATGTGAGTATTATGCAAAACTATAAACCCTGTCATGGCCGTGTGATCTAATAAAGCATTATAAATGTCACAGGAGCTCTTTATTAAAATTTAAGCAAGAGTATTTTTCTTGTATGTATTGAAAGGCAAAAGGTCTTCCTAGACCTAGAGTCTTCCTAGGTTCCTTATGCAGAACTACACAGTGCAGGGTTGAAATATAACTGGATGGGAGAAGTCTGGGTTGTGGTCACCACCCAGAAGTTGTAAATCATCACTCAGTGCTGGGTTGTAGTCTCCCAGGTGAAGTGGTAAAATAGCCACGTTGCCAAAAGAAGGACGGAAATCTCAGGTTGTTGTAACCTGTTGGAAGATCTCAAAGTTTGGAGGTGTGCTTGTCTTCTGTAGTACCAAAGAAGGAGCATGCTTTCATAGCAGTGGGTGTGGTGCTGTGTGCTGCAAGGCAGTGGGGTGGCTGTCAGACCTTCCAGCCAAGGGTACCAGCACCACACAGTGATATGGTGACAGTGCTCCAGTAGAAGCAACTGGCTCCTGAATTTGACACTTTACTCATTCAGTGCTGCAGGAGACTGACACAGACAAGTCAAAGTTCCAGTCATTCTTCATGTGATCTTTTTTTGAGAAGTTACAAAGAGCTTACCTGAAGTAATTTGTATGTCAAAAATATTCCCCTCTAGCTCTGGTGCAGAGGTCATCTTATTTAAGTTATCATATCCTAGAGCTTCTTTGTTGCAATACTTAAGATACGAAACTCTCAGTCTGCCTCAGTACTGGTTCATTATCCTCCAGAAAGGAAGGTAGCTTTCCTTTTAAGGGTCATATTAGCTGGCATTTCCTTTACTGTACAAATTCATATAAATATTTGTAAGTTTGGTGCTAGAATTGTTTGCATTTAGTTTTTCTTAGTCAATCAAAAATCTGATAATCCAGAGAAAGTGGCCACTTTGGTATCTGGGTAGTGAACTGCTGCTTTAATGTGGGAGGGGAAAAAACATAATCCCTCATCCCTGTGGTGAATAGGCAATAACAAGGCAACACCTCTCTACAGTTAAATCTCTAACATAACAACAAACCAGTGAGATGCTTCAAACAGTTGGGCACTGTCTTCTAGGAGTATGAAGATTACATTGCTCCAACCAATGTCATTAGAACCGAGAGTTTTCATTGCATGAGAAACCATTCAGTTTTGTGATACCTTTTTGCATTTATCTACATTTATCAGGTATTGTCAAAAAAAAAAAAAAAAAAAAAAGTATTCCCAGGTTTGACTGTGTTCTGGCATGCCCTTGGCCACTATATTCTCTGCATGTGAAAAGCTTCTATTCCTATCTTACAGCTTTTGGTTCTATATGCCTTTCATTTGGTTGGTGTGTGGGTGGAGCTGATCTGCCTGTTGCTGTGTGTGGGGCTCCCAAGTAGGCCCAAGAGTAGGGCTGTCTTGATCAAATCATTAGCATAATTATCAAATACACACTGTAACACACAGTTGCTTTCAGCTGTCCAAATAGGCCATCTCTTTACTTCTGACTCCTTCTTTTTTTTTACTGTATTTTTTGTGAATAATTTAAGTGTGATTCTGTTGTAAACTAGTTCATAATTATAAAATAAGAGGAACAGAATAAAACAATCTAACTTAATGGAATACTGCAGAGAGCAAATAATTAAGACTTCACTGAGTCTGACTTCAGTCAATCTACTGTTATTAATCTGGTCAAAATCCAAGATCATCTAAAATCAGTAGATTTGTTGCTTATTGACAGTAGAGGAGATCTTAAGCTCCTGCCAACATAAACTAGTTCTAGAGAAAGAGACTTCTCTGCCACTTGCATTAAAGTTACCTCTTTTGTGCCCAATAGTTTTCACTTGCGCATGTGTATCTGTCAGGATCAGACTGTCCCTTTCGTTAATGTCAATTAGCAAGGATCTATACTGAGTAATTAAAAAACAAACTAAGCTGAGGCATTAAAATCTGTCTCAAAAGAAGGTTTTGGTAGGGGGAAAAAAAAATCTCAGTGGTTATAAAATGAAATATATATGAGGCAGTGAATCTAGTGGATCATTTCAAATGACTAATCCTACTCAACCAGGTAAGCTAAGATGGCTATAAATTGGGTTAATTACTGTAGCTTGAATTTTAGCTCAACAGCTCTTAATTTCAACTTTCAAAGGCAACACAAACCAATTTTGTACTCTTAGATTATAATGAGCAGTCTTTATTCTTTAATCAGCTCATCCAGTATCTGGCTGTCTACTGTAACATTCCTTTGAAGTGTAGAAAGATCTAACATAATTGAAGAAATGTCGAACTACTTGACTCTCTCTTTTTTAATATAAAAGAATTAAACATTAATCAGACTTGTGCATCTCAATTAAGCCAATTAAAACTATCACAGAATGTGCTGCGCGGAGCAATAGGTAGCTTTAATGTTTGAACACATCATCAACTTTTACCTAATGTTCCTTATTTAAGATATTTGTTACTCAAAAAGAAAATGCATTAAAGAGTGCTACCATTGTTTAAAAAGTTTGACTGACTTCCTTCAAGTAGTGCCCATGTTTATGGATAAGATATGTTAAAATGTGTTGCGCTTAGAAGTAATGCCATGGATTACTTCAGGTCTTCCTACGGCAATCTAATCTGAATATTTTTTGTGCTGATTGTTTTGTTTGTAAGAAAAAATTATATGCTCCATCTGAATTAATTTCTGTTGTAGGAAAGTGTGGCTCAGGTTTTACTGGTTGAAGTATACACACAAAGTCCATATAATTACTAATAATTTGTAACAAGTGTTAATTGATAAACAACTCCCTCTGGTAGCTTAATTAAAGCTTTAGGATAGCAAGGCGATTTACAACTGGGATTGATCTCAATTAGTCAACAAAATCTGTGTAGTCTGTTCAAAGAAGAAGGAGGAAATTTAGCCTAGCGAGGCTTTGGGGATTTTGTCTCTTAAAAAAAAAAAAAAAAAGAAATACAAGAGAAATAAAATCACAAAGTATACAAATGTTTTCTGCAGTGATCTACCTACTGTATACTATGCTTATTCTTTGCGCTCCCCAGCATTTGTTCTTTCATTTGTTTGTTCGTTGTCAGGTTACAGAACAATATTCAAACATTTCTTTTCATTACACACAATGTGATAAAAAAGTCATTTCATACAGAGATGTACATTTTAGAATAACACCCTCAAGAGACCACAAACTAGAGAATGAAAAGCATTTAAAATATGTCAGTTTTTGATCTTACTTAGAGATTTGTTTATAAACTGGCATTATGCAGCCTTAATTAAAAGATAACACAAGAAAGATGGCATTAGGGAGTAACTGGAGATGTGGAAGCACGCTGATCTTATAAAGTCAGCTGTGCTGTTTCAGGATTCACTCCTCTTTTATCATTTGGACTGATAGTAAGAATATAATCTATGAGTACTCAAAATCGCCCGTGTGGAATAAAAAATTAAAAAAAAAAGTGTCATCTCTGTTTAAAGTAGATCACAGACTGGCTGCAAACAGCTGCTGAAACATTAATTAATTTGTTTGCAAATAAATCATGGATATGTACTAGCTGCAAATACTGGTATAAACAAGCACAAATGTTGTGCTTCTTAGATTACCTATGGATCCTTGGTCTGCTTTCAGTTTTTAAGATGACTTCAGATGCACCAGCAAAACCAACACAGAGACCAAATAATCTGGAAGAGCTGAGCCTTTAATTAAAGTTGTCCTTTGCATATGTTGATGTGCTGAAATGCAAATAAGTTTCAGTGCTTTAAAAAAAAAAAAAAAACACACATCCATTTTACATTTGTGTAGGACTGAACCTCATTTAAGAAAGATTTGTTAATCAAAGAGAATGAAATATTTTTGTGGAGGCAAATGAGTGTGGGTTTAACAAGTTTGCAGCTAAAAATATGGCTTGATGATTTCAGCTATGCAATTTATGTCCCTCTGTATCTTGAATGCTCTTTTGGTAGCTGTGTGGCACTCCTGTATAAATTCTGAGTTACTTGGTGTAAGAAAATACCCGATTTTTGTACAGCTTGTAGGATATGCTTAATGTCTCTGGGCTGCTTAGGAGAACAGGCTAAATGCTGGCTTTGTAGCATCACTGACCCAGCACCTGGGCAGATGTGCCCAGACCTGCACTCATGGCAGCACAGGTGCGTCCCTGGGGTTCGCCTGGTAGCTGCTCTGGTGCTTCTCATCATAAAGGTAAATCCTTGGCTCCTTCCAGTGCTGCCCTAGGCACTGCACAAGGTAGGCAGAGAGGAGGAGGATGATACTGCAGGCTTTGTCCCCTTGACATTGCTTCATTTTCAAAAATGGAAAAAGAAGAGGTTAGATTCTGCAAAGGGATGAGCCTTGTATATGTAGTACAAATACAGGGAGACTTTAGGATACAAATAACTAACCTCCATGAGGCAGGCTGCTCTGTTAGAAAACAGAAGTGCCTTGGTGGAGGTTAGATGATGTGGCTGGGCAAGATTCTGTGGCCTAAATTCTGCATTATCAGAATGCCATCTGCATCACAGAGATGCTGGTGCTGTCTTATACGTGTACATCCTCTAGACGTACAACAAGGTTTTATTTTGAATCTTGTCTATTGCAGTGGGAGTCCTTTCCAGGCTTTGAAAAAGTTGTTTACTCAAAAGAAAAATCAGATTCTAACATGGAGGAAAAACAAGCAACCGCACAAAAACCCTAAAGAAAAGAAGCCCTTCCTTATATAGAGGAGATAATGCTGTGGTTTGGTGATGATGTGAAGTTGATTTTCCTGCCATTCCAAGGTATGCATTTTGTGTAGCCTTGCTGAATTGTCATGAAAAATTCTACTGCAAGGTAGATCTTGCTGTCAAGATTTTCTTGTCAACGAGGGACAGGTTTTGTTAAGTTTGGCTGCTAATTGTTTGAGCAGTGTTGATATTTGACACTGTGTCAGGCCTTAGCATCTCTGGGTATGCATGTTGTAGTGCTGGTGCCAAGAGCAGTCTTTGACCTCAGGAAGAGCATTCCTGCAAAGCACTCAGGGTATGTTAGCACCCAGGTAGGCATTCACAACTGCTTTCATCCTAACAGAGCAGGCTTTAGTTTGTTTGGTCTTTGGTCTTTGTACTTCAGTTAACTACTTTTTGCCCTTTGTTTGGACCCTCAGCAAACACTGGCTAGAGCATGAGTTCTTTTAGAATTTGGGGTCTGTTGGCACTTTTTCAGTGGTTAGTGCAATTGCTCCAGAAGGCATCACAGCCATGCTTGCTTACCAGCCCTGCCACAGGGTTCACCCACCAGCTCCTTCAGGTGAGGTATCTACCAGCCTGAATTGTCAGTAATGGTATCTTTCTAGGTGTTGACTTTCATCTGTTTAAGGATAAAGACACTTTCACCTTATTTCCACCCTTAATGCCAACTTGACTTGGGCTTGTCTCTCCAAGATTTCTCTCCAAATCTTTAGATTTTCCTTTGTGAACTGAGGGAGGAAGCCCTTGTCTGAATACACTAACAGCAGCAGTGTTGATTGAGGATAGCTGTGTGGTTTTGGAAGTTATGTCTTCCCACAGAAGATGCCGATGGCTTCAGGAAGGCAGTTTATGATCACTGGCCAACCTGATCTTACGGAGCAGGCAGAGTCTGGAGAGAGGATTAAATGATGTCGCAGGTAGGAGAAAGTGTGTTAGTGCTACTACATTCCCAGCTGGAAACTCCAGAGAAAGTTATTACTATCACAATTTTTTGATGGAATTAGGGAGACATAAGTTTTGAGAAACATTCTCAAGAAAGAAAGATTCAGATTTTCTGATATTTCATGGTCTACTTAGGACTTCTGCTGTACGTGCAATCAATTAAGATAAAATATAAGATACTTGTGCTCACATCAGTTATAATGTCAACTGGGCAGCCCAGGATGAGAAGGGTCTTCAGCACCACAGCACAGACAATTGCAACTTGCACGTCTGCCACTCTGGTTTGCCTTACATAGTTCATGACTGTTAGTGACTGGATCCAGCTATGATGTCTCCTAGCCTGAATATAACATACTGTTTGTATGAAACTTCACTGTGTGCTTGCATTCTGAACTCTCCAAGCCGTCACCCACGTTAGGAGATGTGGTCAAACTACACAATTTCCCATGTTGTCTTGCCACAGCCCTGAATAATGCTCCAATTTATAGCCGGAAGGAAGAAGGCTGTTTTTTACTGTCTCACATTTCAGCATTTAATATAATCAAAAAGCAGAAACAACCTATGGTATTTGGGGAAGAAGTGATACTAGAATATAGCCAAGAAAAAATTAGGCTCATTGGAATCACGCTTATCTCCACCTAGTTCTTCTGGAGCTGAAGTTCCTTGTGCCAGTGGCACTATTTAAACTTCTTCCCACAGTTCAGTTCCTGCTGAATATACTTCCTGGGCTACCATGTCATGTCATTCTCTGCAAGATCTGATTCTATGATTCTATGGTCTTCATTTAAGTTTGAGCTTGGCATACCTTCAGCCTTGTAGCTTTTCAGGTTACTCCTTGCTGTTAGTTTCTTTAAGCGCTCAGTCGCCTCTATGATCAGCTTTAAAGTGCTTTATTTATTTATATACTTATTTCCAGTTTCTCCCAGCTCCGTGCTCTTTCAGGAGCCCAGGAGTCCCTCTGCCAGCACTACCCACCAGCTGTCTGGAGGGCGTAACTCTGGGGGAAGCATCGAGGCAGGGGGTCCTGAATGTGCTGTCATGGTGTAGCTGCCAGACCACGAGGAGCTGTACTTAGGGCCTGAATGCAGCCCTCCCTCTGGGTTTGGCTGCTCATTGCAGCTAATTATAATTGTAAATTTGCCCTTAAAATCAAATTCTGTTTAAAGAGCAACTTTTGCCTTGGGGCAGCCTTGTAAGTGGAAAATACTTATCCAAAAAGCAGTTTACTTGGCTTATGATTTCCTGTAATCCCTATATTGTTCTCTAAGATATTCGTATGAGATGAAGAGCTGCTTTCCACGACCCACCCTCTCCCATCCCCTTTGTGCTTGATCTTGTACAGACATCATCACTTTTTTCTTTATGATCTTGCATCCAATTCCCATAGAACTGGCTGGGCACTGCTGACCGTTATGTCCCCCAGTGGGATCTGGCTTTCAAGCTGTCACTTCCACAAGGATTGGCTGAGGCTTGTCAGGAATGTAGGCTCTCAGCATAGGACAGTTTTCATAGGACTGCTTTTCCAATGACAACAGCTTATTCTAGGCTAAAACATAATGCTTATTTAGCCTTGTGGCAACGCTACCCAGCAACTTGGGATCAAGAAGCAAAGAACAGCATCATGCGTAACAAGTTCTCCCTAATCACTTGACTGTCTGAAGTTCAGTTCTCTACCTGAAATTGGGACAGGTTTTATTTTTCCCAGAGATTTAAAGTCCTGTGCTTCTTTGGGAAATTTAGAGAAATCTGGATGCATGAAGCTATTTGTGGAAAATAGGCCATGGAATAATTGTGTGCAGCTGGTGTAGCCACCAGTCCTCCAGCAGGTCTGGAAGATGGGGCTTCAAGTCACACAGATTCTTAGTGAGGAATGAGTCACACAGGTATTGGCACTCATTAGGAGAAAATAGAAAGAGCAGCTAAGCTTAGCTAAACATTCTCGTTAGCCCTCTCTTTCATGAAGAATGAGTTTCCAAACAGTTTGGGCTCATATTATACCTTTGCTTCTAGATTAGTAAGTTAAAGATCAACAAATGCTTTCAGAGTCAGTCAGGAAAACAAAACTGCTCAGATCCATCTACAGGCAATTTGGTACCAATTTATGCATAGTGGATTAAAACTTTATATAAGCTAAAATGAGCATAATTTTTAAATCAGTGGGAATGTGCATGTAGGCAGCAGTTTAGTGCAAGATTTGGGTGGAAGCAGGTTGAGAATAAGCAAAATAAAACATAATTAAAAAATAAAAAGGCTCCCAGAATGCCTTTATATTCTAAAATGCCATATGGTCAATTGCTTGGCATCATCCTCCCAAAAATGCTAGCAGTACTCTACAGGTTGCTTAACACCAGTGTACAGACAGGAGGCAATAGCTGAAATGGCATGCTGTGGGAAAGAGATCAGCTTGGATGCTTCCATCCACGTGTTAGCAACCCGGCCGCATTGGAGTTCTACTGCTTTAGAATCTGACATTTGTTCTCAGTTTTACTTTAGAAGGAATTGCTTGGATATAAGTGATGGAATGACATTTTAATACTGTCCACTTGAGTTTAGGTGGCAGATAACTGCAAAAAAAACCAAACCAAAGCATAAACAAACAACAGCCCCCCCCCCCCCAAACAACAACAAAACAACCCCCCCCCCCCCCCCAAAACAACAACAAAACAAAACACCTGTTAGTTTCTTTTTAGTTTCTTATTATCTATTTGCATAACAAATACTTATCATCCTTCTCATAGGACCAAAGCATACATCAGGCTATTTAAGGGTAAGGAGTAAACAAGGTTCATGAGTTATTATATAGTCAGAACAATGCGGGGAAACAATGAGGGATGTTATTGAAGCAAAACTAATTTCTGTTCTTTTATAACATTCTGACCAGAACAGTGAAGGACATCACAAATCCATTCATTTATTTCAAAATTTGCAAAACAAATCCCTTCTTATACATAGTATTTGTACAACATGAAATAATTATTCAATAAGTTGACATTTTAAACCTATTACTGCCTAAACCCATCTATTACTGAGCTATTCAGAGCACTAAGTTAACATTTACCAGAACATTCATCCTCACATCATGGGGAGATCAAGCTCAAATCCTTTATTTCATATTCAGATCTTGTTGGGTCAGTATTGAAAACTGCTACCTTTCTGATACTTTACCGAAAAGCCACTTGGAAATCCACAAAAGAATTATTATCAAGTTACTGCAGTTATTCAGCTAGATGTTGACTTTGATATGTCAACTCTCTGATCTTTAATAGAAAATTGATGGTCTTGCCCTGAGGGTCAGTCATATGCATGACCAGGACAGGCCAAGGCTTGCATTAAATTACACCCAGCCTTGCATTCTCACTCTCTGGCAGTCAAAGTCAAACAAAGCCAAATGGATCCCTTGTTAGTTTTGTTTTCTTCATTGTTTTGTGTTGGCATATGGATTTAATTCTGTAATGAGTGACTGCTGGGCACAATCTGCTTTATTGATTTTTCTGGGGAGAGTTTTTGTGAGAGGACCCGGAAGTATAATAACATAAAAGCAACTGGTGCAATTTTGTTCTTGCTGCAGTATGTGTTTATTAGAGCACTTTTCACACAGTTGACTGTCAAAAGAAATCAGGTTGAATTTCTGTTTCCAGCCATTTATTCTACAGAATTCGCTTTCTCCAGCCATGGGCTGAAGTTGTCAATCCCAGTGTGGCTTTAATTGGCCCCTATAAATTTCATCCCAGTGGTGGCTGCAATGACTCACTCAAACTTTGGCCCTTTTACAGTGCTGCTGGCTGTCGCTTCTCACAAAACTGCCTTTTTAACTTTATCGGAGGAAGGAGTGCTATGTGGGAAAAACTAGGACATCCATGGTCTGGGACTGTGTTTCGGATCTCAGCTTCTAAAGTGTCAGCTGAAGCCACTGAGGGTTGGGTGAGCTTCTGCTCCATGCATAATTTCTTTGATGGCTGCAGATGAATATGTCGTGTGGCAGCAACTAAAGGACATGAAAGAGAGGGAATACATTTTCCATTAAAAATAACCAAAATGTTCTTCGACTTCTGTTTCCTGCAACTACTGCATTACGTAAACACCACAGCAAAATGCCTGCAGAGATTCGGATGGCATAGCAGCTTCTTTTGGTCTTATCTACAGCTCCCTCTAAGGTACTTTGGTGTACTGTTCAGTTTGCACTGTTCAGAATAGTGACAGACCATGAACAAACTTTCTTCCTGCCTCAAAACATACTGAAATCTGATACCAAATCATTATAGAAGGTGACAGACATGTTCTGACATGTGTTGGTTTGGTTGTCATGGTGGAGGAGGTGCCTTTCCAGCTGGAAGTTGGCCAGTGTAGAAGGCAACAAAATAGAGCTCATCTGTGCCATCCAAAGGTTAGTTGGAGTACCCTTTGCGCTAACTAGAACATTTCTTTCCTCTGATGAAATCTAGAGTGAGTCTTGGATAGAGAGGAATGGTTTGCTAGAGATTTGGTAGTTTTCTAAGTGATCTGATCGCAGAAAGACTTCATTTACACAGCTTCTCTCTGTTATTTGTGTTGTTCCCACTGCAGTGTTGTTTTGCCAGCTAGATTTTTCAAGGATTTAGCTGGGAGGCTGCCAGCTCTCACTGAAATGCAGTAGGGTCTAAACGTTTAGATAACCCAACAGATTTAGGAAGACGAGTCTTGTTGACTTTCTGTAGAATCTGCATTCTTATGTCTCTTAAATGTTTTTGAAAATGCCAACCTTGGATTCCAAACGTAGATCCTCACTGCTTTCACAGAAGCAAGATCTCATTGTTTCATAACATGCTCGTATAAGGTGTTTAGCTGTTAGAAAAAGGATGTCAGACCAGATTTGAAGGGGAATGCACACCACAATGTGAGTATTAATATAGCTCTTAATTCCAGCTTGAGAGCACCAGTGAATGTGTAGGGATGATTTTTCAGGAATTGCTTTTGTACCTGCTTTGATGTGAATCTCCTTCATCAAACTCAGAATTAATTTTGCTGAAGTCAATAGTCTTTGCACCCTTGTAAGTGAATGCAGTCAGGCAGCCCTCTAACTATATGTGCTATTATAGAGCAAAACATACAGATTATAAATAACATCACAGGGAGACTGGGTCCATTTCATCTTTGCAGTAATTCTTCTGGTACTCTTTGAGTTACATCAGGATAAATTTGGCCCACTGAGATTAATATAAAAAAGCAGGCAGTGTTTCTTAGGTAGAAAGGTGCATATAAATCCCTGTAACTCCAACTTTGATCAGCTTAACACTCGGCTTTCTGTGTGAATCCTTTACTTTCTTTCTTATTTCAGAACAGCTAATGCTGGCAAATGCCTGTTGGACCTACAAAATTACAGTGCTGTACAGCAGAGGTGCTGTGAAACTCCCAGAGCATAGAAGTGATGCTCAGATCAAACTGGCTTTCTCCTCCTCTGTGTGTGTGTGTGAGAAATGGTGCAGACAACTCCTTCAAATCTCTCTTTCATTTGAGAGCCTGATCCTGTCACCCACTGATTCTTCTCATCTCCTGTTAAAGCTAATTAGAGTCAAAAGTGCTCATTGCCATTCATGGTGCAGGATTAGGCCCTTAATTATCCTTGGAGATAAGCATTCTGTTCTGGGTGATGAAAATGTGGCATATCAGCCTTACCTGGGGATGGTAATAATGCTTTGTGTTTGTCAAGGACTCCCAGCTATGGATCTCAAAGCACTTAGTCAAGACAAGGGGAATTTCTGCCTCCACAATGGCACACGGTTCATACAGGGATGTATGGCACCAGCCTACATTTTTGGTTTGTCCCTTAGGAAAGAAATGATTGTATCCACTCTTTTAAGTATCTCATCATTTAATACTTTTCTGTATAATTAGGAAATGATGTTCATCTGACAAAGTACATTCATTAAATAATTTCAAAATAAGCCAGGGGCATTGTTTAAACCTAGTGTCAACACAAACTACGAAAAATGTGCAGAATAGTTAAATTCTAGCCAAAAGTGTATGTTAATGGAGCCAGAACACTAAATGTTTTTTCTGCTTTTTAAGGCATCGAACCGTCTTTTAGTGCAAGTTCTGCCTCACAGCCAGATCTGGCCCCGTCTTCACCCTAGCCCTTTCATCTCCCTTTGTTCCGTGTCTATGCTGAGACTGAGATTTTCCCACCTCTCTCAGTCTTACTGTGGCTCTGAAAGATGATTGCCTTCCGGTGAAGCCCTTTCCCCTTCTTCTGTACCCAAGCTCCATGTTCAATGAACATCAAAAAGCCTTATCATACCCTGATGGTTTAAATCTTTAAACAGAGAGTAACAGCCTGAGTACATCCAGACCCCTCACATCCTATAGTCTTGTCACTATGTGTTCCTGCAACAATTACCAGGAGAGGGAGGCTGCGGAGTGAATCAAGTAGCGTGTGTTGTCTCCCTGGACTCCATGCTGATGCTCTGATCAGGACTTCAGCAAAATTCTGTTTGAAATGAGAATAGACTAATTTTCATCAGACTCTTCTCAGAGGAATCCCATGTGGGCTAGCATGCCAAGGGTCATCATTAGAAAACTGCCTTCAAAAGAGCTGAGGTTTCTTGTGGCAAAGCTCTCTCCCTTTGCTAAATTTATAAACATTTATGTAAAAATGTATATATTAATTGTTCGGCTTCCTTGTTTTTGGGCATTACTTTGCAGGCGTGCATACTTGAAGAAATATACTTGTAAAAATAGCCCAAGTAAGGACAAAAATATCCTCGTTCTGACTGAAAATTCAGAATGCTGTGATCAAAGGATGCTCTCACTCCCAGCTGTTCAAAGGGACTTATATTAAAAAAAAAATAAATCAGATGTGACCAAGAATAGAAAATAACTCATTAAGAGCTTAACTAGATGATGACAGGTGAAGCAATCAGTTGCTTAAACAGTGTAATGTTTTTCTGAGCAGTTTATATATATATATATATTTTTTTTCCCCCCTAGAATCAATTTACTTTCTGGAAATCATTATGAGATCAAGTAAAGTTTGTCTGCTATGGAAGATAAACACATACACAAGGCGCTGGGCTGTGGAGTAATGAAGACATCGTTGAACTGCGGTTGCAATTTTATAAGCGTAGAGGAGAAATTATTGAATTTGTTTTACACTCCCCATTTATCAATTTCCTTCCCAAGTAGCTGCAGTTCTTAAAAGGCAAAAGAAGGGTGAAGGGAAGTCTATAAGGAAGGGAATGATCTCTGGAAGTTTAAGCCTTCAGACATAAAGAAAAGGTCTTTTCTCTGTCTTTTGAGACTTAAAAGCAATGAATAGTAGGTGGATATGATTCTCTCCTCATTTTTATAGCCATTGTTTAGCTACTACAGTGTTTGTAAAATACATTAGAAAATTCTTTATAATTCTCTTAAGCAGCTTAAATCCCTTTTCACTTTCCCCAGGCAAAACCTGATTCACTTGCATGTTTTTGGGCTCTGACCTTCACAATGCTGATCTCCCAACAGAAGTAGCCAGTTTCTTATTCTTTAAGTGCTGGAGGAATCATGAAAAATTCAGACACTGGGTTTCCCTGAGACCAATCTGGTGGCTTTGTCTTTGTGCTAACTGCTGCTTTCTATGCATCATTCAAAAGGTACATACTGTTGTCAGCCCCTGAACTGCTACTTGGTGTTAAACATGAATATTTGTAGCTTAGCAAGGGACTAAATTTAAAAAAATTAATATTTGACAACCTTTGAGAAAGCATTACGGACATGAAACTATACGTATGAAAGACTCTGTTTGTGAAAAATGAAAACTTTCTTCACTGGGGCGATTCTAGACATTACAAGGTTTGCTTTGAAACAGCTCTGATTGCAGGACGTTCTTCTGGTTACACAGATTATGGCTGTACCAAAGAAAATATTGTAGCAGAGTTGGTTTTTTTCCCCTGTATTCTGCAGGGGAAAATGCATTCTGTGCTTGTGCCACTAATCCTATCTGGCCAGAAAGCAGATGAAAGATGGTACATGGCATATTCTGGCTACAGATCAGAGATACATCCAATGGTAAAATTGTCTTTTTCCACGTTTCTTAATTAGAAATAGAATCGGCTTCAACTAATAGAATATCTTATTAGTAACAAAAAGCATTGCTAGCTCTCCAGTTCAAGTGGCATATCTGCATAACTTATAGCCTTAAGAGCTTATAGAGTCACTCACACTTCTGGCAGAATGCCTTTTAGTCTCCCATATTAATGAATTGTTCTAAATTTAGTCTACTGTGACAAACTAATATTAATACAGTATTTTATGGCCCAGAGCATTGTTAATGCATAAGAATGAAACACTGAATCAAAGAAAAGGGAAAGGAGGCAAGATTACTTAGTGTGATTGTCAAGATAGAAGATAATCCAACTATGTAGATATTAAGACTTAAATATAATACTCTGCTTATAGATTTATATTATGTGAAACATTTTCTATTATTTTAAATCCTTGCAGTATTACTTTCCTATTTTCAAGGGTTTATAACTTGGCCATAAAAATTCGCTCTGGGCTGAAACTTGGCATGTGAGGTCTTAACCCTGGAGCAATTTTTAAGTAAATTTTCAAACAAAACTGTATTTGTCTTGGTTAAATGTGGGACAACAGTCAACATATGGTTACTGGCCTAAAAATCCTTTCTTCGTGATGGGTTTCAAAAAACAACGGGAAGTGATAAGCAAAGCCAAGAAGAGCCCGTAATAAGATTCAATTGATTTAATTGATCTTTTCATATTATTTTGCTTGATTTTTTTCATTGCAAAATATTTGCAGGGCAATGTATTTGGCAGATGACTGTTCTTTGCACAGCAAAGTTTCTTCTACTGAAGTCATGGAGAGTTTTTTTTGTTCTTTCAAAGGGATGTAAGATTGGGTACTTGGTTTGGTAGCTGTTTTACACTGACAGTTTTACCCTTTTCACACTGATAATTTTACCACTTCAGCGTCGACCTAAAGAGCTATTTGCATGCCGATGTGTTTAACTATCCCTTTACAGCTTATGCAGAATTTCATATGACTTAACTAGCTGTGTTATAAATGTGTTCACACACGCATGTGTACAAGTACATTCCATTTGTGAAACCTGAAGCCAAATCTGAATAGAGCTGATCCACACGCATGTGCGAGTTAAGATGAAGAAAAGCAAATGACTAATTGATGGGAGGACCTCTACTTGAAACTATGAGAAGTATGTGTGATGTCTGCTAGAATGGTGAGAGTAGTGAGGTATATCGTGGGTCTTCATTGTAAACAGCAGTGAGCAGGAGCGGGACTGGGAGATCAGCCCGGAATTGTGCACCGTGCCTGCCTACACATGCTATTGATTGCGATCCCCTGTTTAAGGAGGAATGATCAAGTGTTTTGGATGGCTAATGGCATCATGGATACTTTTCAAACAAAACAAGCTCAGAAACAGTATACGAAAAGTAATTTTTTAAAATGTACTTTAGACCTCGGGTACAAAATCCTCTAATTTGACTACTTTTTTGTTTTCTTTATACAGGTTCTCTTGGACTACATAGCCTTATGTCCAGTGTTGATACAGATAAGCAGACTTGTTAGAGATTCTAGGTAGATGTGCAACTTGAAAGGTCTGGGATGTACAGTCAGTTTGGTACGAAGACAGTTCTCATTTCTGATCCTCACTTATGTTGTGCTGCAGAGCAATCAGGGTGGAAGTTTTGTGCAAATAGGGGAATGTTCCACTTGGTGTTCTTCCCAGGAAATGTTTAGAAAATGGAATCTGCCTACTTTGTGGCTGCTGGTGTGCATTTAACCCGGGTCAGTTAAATTGCATTCATCCCAGTTGTGATGAGTTCCTTCAAAACAAGCAAAGCAATCAAATGCTTGAGGGATAGGAAGATTAAATGAGCTTTCTAAATGGACTGTGTTTTTCTGTGAGCAATGGTATTATTTGCAATTGGTGTCATCCAGGAAGGAAAAAGCTCTTCAAGAAACTCTCTGTGGTTGGAGTCATTAGGTGCTGTTTGGATTTTGGCTCTATATAGCAAAGATGTTCAGCACAAAATGATTTTGTTTTGTTTTGTTAATTTTTTGCACTAGTCAGATAGGAAACAGAGAAATGAAGAGTCTTTGCTCTTTCTGCAGCTCTCCATGCTGCGGAGAGGGACGGGTATCAGAGTTGGGTGCATGGCTCTGCCCAGAGGCTGGCTGTCAAACTAATGACAATAAGTTTCACGGGCAGTGGCATATCCATGCCTGACTGGGCAGGGGGAGCAGCAGAAGTTAAGTGTAAGTCACACAGCTTGGGTAACAGAGAACAGTGGTAGGGGGCTGTAGCTCGCTGGAGGCAGATTTTAACGAGCTATTTCACAAACTGGGCAGAATCATTTCGAGCACAGCCCTTGTTTTGGCACTGATTCGGTCTCCTGCATGTTGAGAGGAAAACCCTATATGTTGACAGAGGACCACAGGCTAGAATATAACTAAAACTATCGTGTTTTGGAATAAACCCACAAGAACTGGCACCAGTGATTAGTTGCCTTGCATGTTGTATTGCTTAAGCAGCTAAGGTGTGTAAGATGCAGCGAAGGGTTGATTGCATCCCATTCTGTAACACTGAGAGTATTTCTGCAAGAGCAAAGCCCCTGTTTGTTCAGATTTGCTTTGGCTTCATTGTGCAGGATGCTAATAGTTTCCATATTGTACAAATTATGGAGCTCATCAGTCTTCATATGGTACAATCAAGTCCGTTCAAGCCTACGGTATGGTCTCCTACAATCTCTGGATTCCTTTTAGTGAGTGGGCTGGAATGGGCATCTGCTTTCCTTACTCTCTATGACAGTACTTGGTCTTTACCAAGCAGAGCTAATGACCCAACCAGCCAAGTTCGTCCCTTGAATCCTGGTCACATATGTGTTCACTGGAGAGTGAGAATTCTGGGGATGAGATATTTCTGAAATATGTCTTGTTGCATACAAGGCAGGATGAAATTAAGATAAATGCAATCTTTTGTCAAAACTGAAAGTGATTTCTATGCTTTCTTTGCACTCCTATAGAAATGCAAAATAGATCATTGAAATTTCCTATATTTGGATAGTATTTTATCTATCCTCTGCTGGCTTTAACTCCAGTGATGCAGCTGTGTTCTTGTATACTCCTTTGAAAGCCTCTCAGTGGAGTCATGGCAAATGTCTGAGCACTGTATGGCCCATGCAGGTTATGAACATGCAGTTACTGTCAAGTGCAGCATCAGTACACCACCTCCAGTAGCTATTTGTGTAACTGAAAGTCTTGATCTTGACACACCAGAAGATAATTACAGGTAAGAGTTTACATTCTACATAAGATATTTGGAGCTGAAACTTGCATTATCTGATTTTAATGTCCACTTCCTTTTTTTTTTTTTTTTTTTTTTTTTTTTTGTGGAATATACCTGGACACCATGCATCTCAGTTGTGCAGCCCTGCATTTGAGAATGCCTGAAAGGAGGCTGTATTTCAGAGGTAAGTGCTAAGCATTTTCCAAATGCCAGGACTCTCAGAGAGGTATGAGAGTAGCCATGCAGAACTGGATGCCCCTAGATTTGCTAGTTCACCTGAAGTCTTGCCATTCTTTGATATTGTTTTGCATTGCAGTAAAAAAAAATATTATGTATTGGTAGTATGGAAGAAAAAATAATTCCACCAGCTGCCAAGTTGTGGCAATTTCCCATGCGTGGAAAGCTGACACTTCCCATGCCGTGAATCGATACTTTACTAAGCATAGATTGAAGGAGTAGGCTTCAGACTAATTCATGTGACTACCTACCTCCCGTAATGGGCAGAAAACCTATTTGGTTGCAGTGACTGTAAAAGTCCTTTTTAATGTTCCGTGTTTTATATTGTATACCTTTAATTAAATGCAAGTTTTGTGTCTTTCAAGAAAATAATTGGGGGCACAGCCTTAAAGAAATGTTTCCTTATGTCCCCGTTGTGAGTGCTCTCTTGGACTGTGGTAATAAGTGGTGGGTTATTCTTTTATTGCTGAAAGAGCTTGTTTAGCATATGCAATATATTCAAAATTACAAAAGGAGGAAAGCTGTGCGTTGGAGCACATTACCAGTGCGCACTTACAGGAAAATTATCCCATGAAAAACAAACCCCTCTACTTAAATGCTACTCATAAACTATAAAGCAACTAATTCTGCCTTAATGGGTAAAATTGTGACTTGATGGAGAAATAAAACCAATACTATTAAAATATTGAGCCTGTGTAAATGTTAACAAGTTAGAATCTATTAAATGCGTGTTTTCTGGGAGCTGGAGAGGCTTAGTTTGTGTTGGTTTGTTTAATTATACCTGTGGTTCATGAAAACTTCCATGCTTTTTTTCTAAGGCTATATTTGTCAAAGCATTTAATTTCCTCAGTGTGTAAAAACAAAAATCTTAATTTTGGGGTAAGCAAATAGGGTATGGGAGATAACTCTTTCTTGGGAAAAGGAGAAAGAATTGTATGTATCAAACGTGGTGGCAGACATTTTTCACAGCCCTTTTCTTCACATATTTCCAGGTAACTATACAATGCCATTGAACCGCATGAACTTTAGGCTAATTTGGGATTCAGCATTTAACTCTGGACAGGATACCTGTGTGGTGATGGAGAGTCTCAAGAGCTTTAGCATATGAAATATAAATGGCCAGTGAAGGTTAACAGTATGGAAAGATGGCAGCGATGCGAAGGATACACAATATGTTACAACGATCAAATTAACTTAATTCATCCTTTTCGAGACACACCAAGGATAAACTATCACCACCGTATAAAAACTTCAGAATTGCTGCTAGTGATCCAGGTGTGTGACTCGTGTCTCAGTTTGATACGTACTTTGGTTATTTTAGCCAAGCTTTTTGTTTCAGCCATGTCACTCTTGCATTCTGCGCGTTCAACTGACGGCCATCTGTTCACTAGAGGGCAGCATTTGATAAACGTATAAGAGGCGGCTTTTTCCAGGGAAGTGAACGAAGTGCACGCAGATCACTTCAGTAACTCTTTTAAAAGCATTATCTGACATAGGTTTCCATTTCCGTTTGTTAGCCTAGAATACTGTTGGCTTGATGAGACTTTTTGAAGGAATTTTAAGGACTTATTCCACTAATAAATATGAGTTCCTTTTAGATGAATATATGAATTCAGGGTTGTAGAAATCATACTTACCCCGAAGCCCCTATCTTTCATCCTTAGTCTTTTAAATGTACATACATTAATATTTTAATTTTTTATATCTTTGTAAAAGAATAAAACATCGGTAGGTTCACTTGACCATTAGCTCTCCTTTTTGACTTCCCTCCCAGTGCCGACAGTACTACTGCTTTTCAAGCAGTCCTGTCAGCGTTATTACTTTATTCACCAAAAACCTTGATTGCTGCGGTCTCAACAGACCTTTATAGCCTGGCACCTGTTGAGTCCTGTGTTGGTACTGGAAAACCAGTAGTCTGCAAGGTCACTGGTCTGCAAGTCTTCTCCTGGGCTTCCAGCCGTCTTGGGCAGAATGCTAACAGCTTCACACAGCCTCTCATCACCAGGAATGCAAATGCCCAGGAGATGGACTATTTGTACTGATCAACTGGAAGGGAACCCTTAAAGAAAAGTGTGATTTGGTGCTGGGTTTAGATAAGCAGGTATTTTCTGATTGATCTCCAGCCAAGAAAAGCCATTTTGCTTCTCTGAACTAGGTGCATCAAATGAAAAGTGACTCCTGCCACCAAGCATAAGGATCTATCTGAGGAGACTAAGTCACCCTCGGCTTTCTCTCTAGTTGTGGGGGAGGGAGAGATTGTTAAAAAGGGCAGTTTGTCTGACCTACGACTTTGAAATGCCTTCTGGAAGTGCACATCCTTTCCTCTATCTACAGGAAGCATTTGAGTGATGAGACATTTAATTCATTTGTGTCTAAAACTGCAGCACAATCTGGACTCCACGGCCACATATGTCACTTCTAACAGTGATTCCAGTGCATTTCCCTGGCGAACAAGAAGCAAATATGACCAGTGCTTATTTTGGAACCATTACGTGTGCTGGCATGTGCTCTGGTGGTCTAACAAACTTCACATTCTTTCCAGGCTAAACAGTGTTGACTTAAGAGAACTCTGTAAATGACATCTGTGCTGTGATTGCTATCTGTGTGGGCAAGGTGAAAGCTGGATCCCAAGGATGGGTGTGCTCAGGGTGCAGCAAATACACCGAGGACACACCCAGCTCAGAAGCTGGGCTTTAGTTAGTTTGTTGTGCCTCTCTCAGACTCTGGCTGTCAAGAGGGTGAAATCCTTATTGCTTTCTATTGTAAACTTCTAGTCTCCAGTGTTGGCCGCTGCTTTATGGTTAAGGATATTCCTGCGCAGTTGGCAAAACACAAGAATTAATTTGGATGACAGGAGATGTATTGATAGAACAACACTGTTGTTATCTTTACAACTGCATCTTTCACATGCCAGGTAAATCCAGGAGGCAGTTAAACATTTTTCTCCTATGACATTATCAGAAATGTCATATGGTGCTTCAAGACTATTTAAGCAAAATAAATCCAACAGTCAGGTTTGAGAGTGATGTCTGTATCATTACACATGTGTTATTTTCCCCTGGAATAGATTGTCACAAGCTAGATTTTATTTAGGCCTGTGAGACAAACCAATCAATGTGTCATTTTTAATTGTTAAATGCCCCTTTGCATGTGTCCCAGTTTTGGTTTGCAAGTGTGTGGGCTGATTTGGAGATCTTTTCTGATTTACTCCTGGTGTAAGATGCTCACTTTTTCTGTCCTACTTGCATATTTCTACCTAGTGAAGTGGTGTCTCTCCTCAAGATGTGCTGCTATAAGTGAAGAAGAAGGAACCATCTGTAATAGTTATGGTAACCAAATCTTCCTGGGATCAGCCAACAAAATATTCAGTTCCTTTCTGTGTACTGGCTGGATGCTGTTGCTGGCTGGCGAGTGAAACACTAAGATGCCACAGAAGAGAGCATCATGTCAAAATCTTTTACAAAATGTATCTTTCTGAGGTAGATGTGACTTTCACTTGATCTTTAAAACAAAAAGAAACAAACACAAAAGAAAAACCATACAAAAAAAAACCTCAACAGATAAACTCAAGTGTTGTACTGTCCATCAGTAGAAAGTGAGCTTTACATTTTAATCTTGGTAAAAGCATACAGGAATCTTCATTTTTATGGTGGTACGAGAGATTAGTTTCTACATGGAGAGCAAAGGCACCAACATACAGTCTTGTGCCTTCATTTCATTTTAAGTGGCTTGCCTAGCTCAATTTGCAGCTTGAAGTCCTACAAAGATGGAGGTATGTTGCAGAGCTGTTCAAATAGCAGAGGAAGACTGAATTTTTATGGAACCTTTTCTTCAGTGCTTTCTGAGGAACACTGCCCTCTCTATGAATGCTGCCAAAGTGCACTGTGCTAAAATGCAACCAGCTCAAACTACTGATGTTAGTATGGTTCACTAGTGTAACAAAGAGCAGGATGGCTAGCAGAAACTCTTCAGTGAAAAGTGCTAGAGCCAAACCTTTCAGTTCAAGAGTGATGTGGACTAAATAGTAGTGGTAATTCTCAGGCAGTACTGAACAGTAGCTGCATTTGACTAAGAAGCAATTTCATTCCCAATATAATCATCTGATTCTCTGACTCTAGGAGGGTGTAAATGTGATTTGTCCTTCCTAGAGCCAACAGAAAAGAGCAGTTGAAGGCTTGATTTTCTTAGTACCTGCTCAAGGAAGTTCAGCTAGTCCTTTAGCTACCTTCAGCTGTCCAAGAGCTTTCAACCCTATCCTTTATCATGCACTGTGTTGTGTCAGGCTGCAGTGTGATCAGCCAGGAAACTACATCTCATCAACAAAGCAAAGAGTCCTCATCTCTTCACCATGCTGAGATACCTGAAAGGGGTTTAATACAAATGTTCAGCCTCAGATGATGGTGATCCCTGTCACTGTACTCTGGAAGATGACAGGCCCTATCAACCCTCAGCCTCACCCTCCTATTGTATCTTTTGTTTATCCCCTTGCTTTCTCATGGACCACAGGAAAATGAGATATTTACTAGGAATACAGATCCCATTGCCTTCCAATCAGCAAACAGGAGGTGTGGCAGCAGTTCCCAAAAGGAATTGCTGCTAGGAACACCCAGCGCTCTGGTTCCCACCTGCTGGGATGGGGAGTCAGCCCACCTCCCTCCTCTCCAGCCATACGCTGCACTGCTGAGACTGCTGGCAAGGGCTAGCTCCTGGGGGTACTATCCATTGCGTGACTCATGGCAGACTGCTCAAGACTGTGAGCCCAGGCTCTGGCAGTGTTAATTGTAACTGGTGAACACATTCCAGTTTGGTTTTTTTTTTTTTTTTTTTTTTTTTTTTACCATGCTGAAAGCTAGAAATGACTTTAAAATAAAAGTTGTTTGGAAACTGTTGTAATCATGTGCCTTCAGAATTGGAAGCTTTTCTCTCTGTAATGGCTCATGCTGCTCATGCCTGAATTTATCCATGTTAGCTTAAAAGCAAATATACAAACAAAACCAAATACCCACCCAACATGCTAGAGCAAAAGAGTCCCAAAAACGTCATGTTTGGTACTTTGTTTTTGGCTTGTCCATTGGGCAAAGGTATTTAATTCAGTCTTTCACTTAGATTATAAACTCAGCAGTACTGGGAATATACAACAGTTCTCTCCATCTTTTATTACTTGTCACTCTTGTTTTCTGCAATCATGTTCATCTTGTTGCTGACAGGATGGCAATAGGCATAATAAATCCTCAAACACATGAAAAAGCTCATTTGAACAGATATTATGATTCTGTAACCATTTCACAGCTTTTTACAGGGCATCACAGACCACTGGAAAGAGATATACACAAAGGTAACATTAACAGACGTTGTCTTGGTGGTGGGAAATTCTTGGTGAGTAAATCTGTGACGATGCTGGTAGACTGAAGCCTGAATACCTCTCCTCCTCCGGCAGCCTTTTCAGTACTGAAGCAGATTAACAAAAGAGGCAGATGCCAGTGACAAAGTGCCAATATTTGTTAACAGATGTGATCCTTGTAATGTAGCATGTGTTCTTAATTTGGCACTGCTTGACACCAGGAGGATCTCTGTAAATAAGGTGTCATTAGCTACATCCAATGGGTTTTCCTCCTAAACTGCTCTTTGATTAGTATCCATGCTCTGGTTGAAACTGGCATCCTACCTTGTGAATGGGCACTCTGCCACTCTGACAGATGGGTGTGACAGTAGACCAGCCAGGGAAACATTAAACTTGTCCAATTTGAGTATTAAGGGCCAAGCGGTCTATCCACAAATACAACATGAGCAGATTTGTGTTGTTCTAATCAGTAAAGTGGATATGTTATCACTACCTGAACAACTGGATGATTGAACTTGCACATTCTCAGACTACTTCGTTCAATTCTGGATTTTGACTCAATAAAAATGAATTAAAAAAAAAATAAAAATGAAAAGTCTAGGAAAGACTTGCCTTTCTTTCTGACACATGAAAGCAAAAACGACGTGGCTTTCTGCACCAGGGAAAAGTCAGGTGAGTTAATTGAAGAACTGCTTGCTCAAATGTTTTAAAGAGGACAAAACACACTTGAAGAACATCTATTAAAGATTATGCATTCTGAAAAGGGTCCTTACTATAAGAAAGCTGGGGTTTTCTCTGTAAAAACACTCTACCAAGTGCTGCTCATTTAACTCCACTTAAATACTTGCCTTTAGTCACGAATAATATTGGTTTATTGTTTTAGTTAGGATGAAAACAAACAACTTTGACCTAAAAATGAGAAGAGTTCTGCAGTGCTTTTACAGAAATCTTAGTCTTCCGTGGTTTTCAGTAGAAGCTGTAGCAGGGAATATTTGAATGTTGAAGGTCGTTCTGCAGCCAAACTGAATTTCTGATCATTTATAGCATTGTGTTCCGTGAAGAAGCCTCCTTTAAACAAGAGAAACCCTCTACTCTCTGACATGATCAGTACAATTCTGTTATTTTTGTTATACTGCAGGGAGAGTTTAGTGCAGTTTTACAATATCTGCATACCAGCAGAAATCAATCCTCAGATCTATTTGAGTTTAAAAAATAAAAAATAAAAAAAATCACTGAAAAAATTCTCTACTGTGGTGGAAAGAACAGGTGCTTCTGCTTCCCCTCCTTTGAGATGGTGGCCGCAGCAGCAGCCGTCAGGGAACCCCTGGGGGGGCTACCCTTGCTATGTAGCAGAGGTTGTAGGGATAACACACATGCAGACTGCTTTTGTCACCCAAACTCTGCAGTATGGGCACGTCTTCCTACCTCAGGAGAATTCATGAGCTTCTGTAGCCTTTGATACAGATGTATACGGTAACTTGTTGCCAATTTTGTGCAATTAGGGCATACAAAATGGTTTCCCTGTTAGGAATGTTGCATGTGCTATGACACTAATTAGGGGTTTCTCTCTCTTACATGCATGCCTGTCTGCCATTAATATTAATGGTGATTTTGTCCAAGCATAAGGGAAGACAAGACCCTTGTAACTGTGACTTAAACTTTTGTATTGGAAATTCCCTGTATAGTTCTTGGAACGTGCTGGCATGCAATTTGCTAAATCTGCCTGACAAAAATAGTAATAGGTAGATGGTGCAGATACCTTTTATGGAGGGGGTATTTTTCTTAATCCATCTGCAGAATTTTTCCCCCTCTGCATCTCTGTGGTTCAACTCCTGTGGTTACATGACATTAAAAAATGCCACATTTTGTTCATGTTTTATCAGTGTGGGTTTTTTTTTTTCCCCTTATAATGAAGAGTCTGTTGTTATAAATAAATATCCTGCTGCATTTATATGCGTCTATAGATATTGGGATCACTATAAGAAAGCGCACTGTGCAATTTCATAGTGGGTAGAATGAAACTAACCAGTATTTTTGGAGGAGAGATGCAGGCTATGGATTTTTAAAGGTACTTAGACAGCGGTCACTTCTGCCCCAAAGTCACTTGAAATGGTGATTAAGATGCTGATTAATAGGATAAGTGTTGTAGGGAGGGAAAAATCAGTCTGTGTTTCTTAGAAAAGTTAATTTACAGAGTCACTGGGTGTATGTCAAGGACAACATATGAAGGTGATATACAGCTGGTGGTATCATCTCTTTAACCTAAAATAAAGGAGTTTTTTTTTGTCAACAATCCATGCTCCTGGATGCACATATTTCAATAGCTAGAAGTGATTGTACAGACTCACATTTTAGTATACACATGCAGAATTCTTTGTTTTAACTTAGCTTTCAGGACACTTATTGTGCAAATTTTTCACTTCTCTACTGGGTAAGGCTGTGAGCTGTTCCAAATAACTAGTCCTTCTCCTACACGGCTGACCTAGAAAAACTAAGAAAACAACCATATAAGCTAAAAGGCAGGACTGAAAATGAGCCTCAGATGAATGAAAATATTTCTTGAAGACACAGAAAGAGACTGGGAGTTCAGTGATTGCAGTTTAACTTAATTTGTGAAGTGGAAAGATGTGGAAACTGGCATGCAACAGTTGTGTGTGTGTATATATTATCTGCATGTCTAGTCTGAACAAGTGGAGTCAGAAGTACATGAGATGTTGCTTTTATTATGTCCTGGTCCCTGCAAAGTTAAGTTGTACTGAAGAAGTATCCTGTTTGCCCCAGCTCTCAGCATGGCAACTGAGCCTTTATTACCTCCTGCTTTGATGTTTTATATATTTTTTTAAACCCTGTAACTAGCAATTGATTCTTTCACTGAGCATCACCATACATCAGTTTTTAATTGTAGTCATAGCCCATCTGCACTCTTTGTCTTGAAAGTGTCATGCTGTCTGCAGTTTGGGCTTTGTGGATGTCAATATGAAACTGAAGACATGAATGTTATGATATCGTTGTTCAGGGGAAAGAATCTGTGTCATTTCTGTAACCTTATCTATCTGAGTTACGTTCATGACTGAGCAAATGATGAAGTATCTAGAAAGGTATGCTTTATTATATAGGAAAAACGTTTCAAATTCTGACTCATGAATCCCCTAAAATTTTTGGTGTAAAGAACAGGCATAACTGTGCTAGCACCTAGCTCCACCTGGAAAATAAGATCTGTGGCAATAGTACTAGAAATAATTGCCCTTGTTCCTCCGAGGAAGGGTTTAAAATTATTAACATCAAGATATTCTCTGAAATTTCTCAGCGCTTCATTAATTCTTGTGGCTGTGAAGGCTGAAAAAGGAAAGAACATTTGCATTAAATGAGAGTTTGTATAAATTACCCTCTAAAATGCACCTAAAAATGCAGTTGAAGGCATAGATCCCAAGGCTGCTTTGCTTTCCTCTTAATTTCTCTTCAATTATCTTGCCTCAGACTAGTACAAAATTTAATTGGATGAGTAAATGTCTTATCAATATATTTGGAGTTTAAAAAAAAAACAAACAAACATGAGAAAGGGTGAAGGAGAAAGAGAGGAAGGCATGTGGGAGAGAGAAAGTGAGGGAGAGAGGAAAGTATGTGTTACAGAATCCAGAAAAGCAGAAGACAAGTGTTGGTGTCCCTTAAGTGTCATCAGAAAGAGACACAGATGTGAGGCTCTGGGCAGGAGGTCCTTCATGGGATTTAACAGCTTGAGCAGCTCCTCACCACAAATCTCACTACCACCAGTCTTAACTGTGGATTGTCATATTGTTATTTCTTTGCTCTTCTGAATGAGGTGTGGCATTTAGTCATTTGTGGTCTCGCTTTGATACAAAGACTGAAGTCAACTTGTGTCCAAATATCAAGGAAAAGGTTAAAGCATTTACATTTGCTCATTTGCACGTACCCCACCTTAAATTATGACTTTCAAAAGTATATGAGCCTTTGCTACAGTGCCATTTCTCATAAAGACCTTACCGGGTTGCATATGGCAACCTATTGCAGAGTAGAGTTTCATGAGCTGACTGAAGCTGAAGGAAATTGGGCATCTTTGGTCAGCCATCCCAAGGGAGAGTTTCACAGCCAGGAATCTGTTTCCTCTCCCCAGTGGTAGTAGTGCCAAGCTGATGAAATAAGGCAGGATTGCACCTTGTCCTGTTCCAGACAGCAGCGAATGTCCACTGTCTGCTTCACAGGAGAAACCACAAGTTAATGTTGTGTACATTTGCTGCTTGGTGCTGATGGGAAGAGGGCTACAACACTGCAAGAAAAGATTTCTTCTCATTTTTTACCATACTAACTTGAAGAATGACGGCAGGATCGAGCCAGGGATATTGTGCATCTTCCCTCCACTAAAGTTGCCCTTGTCCACTTTTTTCCTCCCACTACACTGAGTTTGTCTAAATGGCTGATGCAGGGTTGTTGGTGGTGCTCCAGGTGGCTAGTGTGGCTGGATACGGTGCCGCTTTATTTCAGCATGAATCAGAAAAGTCCGCGGGGACACAGGATTGCTCTTGATTTGCTCAAGTACACTTTGGGGCCTTTTCCAGTTGTGGATGTTCTGGTTTTGTTTTAGGAGTGGTTTTGCTGACAATTGCTTTCTTTTCTTTTTTATTTTTCCCCAGATGAGGAGCAGAGCAGTCAGCAAGAAGATCTCCTGTTCCTCACAGCTGGGGAAAGAAGGAAGCAAGTCACCAGGTCCTGGTGTAAATTTCTGAACAAGTGCTTCAGAGAAGGTAAATTGAGCTCAACAAAACATTCGATTAGGCTCCTTAGTAATTAGAAACAACAACTACTCCAGTCTAATGAAAAATACTGGAGATCTGTAAAACTTTGCCATTAAAATGTATAGATGCTGACCTTCTTTATATTCATAGAGAATGCTCTTTACTTAGCTATAAAGGTTTAATGTAACTTAGCAGATCTGAGTTACTTCAGGAGAGCTTTAATGCTTGGCAGGTCTCTACATTTTATTTATGATATCAAAGCTGCAACTCAGATTTTTACTCAGTGGAAGACATAAAAGAGATTCAGAAGTCATCCAAATCATCTTGTAATTAATGTTACCATGCACGCCCAAGACATTAAAATGTTAACAGTGTTAGAATCGTGTGCTTTGGAATACAGAGTGAGGGCTTTATTAGAGAGAAATACACTGCAGATGTCATCCACCCTAATTGAGGACATTGGGTTGCCTGCTGGTTGTTCTTATCAGTGGTTCAGATTTTTTTTTAATTTATTCATTTTCCTTACTGCTAGAATCTGCTCTCATTATTAGTCTATCTTGTCACTCATTTGCATTTCAAGTGCTGGGACTGTGGGGTACCAGCTAGCTGCCTTACAAGAACACTTCAAGGGGTTACACTATCAAATAGCAGCACAGTATCACAGCGAATTTGACATCTGGGTTATCTTATTCCCAGATGCTCCATGGTGTCATTAGCAGGATTAATCTTAGCTTTAATTTCATAATGATTCTTATTCTAATATATGTGAATGAACACAAAGTCTCTTGACTCATTATCACCAATTTACCCAAGATATGTAATCAGGCTCTTACATTCACCAACATTTATTTTTGCTAATACATCTAAAATTGTAGATTAAGCAAATACAGTTAGTTCCAGCTGAGTGAATGCCTAGTGAGGTAGCAATGTAGTATTTATGTTTTAATTAGTGTATTAATGGTAGCGTCTTTTAAATACGTACCAGCCAAAATCTTTCTGCTGAGAACAATGCATTTATCATTCAGGTAGTATCAAGTTGTAGATTTAATCACAGCACCTTTCTCTGGCTATTTATTATTTGGAGCCAGTTAGAAATGACTCAAAATCTCATTTTATAGTATAATTTTAACCTTTAAAGATCAGAACAGAGTATTTTATTCTTAAGAAAAATCCCTTGACTTCCCAAGCAAACATAATTTAATTTTTAAATTAAACTAAAAATTAAACCCCAAAATATTTTATACTGAAACTTCTGAGTTTTTAATTCCTGTTCTGGGTTCAGCTGTAATATAGAATGTGGTTTATTTTTACGGCTAAATAGATTAACAAGAATCACCTCCACATCACATGGAGTTTCTAAATATTGCCTTTTTAAATTGCAAGGAAACAGCAAAATGTGAAATTCCTATGCATTTTTTTTTAACAGTGTTGGACTAAGTTTTTTATTTACCAGCTGTTGTAGCACAGCAGTAAGTAGTGGTTCATTATTGATGGATAAAATGTTCAAACATTTAAAGAAATGAAAGTCAGCTTTGAATTTTTAATTAATTAATTAAAAGTACTGGAAATGCCAGCTTGTTAATTGCTTTGCACCTGCAAACCAACACAGGTTTTATGCACTCTTTCTTTGAATATTAATTTTTTGCATGTCTTCATAATGCTTGGAAAGTCTCCCCTGCAAACATATTAGTAAAGAGTAAATATTGAATCTAAGACAAAACTCACGACTTCATCTTTCACTGTACACAGAATAGGATTTAAAGGAGGATTTAGATTTCCAAGGCTTCTAATTAAGTAGTGATAATCAGGCTTTCTGCTGAGGGTCACTTCCTGGGAGTAATCTGAGTTATTAAAATGCATGTTTTTATTTGTTCTGCTTTGTGAGCTAAAACTGATCCCTTTTAATATAGCAGCAAATATGCAAATTGGTGTTTCATTATATTATGCAATTTATGGCAATCTTCTCTAATTTACTGAAAGGGCAAGAGCCTGACCTTGTCATTCAACTTCTTTCCTGGTAAGGTAAACTAATTATGTGGATCTTTTTATGAAACTCTGAAAGCATGCAGCACGATAAAAAATGTGACAAATTTACCTTGATTATTCATCAAGATGGCCTTCAATTTTACTTGAGTCCTCCTGCAGGGTGATGGATAATTTAAACTTACATATGGGAGCCAATTTGTTTCAAGGTTTGAGAATGGCTTCCTTTTTTTTTTTTTTTTTCTCCTCAGAAATCCTGGAAAGAGCATCTGAAATCACTGAAATAATAAATGTCAGGATTGGAGATATGGTCTAAAAAAAATTTCATTAAAAATACTTGCATGATGTATTATGAATTGATATCACGATTTTTCTTTGTGCTATCCTTCAATACAACTCTTCAGTCACGTTTTTATTAGTGATATGCTCCACATTTTCTCTTTTCTTCTAATAACTTTTTTCCCTTTTACATTTAACAAACTCGTCATTCTTCTAAGCCCCTTTTTCCTGCCTCCACCAATAAATGTAAAGAAATTCTCTTCTGTCAAAGTCAGGAAAGCCTGGCTTAGTCTTCAGAGACTATCATGGAGATTCTACAATTGGCTTTCTTTTCTTTACAAACACCTTCCTTGCCACCCCTGCAGGCTGGTCAACCATCTCAGACCTAACACTAGCTCTTTTGACTCATTCTCCTGCTCGGTAACAACTCAAAGTCACAGGGCCATTTGAGCCAATATGACTGATCTGAGTGATGTGACTGGACCAAGAGAACACTGGACAGTATTGTAAGTACTGAAACTCTGAAAGTAAGCAAGTTGGAGAGGTCTCGAGAACAGCTGATCACCAACCCTGAACTGAAGCAGGCATGTGAATCCCTGCCTTGTTCCCAACAGACGTTTTTCCTATTTGTTCTTAAAGGTCTTCAGTGAAGGAGATTTCATATCTCTAAAGCAAATTCATGTCCTAAATCTAGTTAGTTTGTTTTTTTTTGTGTTTTTTTTTTCTTTTCTGTACAACTTTTCTGCTTTGCAAATCCAGCTGATTCCTTCCTTCAATTTCTGCAAAGAAAACTAACAAAATTCTTTACACTAGCAGAGAATACTTGTGCAGATGTAAAGTGATGCTCTTCACCAGGGTTTAGTCCATGGAGTTGAACATGATTTTCCTTGACCACCATGACAGCAGTACTGCAGACATCATTGCTTCCACTAAAGTATCCTCTCATGCTTATGTTTAAAGACAATGTGTATTTGTAATGCAAATAAGTCCCCTAATACTGTGTATCAGCTAGGTTATAAATCTGTTTGAATGTTCATCTCTTCACTGCAGATTGGGCTGTGAACTAGAGTGATAATGCTCATTGCCACCAGTGCTTAAAACTGCTTCTTTATAGAAATCATCCAGCTTCTGTAGGCAAAATGTTCTAGGTTACACTGTGTTGGCACCATAGGGGTCAGTGAAATTAGTCACCAAGTGAAAGACAGATTTATCCTTTATTTTTCAGACGGAAGACCATCTGCATCCTGCTTTAATCACAGCTTTGTTTTTTCCAGGTCTTGTGAATTTACCCTTTATTTAATGGTACTCTGGAAGGTAAGATATGCATTGCACTGGAGGGTGATGCTCCAGTTGTGGCAGTTTTAAAAACTATGAAGCAACACGGATTTCTTTGTCTTTTGGAATTGATGACCAATAGTTGGCATTCTCTGATGAAGAGGTGAATTTTGGTGATTGTCAGATCTGAATAGAGAGATGGAAATCCTTTAAACTGAGCAATAAGTTATTCTGTTATTTACTTAATTCATGGGCACGTGAAAGAGTCCTGAAAGAGTTGGCAGAGCAACTGAATAATTCCCAGGTTCAGGCTTTTTATTACCATTATCTTATAATTGCTGATTGGCACAGGGTTCTGCACACTGCTCCCGAGGGGAGTCAGCAGTACGTGTGTCTGAGTGGCGAGATTCCTAGACAGCGATTTATGCAGTGGTTTTGATAGATAGAAGAAGGCAGTAAGAGTTTATTAGCAGAGTATCATTGTTGGGGGGTTTGGGGCGTATGAATTCCCTTGCCAATGAATGAAAAGAATAAAACCGAAATAAGAAGAGTAGCAATCGTGAGGCAATCATTTACTCTAGAAAGAAGGTGGAAATATTTGATCGTGTTTGCAGCTTTCTCATTTTGCTTTCTTTGCTTGTGACTGTTTCAGTAGAAAGGCTGAATATCACTAACTAGAGGGGAAAATCAGCGGTGTGTTTAAATGTTTAATTGTAATGCTTCTTCCTAAGTAAACCTCCATTTAATGTTTAAAGGACTAAAAATGCAAAGTACACATCAATAAAACAACATAGTTTTAACTTCTAATTAAGTTTTAACTTTGCATTTTCACAGATGTCAAAGCTACGACGCTAATTAGTTTATTTTTTGTTGTTGTTGTTATTTAGCAATTAGCTAACTTATTTGTAATGAACAATGACGAGACTGGAAAAGAAATGCAACCCACTCCAGTGCAAATTTTGTTTTCCCACTATCATGAGTAGGAAAAAAAAAAACCAAAATAAAATTTCTTCCAGCTTAATCTTACTTTGCCAGTTCATTAGAGCACTCCTAAGGGTTACTGAGGGTTGTATTCTGAATGCTCAGTGCTCCCAGGCAGATGTATTAAATCAGGTGAGTACATAATTTGTCATCCCTCCTGCTCTGGGTAACCTGTCATAAGAATACTTAGATTTATATTAAAACTGAACTTTTCATAGCCATCAGAATTTATAATTCTGAAACAGTCTCTTTTCATGTTTGTGCCACTCTTTCTACTCCTTGAACTTATTTATTTTAATAATAGCTCGGAAGCTACAGAACTATTGGCAGAATTCATGCTAATAGGTTATTAAAAAAAGCCAGACCTTTAATTGCAGGCAGTTAACCCAAAATCTGTTAGCATTGTCTTGAACAGAATGATAGCATTTAATCATTTTTATCAGTATAGCATTCTTGTTATAGCATCCAAAGTTATTGCTAGGGAGTTGTCACACATTTTTTATGATAAATTCTTAAGAGTTTATAACTTAACTGTAAAAATATGCTCCAGGTTGAATTGTGACATAGAAAATTCTGAATATGAGACTGAACATTGTTTCTGGTTTCAAAACAAGAAAACTACAGTCATAATAATAATAAAACAAAACAAACAAACAAACAAAAAATTAAAACACCTCCAAGTGGGCATTTAATAGGTATGAGCTGAAATTTCATCCAGAAATGCCCTTTTCAGCAGAGAATCTTTTGTTATTTTCCTTGCTTTCCTGCCCCAAAGTGCACAGTTCAGAACAAAGGAAAAAAGTTTAATGTTAAGTTTTCTGAGAACTTTGCCTCTAAAGAAGGATGTTTTAGAACTATGGGAAGAGAACTTTATGAATTTGAAGGATGGGGGCTGTTGCAAAGGAAACCTCTTCTACTCTGAGCATGTCTTTGCAAATCAAGGATTCTCCATAGTATTAAAAAATTTAGTGTAGACCCCTAAAAGGTGGAGCTATTTTACAGAACTGTTGGTGAGGTGGGAAAGCAAGACAGTATTTCTTGCCTATAAATAGAGCAGACTCTCAGGAAAAATGAAAATCCCATGAATCCTATTAAATCCGTCAGACTGATCTGGTACAACAGAGAAAAGAAGTTGGACTTAGAAAGAAATCGTGACCTCACAGCCAAGAGCCATGTATTCATCTGAGACCCTGGTACTCTGATTTCACAGGGCAAAGTGGCTTCTTAATGAAATGACACATCTGTGTGCAGCCTTTTAACACACTGGTAAGGAGCAAGGTACTAACTTGTGCTCTACCCACTGAACTTTATCAGCTAGCTTTGGTGAACACACCGTTACGTACACAACACCAGACAAGCATAACTAGTGTTGTACTGATGTGTGCCGTGGGTACCCGCTGTGTAGTCACGCGATGCATAACGCTGTGTTTCTGTTTGATTTTGACAGTTTGTTCATTTCTTCTCCATTTGTGAGCCAGCAGACAGGGGAACAGAATCTGGCTATGCGTGTGACTTTAAAAGGTACCACTGAATTGCAAAGAAAGACATTTATGATTTGTCTTACTGAGCTGCATTGGAAACTAGACTGAAAGTATATTTTTGTTTTTCGGGGGCTGTAGCATTGAGGCAGCACGGACTAAAGCCTGTTAGCCTATCCTAGCTCCTGTGCACAGATAAGCTTGAATAGTTTTTCCATGTTGCATCCAGTTAGTAAGAAGGGTACAAAAGTATGCTGAAATTGGAAGGAAAACAACACTGATTTGCTCATCCTCCGCATACCAGCCAGTGCTCTGCTCTTTACCTGAGCCCTGTCTGAGGACTATGGGAATGAGCAGGGTGCCCACGATGTTCCCTGTGCTTTGTTGGCTGCCAGCTGGAGCTGCTGGCTTGGTGGCTGCACTGTGCTTCTGTAGCTTCAGAAGCAGGCATCAGGTGTCTCACTCACCAGGATGCCTGCTGCTCTGTTGGATGTCCCTGGGGGCTCCTCAGCAGTGATTTCAAGCTGGATTTCCAGCTGCATGGATGTGATGACAGCACAAAGTAAGAGCATGGCCCTACTCCTGCCTGGAATTTCCCAGGTACAAATGTTGCCAAGGCTTCTAGAAGGTGTGGAGTTTGCTGCATGTGCTCTGGTCAGGTGTGAAGGACAAATCCAGTCCTCTTGAGATTTATTTCACCCGAAAGCTCTGGAAACCATGAACAAGTATATAAATTGCTTGAATTTCACTGGGGAAAACCTTCTGGGTAGAAGACTCAGTGAGGGTTGTGAAACACTGGAACAGGTTGATCAGAGAGGTGATGGATGCCCCATTCTTTGGGATGTTCAAGTTTCAGCTGGACAGGGCTCTGAGCGCCTGATCTAGCTGTAGGTGTTCCTGTTCATTGCAGGAGAGTTGGACTGAATGACCCTTAAAGGTCCCTTCCAGCTCAAATGATTCTGTGACATCCCTAGGGAAGCCCAGAGGTTGGGATACTTTCTTTGCTTTCCTCCTGCCAATGTGCTATTGGGCAGGCTTTCCACCTCCTGTTCTAGAGACGCACTCTTCTCATTCCTCCAATTTTTCCTATTCCATCTTTTGTCCAAATTGCTAAAAGCAGTAGAAGGTAGCATACTCCTCTGCTGAGCTGAACAATCACTTTAATTCCAGGGATTAACATTTTAATTCTCAACTACCTGTTTTTGTTTAGGTGATGAAAAAGGACCTGTTGTGAAGTGATAAAGGATTTGAGACCCAGAGTACCTTAACCAAATCTAGGAAAAAAGAAAAAGAGAGACCAAAAACCAAGAAGGAAAAATGTAAGAAAGAACATTCAAATCCTATTCAAACCTATTGTTCATATTCCTATTTTTCCAACATTATGCCTTTCTCTTTTTAGGTAGGAGGTTTGTTACAGCTAGCATGCATAGCATGCAGAGTGACAGTCCTGTTGCAAAGCAGCTCAACGCTGGAAAGTTTGCAGGCAGAATTCAATAACACAAAGGTTTTCAGAAACTATTTTTCTTTCCCTTCTTTTTTTTTTTTCTTTTTTTTTTTTTTTCTACAGCAACGATTCCTAGCCATTCATCATAAAGCACTAAAAATCAAAGAGCAATATTCACGAGCCTCCTAGTACAGTATGTTAAACCCTGATAACTGTCAGGAAGAGGCTGTCTGAAAGGGAAGAGCCAGGTAGCAGCACTGAAAACAAAAAACATGTTGGGAGAAAAAGTACTGAAGAATAAAAGAGAAAACGTGCTAAGCAAAGGGGGCCAGGCAGTACTCCTGCGTTATATTTGTCATGCTGCCATTTTGTTAACAAGAGAAATGTTTTACACTGATGTAAAATTTCTTGAGTTCTGGAGTTTAGTGTTTTCACAGAACCCTGGAGTGACCGTGTGCACTGGTGGTAGATACTGCTCTTAAAATTTGCTTTACTGGATCCAGAAATGTACATTATTTAAAATTTATTCAACTAATGTTTTATGCGAACATCTTTCAGCCTAAGGCTTGCCTACGTATGGTTTGCTGTGAAGATTTGATATTCAAAATATATTTTGAGTAGATGCATAGGAAGATCTGAATGTCTCTGTTCTCTGTCTAGAATATTCTAAGTTTTGGCGTCAGATTTTGATGCACAGTCTCTTAGCTGCAAAATCAAAACTCCTGTTCGATGAATGCTCTTTTGTTCTTTCAGTGCTAACATCTGGTGAGAAGCTGTCATAGTATGGATCTAGAATATTCCTTAGTAGTAAACAGGAAGCATGTGAAATTCTGTTTTGTGTTGTTTTTTAATGTTTTTTTTTTTTTTCTTTGTGAATGAAGACTCATAATTTGCATTCTGTAGAGCACTCCTGACTCCAGCCTTGGCATTGTTGAGGCTATAGAACTGGTAACATGCTGGGAACAGGGATTCCTCATAGACCTCCCAGAAGAGCACGTCTCTGATCTGCTTCGTGGACTCTACATGCTGTCTCCGTTTGGAGGTAAGCTTTCCTATGCTTTTTCTTTTCTCTCCCCAGCCCACTCAGGAAGTATTTACAGTCACTTTCCCTATTGAAAGGGGATATTGCAAATCAAATGTACGCATATATGAAAAACACAGCTATCTTGACAAGTGCAGAATCAAAAACAACCATTCCACAGTGCTTTGATAGTGAATGGGGATTTATGTGACAAAAATGGATCTCATCGTTATAGGTAGCAAATTCCACTGGGATTTTTTGATAACCTAGTCACCAAAAACTAGAAAGTACTGTAACAGTTGGTTTCCAGATACACTTTCAGCTTTATTTCTGTCTTTGTAATTGTGTTAGAATATCCTCAGCATATCAGTATCAATTATATGAATTGTTATAAAGCTGAAGAGTTAGAGGCATTCCAGAAGTCTTGTTTCGTTGTAGATGATATTCAGAAAAAAATGCAATAATAAACCATCTTTGATACCTCCTTTTCAATATAGAACGCTACTGCTTAGTGGTAATATTTTTGCTTGACTACCTGTTTTGATGCTCAACTTCTCTGTCTCTGGTCATCGCACATCACTGTCTAGCTAGTTATAAGAACAGTGGAAAACTTTCTCTCCAACCCAGGATCATTTTATTTCTTAAACCAGCTAGTAGGAATTATCCTTTCTTCTTCTAGGGGATAACATGGCTTTTAAAACAAGCTCATCATCCACTAATCCATTTTCAAACCCTGTTAGGCAATGTGGGTTAAGTAGAGTATAACAGAGTTATCCTGCTGGATTGATTGTGTAGAGTCAGATCTTTTACGTGTGGGGAGTCCAAGACCCCAGGGTCTAATAGTAATATTTCCTTCTCCATGAATAATTTATTGAATCTGTAAAGACTATGTTCTTGTGCAAAATGTAGATTGGAGGGAGGGTATTGTATTTTTTTTTTAAGGTTCTGTGAAACTTTCACAGCCAAACCTGAAACGTCACCAATAAGATGTTGGGAATAAAGCTTACAAGTTTTTGTCTAAATCTGGAATAAACTGGTTTTAGCTTTTCTAGCTCTAACTTTTTACCTTTTTGCTGTTCTCCAACTGCTTAATATAGAGGCTCTCTTCCTGTAATGACCATTTATTCAGAAACAAGCAAGTTCCTGTTCTTTTGCAAAGCTCGTGAATGTTTTGCTGGTGCAAGGCATGTATCTGAACCCCAGCTTTGAGTTGGTGTTGTACTACAAACTTAATATTGCCAAACCATTACCTCTATGGACTCTTGCATGTGCAGTTTCTTTTAACTGTGTATGTTTACTATAGCTTTTAATGCTATTTCAAAGACAGAGAAAATAATTTTGTGTTAGGTACTGCAGGTGTTTGCAAAACCATAAAAGCCACTGGAAAAAAAAAATAATTTGAAAAGTTTACAAGATTTTCCTATTGTACTAAAAATACTAAAAAAAAAGAAAAAAAAGAAAAAAAAGAAAAAGCAAACAAAGTAAGATCCATTCCATTTGGATTGGAAGGGGCATTAAAGACCATCTGTTTCCAACCCTCCTGCTGTGGGCAAGGTTACCACCCACTAGATCAGGCTGCCCAGGGCCCTATCCAACTTGATAGTGAACACTTCACCAGCCTCTGAGTAAAAAAGTTCTTGCTATTATCTAATCCAGATGTACCCTCTTTTATTTTAAAGCTATTATTCCTTGTCCTATCACCACACTACCTGATAAAGAGTCCTTCCTGATCTTCCGTGCAGTACTGGAAGGATAATTACAGAATGGTTGCTTTAGGTTGGAAGGGACCTTTGGGTGTTACCTGGTTCAACCCCCCTGATTAAGCAGGACAACACAGAACGGTTGACTTAGGGCCACAACAGTGATTGGAGGGCTGAAGCACCTCTCCTATGAAGACAGGTTGACAGACTTGTGTTTGTTCAGCCTGAAGAAGAAAAGGCTCTGGGGAGACTCATTGCGGCCTTCCAGTACCTAAAGGATGCATTCATGAAAGCCTCTCTGGCAACTGGGTAAGAAGGCTGGTGTTTCTGTCTGAATTTGTCTGGAAACTCCCTTGTTGACTTTGAGCCTAAGTTTACTTCTGCAGGATACCTCTGTGACCAGTATACAAGTTTTAACCAGTGTCAGATATATGACCTCTGTAATTTCCTAACTGTGCGTCAAAAAGAAACATTGAATTCCTCTCACATCAAATTTAGATCTCCATTTCTGCAGTATGAATAAGAGTACTGAGTACTTACTGTTCAGTGTGAGTCTGGATATGTGAAGAGAAACAAGATTTGTTCTTCAAAAATGCTTTTCTTTATATCTCCCTTTAAAATACCCACAAATACTCTTGTAACAATGCGGGCAATATAGGTCACATTACAAGCAGCTCTGCCTTTAACCAAGACAGAAATTTGCAATATCTCCTGAAGAAAAAGAGAACTCCAAGATAACAATAAAGTTATTGCATTCTCAAATGTACACATCTTTCTCCCTCTTTAATGACATACTTCCCTGTTTTAACAATTTCTTTTAAAATTTAATTGCGGATATTATACATCATAATATGTACAAATACTCCATCCATGAGTAATGTTACAGCTGTATCTTTTGCTGTAGCTTGCCTCCACTTCCATTAGTTTTCTGTATTTTTTCTGGTAGATTCCTTATTTCTCTTGCTGCTTCTCATTTTTATTCTCAGAAGATGCAAATGTTTTTACTCAGGTATTGCAATATGCATGAAATGGTAGACACTCAACATTATTTCTAGTGCCGTTTGAGGTTCTGTTGTTTTTCTTTGAACAAGTAGAGGGATTATTTCTCCTCTCCTTAATTCATTAGTACCCTAAAGGCATTTTCTTAAACTTTCCTAAACAATAGTGCTTGGACAGGGATCTAAAAGCACAGCACTCATGCTAGAAAAGTTGCTAACACAATCTCAGTAATGTTAACACAGGTGCACTCAGAGAATGCTTCAGAAATATACACAGCATATACTGAAATGTAGATAACATACTGTTATGAAATGTAGTGACTTGCTTCTGCTCATAAATGCATCCTAGAAATGAAGCCCAAAAGTAGGCTTTTGTGGGTTTGCTTTAATAGGCCCAGATCCACAGCTCCTTCTTCCCAAGATAGGCCTTCAGTTGATTTTTGGGTGCTTTTGGATGCATAATGCTGTCTTTTCAGCCTCTTGAAGCTGACAGTGAATATGGCTTTCTTGGGCCAGAGAACAGAAGGGAACCTATGCTACTTATGGTCTTATGCTTGCCCGTTCGTCTTATGCAATGGATTAAGAGTAAGACAGCGTGAGGAATAAGTGAGATAAAGAAAGTTAAAAAGCAGGATCATGGACAAAAAAATAAATAAATAAAGCTCTTAATGCACTTACAGGGAACAAAAGTTGTTGGCTCAAGTGAATGAATGCATAATAGAAGCAGTAAAGTTCTTGTGGTGTGCTGGGGAGACGTCAGTGCACTGCCAAAAATGAGCAATGTGAAGTGGTAGCCAACAGCTCCAGCACGGCATCGGTTGTGGCGCAGGAATCTGCTCTGCCTTGAAGGAGCATCTCCTCTTCCTCCTTGCTATTCCTTCTTTTGTTTCACACTCTTTCTGTTCCCTCCTCCTCTTTCCTTACAATATTTTTCTACCCTTCCTTAAACACATTTTCCCAGAGGTGCTCACCCATGGCTCAGGGGCCCGGCCATGCCCCGTGGTGAGGCCATTGGAGCTGGCTGTGTTGGGCAGAGACAGGCCTGTCTTCCCTCACACCATCCTTCTCAGAGCCCATTGCCCACACCTTGCCCCCTGTGTAAAGGCCCAGGCTGGTTATGGGGGAGGGGGAAGTTCACTGTTCTTTTGTGAATAGCAAGCTTCCATTTCTTCCATTTCTTCCAAAGAGCCCTCGGAAAGCCAAATGTAGAGCTCTTAAAATACCTTTTTTTTTTTTTTCCAAAGGAGGGCTGAGTTTCCTGCTTTAAGAACTGCTTCAGCAGAGACAGGTAGCTCATGTTAAATTTAACTGTAATCTGCTAAATATATGCTAATGTTTTACTTTGAGTATTCATGCCTTTTACCCATTGGTGCTAATTATCTAACATTACCATAAAGCTGGAGTTGTATGAGTTACGTTAGTGCTTCCTAAACTGTATTTCAGACAACTTTCTGGCTTATTCATCAGCAGGTAATTGAATAGCTTCCGGACACGGCTCTCACAGCGCAATGCAGCTCCTTCGGTTCTCTCTGCACAAACAACACAGGCCAGCCGGTCTCCCACTGCTTGCTCTGGTGAAATGATATTCCCATCACAACTCCCGCTGTAATCACTTTCACTAATCTTGCTCTCTCTCCTTCCCACATAGATTCTCCAGATCATTACACAGGTTAGCTCTCCCCCTGCTCACCCACCAGTCACAGGATTCAAACAACGAGCTTCAAATTATGCTGAGAATAAATGGAGGTAAACAGCAAACCCAAGGAGACAAATAAGACGAACACCTTGAAGAGGAACCAGTAAGTGAAATAGGATGTGACAGGCTCAGGAAGATGAGAGGGAATGATTTCCTGGAATGCAGCAGCAATTTCGTGCCAGCAGCGATGTGCTGGCTGTACTTGACCTTCAGTAACCTTTATCACCGTCTCTTACTGCTGCTCCTACATCTTCTCAGCCCAGTTCTTCAGCTGCTGTTCTTGCAGTTTCCCTGATCAGGTACATAATCTAACTGATGCTGTGTTTTTGAAATCATGCTCCTTTTGTGAAGATGCTGCAATCTGTGCGTTTTCCCACACCTTCCTGGAAGACCTCGCTGCAGCCTTCTAGTGCTTGAAGGGAGCTTACCTGCAGGAGGGGGACTGACTTTTTACACAGGCTGATGGTGATAGGACAAGGGGGCATGGCTTTAAGCTAAAAGACGAGAGATTTAGGTTAGATGTTAGGAAGAAATTTTTTAACTTAGAGGTTGGTGTGGCACTGACACGTTATCCAGAGAGGTTGGGGGGTTCCCCATCTCTGGAGGTGCTCAAGACCACGCTTGATGGGGCTCTGGGCAGCCTGATCTGGTGGGTGGCTACCCTGCCTGTGGTACAGGGGGTTGATACTAGATGGGCTTTAAGGTTCCCTCCAACCTAAGCCATTCTGATTCTATGCTTTCTGGAACAGGGTGCAGCTCGGGGCTTCTCCAGGGGCACAAGGAGAGACATCGTAAGTCAATCTCATTCTGGATGAACCCTCTACCCCCTGAGAGTTTTCACTTGATATTGCCACACACAGAAATTGGTGTTCAACATAGAAAAACACTGGGAATGTTTTCCAGAGATTTTCCCAAGGGTCACTATTACATAGGTTTGGCTGGGACTTATCTGACAAACTAGATTTTTTTTTTTTTTTTGCTGGAAGTTGTCAGTTCCTCAAAGTCACACAGTTAATAGGAATGAATAAGTGCCAATAACTTCTTGGAAGATGTTCCCTTGTATTTAAGTCTTCTGCTTGAACAAGTTCTAAGTGAGACAGAAATCACTTGTTCAGTTCGAAAGATCTGGTAAACGGAACCACAAAACACACCTTTTAAAAACTGAAATAAAATATTTTGAAATGATTGAAGTGGAAGCTTTGTACCAGTGTGATTTGTTTTGCTGTGTGCAACTCTTGTGCCATTTTTTCCCTTCAGTTTTTCCTCTTTGTTTTGGGTCTGAATGAATAAATAGATCTTGAAAATATTGGCAGAACATGGCTTGTGGTAATTGCTAGTTCCTTCTCATGTGAATGGAAATAATTTAAGTGAAGAATTGACATATTGTATGAAGCTAATATTAAACAAAACCCATTAGCAGAAACCACCAGAACCTTTGAAAGGAAGTGAATATCCTCTGCCCAGTGATGCGCATAAAACATTTTTAGAAGGTTGATTTTGTTCTCAACTCTGTATCATTGTACCAGTTCCTTATGGCAATGTACAGGGGCCAAGGGCAAGAACATCAAATACCTGTGTATATGTAATACATATACCTGTGTAATACATATTTGATTCTCCTAATTCTGAACCTGAAATACTACTGTAATAATGTTCTTTAGTCTCAGTATGCTCTTGTGTACTCTCATGCAGTGCAACATCCAAATGTTTTCTGCTACTAAAAGCTGTGTGTGTGTGAATGCAGCTTTGTATATGAAGCACTTTCCTCTCTCTTCTTAGTTGGGGAATAAGTTTGAATATTTTATAGAATTTTGCTTTGTTTGAAGAAATTGAGGGATGTTCAGCTGGAAAGATGAGGCATACAGGGAAGTTTACAAATGTGTTTATTTTTCTCTCCTCAGGGAGGAAGGTCCATAGTCAACATCCAGCTTCTCCAAAAGTTGTCTCCTTGTCTCAGGAGCATCTTGCCTGTTTGCAGGTAGACTCACCATTTGGAGGAACACTGCTGTCATGGAAGGTCATGGCTGGAGGAGGGGAAGGGGGTCTCACAGGTAGGTGGGGCCAATCCTGCAGCACACTTCGAATTTCAGGGTAGTGACCTTGCGCTCATCTCTGCTCCACAGGGAGTTGGCACAGTAGGCCAGAGCACTGGGGTGAAGTGTTTGCTGTGACCTGCCTTGCTGATCAGGTGAACTTTTATGTACAGCAATACTTCACTTTTTTTTTTTTTTTTTTTTTTTTTCCAGGATATATAACTTCTTCACTCCCAGATCTGAGTTGAAGTGACGTGAGCACCACACGGTTCACAACTTCTTTAGACCTGTTCATTCAGTGAAGGCATTTTTTGGCTTTTATTTTTCCTAATCTCCTTTACCTTCACTTAAGAACAAAAAAATTCTGTATGGCCTGCAGAGGATGAATTTCTCACAGCTGGTGGATGATAATACATCTCTGGAATAAATTGCAAATTCTCTTTTTAAGTGTCTCAGAGTAATGTAGACCAGTAATCCTATAAGCTAAGAAAGTGTAATATTAGGGGTATACCAATTGCTCTCTCTTAAGATGAAATTATTTTTGAAAAATGAATGATGCTTGGCTGTTGTCTGGATTATTTGCAGAGATCCAGTTCACGCTCTGTCCACAAAATATTGTTTTAGTTGAGGCTGTTGTTCAGTGATATAGTTAGACTTGTGGCTCCCACAAAAGTCGCCCGTAAATCTACAGTCTTGTGAAGCAGAGTGCTGCTCTGGTACAAGCTCATTCTGCCAGTTCCACACTCCTACTGATTGCCAAACAAATTGTATAAAACATTTGCATAGGGAGAGAGCAATGGCAACTGGTTATCTTGCATTCATGTATGTTGCAGTAAATAGAAGGAGATTTTTAAAAAAACTTCTAAAATTGAATATTAAAATAATAATGATTGCAGAGAGCTCATCAACAGTAGAGAAGTTATTTGCAGTATTCTTTGAGTAGAATATATGTATATTATCTTCACCTACTGTGGCATATCTTCTGCCATGCTTGTTATGTGGCTCTAGACTCCCATTAACTGAATCCCTGGTGGAAAGCCGTTTCCCTACATTATATTGTAATGCTCTTGTTAATGATAAATTGATGAAGAGCTGCTTTTTTAGATTAGGTGAGTGGTCCTTTGATAATGGGGTTGGAATCAGGCCAGAGGTTTTATACTACTTTGCCTGGAGGGTGAGAACCAACTAAAATATTCCTTTCTTGTGTTCTGCTAGGAAATGAGACAAAGAATTTCAGCTTTTAATTTTAACAGAGCAGTTGAAGAGTAGTTTACATCGTGAGTATTTTTAGACTTTGTCTTTATCTTGCCCCATCTTTCTAATAAATTATTAAAGAAAGGTACTTCTCATGTAATTAGAGTGCCAAGCACCTTTTAAACAAGAAGAACTCCTGTACATGTGAATTGACTGATTTCTTTTTATATGGCAAAAGATCATAAGTGAAATACTTTCGCACGTTTCAAAGTTAAGTTCAATTGTTATCCTTTTCCAGTTTCAAACACGTTAGATTAATACTTTTACTGTAACAAAAGACTGTTAGAATATTTATGATCTTTATTTTTTACACAAAAATATAAATTCCCTATTATTTCTTTTTAAGGAAGGAATGTGCAGCAATGCATTCTTATATCTGTGGAGATTTTTTTAAATTTTTTTTTACCATTGTCAATATTATAATTGATATGAAGTCAAATGAAGTGAAAAAACCACACGCAGCACCATCACATGTACACACAAAAGCTTAGAATCTAAAAAAATAAGATTTATTTTAGAATTAAGAGTTTGACACCTGGAGATTTTCTTTTGGGTTTTTTTGTTTGTTTTTCGTTTTTCAGATGGGAGATGACTTGATGTCACTATAGGAGAGCAGACTTAATCTCACTATTGGAGATATTCACTGATACCTTATTTGCCTTTTGCTTTCCAAGGAGCGTTTGTTGTGGTCATCAGAACAAAAAATGTGTTCTAGATTGAAATTCCTGTCCTTCAGCTATGTCTTTGTCCTGCCTTAAGTTCATACCCTTACCAACTCCTTGATGTTTCATGTCAAACCTTCAGTACAGACTTCCTTTCCAGATCAGAGGGAACTGCGTGGGATCCCAGCACCACCTTGTGAATTGCTCAGCATATTGGAGTCATTGTGCTGGAGGTGTCCTCATGAAAAGGCAAAGAGTATATCAAACTTTAGCCCTAACCAGGAGATAGTGCAAGACAGTAGAAGGCAGACGTGTGGAAACAGGAATAAAAGGTGAATGTTTGGGGGCTGCGGTACTTCTTTCCCAAGCGTTCAGAAAATTCCACTAGTGTGGAAGGCTGCTTCCTGAGGCCATGACATACTATGACAAATAGGAGATGTGTTGGTAAAAGAAGGATTGTGTTGTAATTGCATCACCTCTGTTCAGTTCGCCTCTTTCAGGTATACCTTGGGTACCATTTTTATGAAACGATTTTGTAAAGAACACGATCTCTGCGTTACAGTTGGTAAGGTAAAAGGCAAAAGATGTCTTTGGTTAAAAAAAAAGTATTTGGAATTCATGAGTTTGCTGTATCTGAGTATATAAAGTCTTTCTTTACCTGAGAGTATGCCTTACAGGACAAACATTATCCTCAGTCTCAGTGCCCCTGCTCCTGCAGGGGAAAGGGTGCAGAAATCTAAATATTATGTTTAGACTGATCCTGGTTGTAAAGAGCTAGAGCCAAAATACCTAAAAGACAGCTTTCATAAGTTGATATTTGTTTCAACCTGTGAACAGAACAGTGACTGAGTGCTTGTTAAAGGTATATTTTCTTTTAAGTTATATGGAGAGAGATGTCAACTATTTACCATAAATATATTTATACATTTGAATATATAAATGATACTGTTACTTACCTTTAGTAGGTTTCCCACTGACAGGTATGCTCAGAAAACATCCTTCACTGAACCTGAAATGTTGATATAAATATCTGAAGAAAAATACTAATCACAGAATACATTGAACAGACTTACTGATCTTGTATACCTGGAAAAAGATTTTCAAACAGACTTTGTCAGCTCAGCCTTGGCATTCCTTGTCAAACAAAAGCATGCCTAAAGACACATTTCAAAAGCAGACAATGCAGCACTTGCTAACCTGCAGAAAATCGAAAGGGATCAGGGAGGCAGAGAACAAACAGAATAGGTAAGCAATAAGAAATGGAACACAGTTCTAAAGAGCTGTTTCAGAGAGCCAAATATGTTTAAAGAAGCCTACATCAATAATTAAACATCAGTAAGTAAAATTCTAGTATACTTTTTTTGCCAGTATTGTTTCAAGGTTTGTAATATAGAAATGAAATTATTGATTCAATATCAAGAAGAAAACATAGCTAGTGTTACAGGAGGAAGAAAAGGGTAGGTGGAAATGAATGAGGCAGGAGTATTTTTAGTGCAGATATGCTAGTCTGGAATGTTAACTTTTCGTAATAGAAAGTCCACACTTCAGTATTCGTCCACTTCAGTCAGCTGAAAATTTGGGTCAGGCAGCTGTTATCTGAATTGACAGCAGCTATCTGATTAAAAGTAAAATGCTCTTTAAAAAAAAAAAAAAAGTAAAGAGAGAGAGAGGAAAAAAGGCTGTGCTGTGTCACATTCACGCCACTCATGTTGCTTACGTTGTGTCACACTGTACAGTGATTTGACGCTACATAACACAACATGACATGAGTCACAGTTCACTGCTATCCACATTACACTCAGGTAGTTTGGCATAGCTCTAACTTTTGCTTTACTCTCATATCCTATTCAGTGCACTCCACTTAGACTGGTTGGTTAATGCAGACAATTGCTATACACTCAAAACTAGAGTTCCCTACCAAATACATTTTTCATTGGATATTAAAGTGGAAACTTCAGTGGATATCTTTTGCACAACCATATGCAGCTCCTTTGCTCAACACAGGAAGGACATTAATGACATCTTACACCTGAAAGGGAGGAGTTAAGGGGAATTTCCCACAGGAAATACAGCTGGTGTCTGTGGCTATGACTTTCTGAGTTGGAGAAATGCTCTCTAAATGGAAAATAATTTGACTTTTTTTCTGCCACCAGAGATGTTCCCAAACCAAAACCCCATATTAACCTCCTAGCCTCCCCTTCAATTTCAATCTGAATTGGATACCTTTCTGTTTCAAAGGGATGTGAAATTTAATTCCAGATCTGAATTTATAAGTAGTTTGTAGCAAGCTTAACCAAAGCTCCCCATCTCCAAATGCTTAGGACATGGGGAATTCAGGGTTTTTTTTTAGAGCTTTGCACTTCAGGTCTAGCTGTCTTAATTGGATGTTTCCCAATAATAATAGTCTATTTTCTTTGTGTTCACCTGCCTCAGACAGCAAGCATCAGCCCTGAAGCACAGTTAAATTGCACTACTGCTTCCTGTAACAAACTCTACTCGCCTGTCATTGCATTTTACCTTTGTTCTAAACAATAGTAGAGAGGAGCACAAATTACTAGGCGGTTTTGATAAATTTTTATTGACAGCATCCTGAAGTTCTAGATCCACTTAGCACCTCCAAAGAAGCGATAAGTGATTTAGCTTTTTGGGGGACAAATTGGTTCTATTAACTCCAAGTGCCAAATTTACCAAAAATAACTCATTAGCTGTGCATTGTGATTCACTAGGGTGTTACGCTCTTGGCTAGATCCCAAAAAACACATTTGTGTACAAATGTTCCTATTATGGGGTGTGAGACTTATTAATGGTATACCATATGCACCAGTGCATTTTTTTTTTTCTAACAAAGCAGTTATCCTACCAGAGATGACAAGTGACCAGTTTTTGAAGGGTTAAACCTATTCAAATGTGATAAAACCTGAGAGACCACACCAATCAAGCTATCATTCAGTCTCAGCTATTCACTATCCCTTTTCCTGTGGCTACTACTTGAACCTAATATTTCTTCCTTTGCAATTAAGAAGAAAGCAAGGCAGCTAATAAAAAAAAATTAGTTGCTGACTTGTTTTTTTTGTCCTACTAAATTTAAATTAGCTGTAAATAAAATGGCTTACTCCCTGTATTTCAGAAACTGCTCCTGCCCCACAACTTGATAGATTAGATTTTTCCTAACTGTGGAAAAGTGATATCCAATACTCTGATAATGTGGCTTATTTTCTCAAGTATTTAAAAGAGTGACTTGTATAATTACAAATCCAGAAGAAAAGCAATGGGTGATATGAAAAAGCAGGAGTTTTTCCTATCTTTTCCCATTTCCTGGTGATAAAGACAGCTGTCATTTTCCTTTGTGCTGCTGCTCTGAATATTGTTGATTCTTTCTATAGGGGTTACTAGCAGAGTGAGAGCAACCCCTAAGAAGCAAGTCAGTTACAAAGGATCCTTATGCACAGGTCAATCAGGGAAAGTGCATCTACAAGCCAAGGTAAAATGTTCTTTCCATAATCCAAGGAGCAGGCAGGCAACCTCCTTCTGATCTATCTACGGTGGCAGTGAGGGGTGACCATGGGGCTGGTGGGTAGCTGGGCACTGCTGGTCTCAATCCTGCTTCACTACAGACTTCCCTTTAAGCCTTTGCCTCCTCTCTGGGGCCACCAGCAGGGGCACAGTGTGGGACAAATCATTCCTGAGTCAACTGCATCTGCTATTGCTTGTCACTTGCTGGCCACCCAGTACAAATTTTCCTTCTGCTAGGGAAACTTCCTGTTTCCTTTTCAATATTTCCTATGCTCTGTGTCATAAGGCTTCTTCAGTCAGTTACTGGAGTTTCTCCTCCATGTTCCCCTCCCCTATTCTCTAAGCACTTTGGCTATTAATTGAGCTTTCTAGTGTAGCAAGCAGAAGTTTTTCACCACATAAATGATTCATCCAAATAAAGTGAAGTTATCGAGCAAAAGTTAAATTGGGCTTTAATTTGCCTCAGGTCTCTTTTGAGCCATTTCCTTGGTTGCTCCTTGCTGTGGAACGTTCCCATTATTGGACACAGCTACCTCTAAAGCACAATTTGAAAGAAAATGAAAGGAACCAAATTTTGTTGTTTGGGCATCCAGAGGGCTGGTGGCAAGTCCAGGACACTCCTGTCTTCTACCCAAGGGAGTCAGTTGCTCCAGGAACTTCCCTTCTGTCTTTATTCTGGTCTGATCACTGAAGGGAAATAGGGGAAGAGGTCAGGTGCAGAGCTGTGGAAAATCCTGGTTCTTTAATTTCCCCCAGTACCACTGTTTCAAATGCACGGCCAAAGGGATGGACGGTGTCTCAACAGGTTCACAGATAATTGTACCTTTAATGCTTTTGCCACTGGTCTCACAAAAGGGCAGGTGCCCCTTGGCCTGTCTTCTAGGTGGATAAACCTGCAAGAGAGGACCTTGGATGCAAGTATGAAATGTGCTATAAAACAAGATGTAATGTCAAGAGGAAAGTAGTTACAGGTACGGGGGTCAGTCACATCCTAATTTAGGCTTGTGTGAGTGAAGGCTGTTCCAGAGCTGTGAGGCAGCTGCTTCTCACAGCATTGCTTGTCATTGCAGAGATTCACACACAGACTAATGCTTCAATATCCTGTCACCTTTGCTTGGAAAATAAGGTCATGTTATATACAAGATAATATTGCATTCATTATTTAATGTTTTATACAATTAAAATATTTAGCTAAGTAACAGTGTGTTGAGTGGGTGTGTTTGTGTATGCGTGGGTATAAATAAGTATAAGTAAACAAGTATTAATGGTGCAATAGCACTGAATAATTTATCCAGGCCAGATGAATTATTTTCAGCCTTTTGCTCTTGAACATTTCAAACTGAATTCCACAAGTTCATTTACAATATTTTTTTTTAATAGGCATATTGCAGTAATAGCATTTATGGCATTTTGGGGGTATCATAGCTAAATTAAGGATTTGATGGCTGGTGAGCCCATTTTTCTCACTTAGGTCATTTAGAGCTCACTTAGACATTTTTCTTACTTAGCTGGTAAGTCGAAAGATCCTACTTTTGTCTGCAAAAAACACTTTTTTTTCTAATTGATTAATTTAGTTTGTATAGGTCTTCATTTCTGATGAATGTGGCACGAATGTTTAAAAGCAAATTAATACAGAGCCTGGAGGATCAGTGAATACCAATAAACCCCTGAAGTCTCAAAGTGAGACCAAGCGAAAAAGAGAAGATGGACTGATCAGAGACAAACTGACGTGAGTAGCAATAATAATAGCAATATAAAATGACTTAGAATGTCATTGCACAACAAGATACTGCAGTTGCACCAGAGCACTGATAAGAGCTTGCAGTGTATGTAGTTTCCCTATACAGTGTCACTATAATCAGAGATTCCCCATCAGGGTACAGTAACCCTTTGATTTTGATTCACCCCTTTGCTTCAGTGCTTGCCTTGGGCCGCACCAGATCCATCTGGCTACCTGTCTTGCTTTTGCCACCCCTGTCATAAGGACTCCTGCCAACTGCTTGTCTCTCAACATGCTGCATTTACTACCCCTGAAAGCAGTGCCTTCTGCTAGCCAGGGAAGGAGAGCACTGAGGAGCAGTGAACTGGCAGATTGACAAATAAGCTGAGACTGACCCAGGGCTGGCACCCTCCAGAACTCGCTTATATTTTTTGTGTTAGGCAAGATCGTCTCTAAGTGTGGCCCTGATTCCAGCTGTCATTTTAGGTCAGATGCATAATATCAGTCTACAGAACAAGAATAGTTAAAGGACCCTCATCCATCATAGCCAGATGGAGAAAAAAGCCCTACAAACAAACAAAATAGGTATCAGCAATGCTTGGAGGGATAATTTGATTCTCCTTCAGAAGTGGTAGCTGGACAGTGGTACTAATAAAGATGGTTACTTGCAATATAACAGTCACCTGTGAAACTGCTTTTTGCTGGGAGAAATGAATCAATGCATTATCAGCACTAAGAGAAGTTATTTTCACTGATACAATTTGTGACACTAATATTTGCAAGATAAATACAACCCAAAATAACCATACCAAGAAGCAAAACATCACACTGAGCAAATCTTCTACTAAAGATGTTTAAGAACCTTCTTTTTATCAGAGATAACTACTTATCTTGTGAATAAGACATCTTTTCACTGGAAAGACCCTTGCTAGACAAGGCAAGAACTAAATCATTTATTCACTGTTGACCTCTCCTTAGAAGAGGCTGAAATCAGTCTCTTTACAAATGAAGAATTTTTTTTTTCTTCATCTATTTGTCTTTAATCCAGTTTTTGTTTTCTTAACATGTCCTCAGAGTAGAGGACTTAGCCAGAAATGGATGGCACAGCTTTTGTGCTTTGATCAGTTCCTCTTTTTTCCCATTTTTTTTGGCTTTCACTGACCACATGCTGATAAAGTACTTCTCAAATGCATTCTGCTCCATTCATGCAGCAGACACTGCAGTTACACTCTGAGATATCTTCTGCCTGATATTTCTTGTAGAATATTTGTGCATGAGAAGGTATGGAGTTAAAGTAACTCACTAAACCTCTCCAGTGCAACGTGGATTTTCATTGGGAAACCAGACAGAAGCATTGGTCTGCAGCTGCACAGTTCCTTTGTACTGGCTTCTATCTTCTGCATTCAGTTATGTCTAGGTCTCTCAAGCTAGAAGTGGGTGGTAGTTATGAATCTCTCTCCTTAGGATTGTTCTTATTGTCATATTTTGTCAATAGCAGATAGTTTAATCCTGAGAAAGTAAGACAATTTTGAAAGATCATAATTACATACTTGTTCTAAGGCTCAAAAGGATTGGTTCCTGCCCTTGGGTTTCACACTGGAGGATTTAGACGTTCTCCTGCTGTCTTTTCACTTTTCCCCAGAAAGATACTTCAGTGCCTGCAACTATGCTACAGTCAGGCAGTGGTTAGAATATATTGTCAAATCTTTTAGCTTTTTATTATTATTATTATTGTTGTGTCGCAGCTCACCTGCCAACTTGTTTCTTGTTAATTCAACTCGTCTCATCTGCTTCTGTTTCTACACTTACTTGTGGGGAGATGAGGTGACTGGGATTGAATAGGAGATAGCAGCGGTAGTTGAAGCAAGATGAAAATGAATGATATTTTCAAATCCTAAGCAGGACTGCAGAGGCTAATAATTACATTAAAAAGGCCCTCTGCAGGTAGGTGCAAATAGGCTAGTCTAAACAAGTGCCACTATTTTAATGTGGGCTGTTCAAGACGATGTCATTACCTGACTAGACTGCCACCTTTCACCTCCAGCATTGTGCTCTGTTAGATCTCACTAACAGGGAGAGTGAGGAACTTGTTTGCAGGGGATTTGTTGTCTCACGCTCAGAGGCAGCTGAGAGACTTGCCAAATGACAGGAAGACGCTTACATTCACAAGGTGTGATTGCCTAAGTGTTTGACTGTGTCTAATTAGTTTGCCTTTGCTGGATGGTAGCTCCACAGTCAGGAGCAGATTGACTCTGCAGGCTTTAAGCAAAGAGGTCTGATTGGTGTTATTATCATTTGTTTATTTAACCCTCCCACCAGCCATGAAATATTCCCTATGGTATGGCCCATTCTTCTATCTTAAAAAAATAAAGAAAATACAAGGCATTGCCCCGGCACATATTATGATGAATATTATATTCTCCCACCATCTCCCCACAACTTCTAGGTATGTTGCATTTAGTTTTCCTTTTAAAACCTACAAAACATTAGGTATTAGTGTTAACTTTTTGAGCTTTGAAATGCGAGCAACATCCATTTGCTTTCAGAAGCAGAGAAGCAAGTGATATTAGCTTATTTTTATCAGAAGTGTACGTGTGTGGCCATGCATCTCTGGGGATAAAAATCAAAATGCTAATCTTTTCTTTGGCTCTGCTTAGCAAGTGACTCTTATAAGAAGAAGAGGCAAAATAAATAAATAAATAAAAATTTTTAAAAAATAAATTAAAAATAGGCTTGGAAAATCCTTCTGAAAATAATAGGTTGCCCACATTTAACGTCAAGAAGGATTCTCAGTTGTGAGTGAATGCAAAAGCATCTTTCTTTCTCAATGCTGTTTTGCTTGGCTGTTCCTCAGGGACACAATTCTATTGTGCAGTTTCTAGGGAATTCCCCAGCAATTTGCAGATTTGTGGGGCATGAAACCCCAAGCTCAGGGGAAAAAAAAAAAAAAAAGCCCCCCCCCAAAAGTAATTCTAAGAGGAGGAATTCCATTATGTTCTTCCTGGAGTGTACTTACAGGCAACTTTTTACCAGTGCCCAAAAAAGTCTGAATTTGGAAAGATTTGATGTTCTGGTCAGATATCCTTCCCAGAGACGTAACATCTTCATCTGAAAAGGAAAGGTCTGTGGGGTTGCCTTTGCTGACTTCAGCCAACATCTAGTCTATATCATACTTTGGATGTTACCGCTTTAAGATATGCAAAACTTGATACCAACAGATGATTTTGAAGGGCAGCACATGTAGCTCACTGTCCCGCTTGTTCCCTTCTGAATGCTTTTTAGGCTTCATAGTGAGGATTCCCACACTGCCTGGGACTTGCTTTATTTTTGAGTATCATGTTTTTCCTTCTAACTGCCCAAAGACTGGCTTCTTTGGCATTTCTTAGAGACAACATAAATTCTCTTTGGGACATTGTCAAATTATACAAGCAATGCAAAGTATATAACTGAAAGTATAGGTAATTATTCTATCAGTGATCAGATTATCAGATTAAATATACATTTCTAGATATCCTTCTCCTCTCCAATATACCTAAAAATTATGAGTAATAAACTCTATCTTGGCATTTCATTATATGATGCAAATTTTATAAGCAACTGCTGTTGTTATACCCTCGGTCATTATTCTGAATCAGATACACCACAAAGGAACACAATACAAACTGTATCCCCTATCTGTGGACTGCATTTCAGGGCAGCTGCTCTTTGGCTTATACAGCCTTTTTCCCTCAGGGAGTGAGAGATGTAAAAGGAATCGGCATCTCGAGGGGATGTTGCGTGGGGCTTGTGATTCAGCTGAGGGAGGTTTGTTACCACATCTCCAGCCAGATGTTGTCTATTGGTTGACAATCAGAGCAAGTCCAAATGAATAGTATGTTGCATCAAAGCTCAGATAACTTGTTTAGTAGTAAGCATATATATTTCAAAAGATTAAGAACAGTCTGGAGCCTTCATTTTTAAACAAGAAGTTTTGACTTCGTAATCTGGATGAGCCCTCTGTTAACCAGGCCTTCCTCAGACCTCTTCTAGGCTCCTGGCTGCTCCAGGCACCCTTGAAATCTTTGCTCTGTAGCAGGAGGAGTCTGGTTTTAATTTCAGGCTCAGGAACCCTCTTGAGTTTGCATGGAAGCAGGAGGGTGCAGAACAGAATCCAACCGCTATCCTCAGCCCAGTGTTTTTGCTATTGCTGTGGAATAGCTTTCAGCTCACACATTTGTTGAGACAGAAATCAGGAAGCTGCCCTTTGAATTCCCAAGTGACAACACAGCATGCTGTTGTGTACCACTGGGCCAGACTTGACTAAACTTGTATAATTGTGGTACCACACAGCTTATCCAGAGTCTTGAAAGATTTCTGAACAGCATAAAGTCAGAGATTTTTAAATCATTATTATAACATAGTAGCAGAAAATATAACCTATTAAATTACCAGATTAAATTTTTTAAAAAATAGTATTTTCTAGAGCTTTTGCTACTTGTCACTTCTATGCAATGTTAGACATCTCCCATTTGCAAATGGACTTCCTGGCAAGTTTCTGTGTACATACCAGCACCCTGGCTGTACTAAGCCCCCTTATTTTAGCTTCACTAATTTGCCATGTCAAATTAGTGTGATGAAACAAATTCTAATTACACTGAAAGATCACTTAGAGCATTAGCACTGCGGCTGTGGTCTGTTCTTGTGTCTTATTTGCATACTAATCCAGTGTGCCTAGGTAGATGACAAAATGGAATGTCTTCTAACATGTTTATGAGCTTTTTCTGGGAAGGTGCTGACTCAGCCTTGACAGATGCTCCCATAGGCAAAAAGCTGGAAAAAGGAAATGCGAACCACATTGCTCAACCCTAGGGAGGATGTTATTTTTCTCTTTTGACTTCCGTGCTATTTTGTTTGATCCACTGGGAAAATGTACTTTTTTTTTTTTTTTTTTTTTTTTTTTTTTAAGATAAATCAAATAACGACATCTGGAATAAAAAATATAATTATTTATGATCCCTATTTGGTATTTAATTTATTAGGATCAAAGCACCAAAAACATAGAAAGAACAGTTTGAAAGGTTGGACTTAAGAAGTTTGAAAGGTTGGACTTAAGAAGTTTTTAAAAATATTGTGCAAAGGAACAGTTGAACAGAATTCCTAGTTATAGGAGGTAATGAATATGTGGATTAATGAGTATGCAACTTCTTCCTGCCAACTCAATGTGTTGGATGAACTTACCAATTTATAAGTTGTCATTATTTTGCTCCTGTCCAAAAATACTGATTTGCAAGAATGCCTGGCTGCAGAACCGAGCTGTTCCTAGCTGCTCTCAATGTGCATTTACTCACTGAGGAAGAAAAGACAAGAAAGATTATTGCAAAATTTAGGCTCAGAATACTGAGCAGCCCAAAATTGTGACTCTCTGAATTTGATTTCCTGCTGGCATTACAGCTTCTGTTCTATTGGAAACATAGAGCCTATGTTAATAGGTTTTGCTTCACAATTTAAAGCCATGGGATTGAGATACAGAATCCTGAAAAGAAGGGGAAGGCGATGCCTTACTATTTGTGGGTGGGCCTGCTAAACTCATTTTCTCACTTGTCTTCATGTGAATGATTTCTTGCCCCCTTTTTTTTTCCTTCTTCTTTTTTTTTTTTTTTTTTGGTAACACCACTATGCACAGGCCTTGCCTGAAGATTTTCATGGGAGTTAGAAGGGCTATTCCTTGCTCTGTTCCTAATTATTATGGTCAAATTCATAGCAAATTCTTGGCTTAGGTGAGATCTTCAGCATCTTGTTACAAAAGAATCAAGTTGCACAAGTTCTATGGTACTGTGGCAGAACTCCAGATGATTCATATGCAGCTGGGTTTAGTGTGGAGTACACCCAAAAAACACGTGGAGATCTGTGTATATTGGTCATCTTGGATAGCACTAGGAATAAAACGTGCAGACTAGGAGGTAAAGTTGCTTGATGCCCTGAATAGGTATGTATTTACTTAGTACACAGTACACAGTCTGCAATATGCATGCTTAATAACCTAGGCTTATAGCTTTTTTCCATATGAATGTTTATCGGAATAGAACAGGCAAGAGTTACTTATATTTGTACCTGCTGAGACAATTTTTGTGTATAAGTGTGTCACATAGCATGCACAGAAAAAAAACCCAATCACAGTAGAGAAGGTATCATATTTATTACAACAAATATAATAGTAATAATATATAATAAATATAAATGTAATAATAAGTATGTTGTTACACTAAAAATCAATCCCAGAATTTTAAGAAACCAGAAAATTAACCTATTACCACTGTACAAAAAGATACTTTTCTTATCATGATGTCACAGAGGACATAGGTGTTGGGTGAGTAGTTGGTTCTGTAGATAAATGAGCAATTTTTTTGATGTGACTTTCTAGTAGATGCACAATAAAAATGACCTGTGTGCTGGATCCTGCAATGCACTACCAAAATTGGACATACAAAATAGAAAGTGCAATATAATCCTATTTTTTCTATTTTTTCGTGAAATGCTAATCTTGCTACTGATCCATTATGCATGAAATTCTGAAAGATTCTTTCTCCCCTTCAATGCCAGAGGAGTTTTACACGTGTAAGTCCAATTTAGTATTAATGGCAGGTATCAGTATATAAGCTCAATTCACCATGAGGAAAATAAGACTAGTGCATTGAATTAACCAATACTTGCATAGATATTATTTCCTGTACACTGGGGTTTAGCATTCTGGTTAGAAACACAGTCCAGCAAACAGATTCCAAGCTTGCATATCTAGATGAAATATTCCACAGGAGAATTAATTTCATTTTGTTAGTTAAACATAGTTCACTGGTTTCCTTTCTTCATGAACAGTATAAGTTGCATGGTTCAAAACCTTTGGATGTATTTGTTACATATTCATAGCAAAGTAGCAGCTCAAATGTGACACTGTATTGATCTACCGGACAAGTCCAGGGCTTTCTTCATGTGGAATGGAGCAGCTCCTTAATGTACCAGTGTCAGAATCTCTCAACTGCCCTCATTTTCACCCATGAAATGGAGGAGGAAGGAAGGAAGAAGTACAAGGTGTTTGTTACTAAAACCACATCATTCTTATATCCAAAGAACCAATTGTCCCAGTATACTAAATATGGGCTTGTATAAGAGGAGGAAATTGAAATCTTTTTGAACTTTACTTGAAATTTGGGATACTTTAAAAAATCTTGGCTCAGTCCTATCTCTCAACAGGTTCATAATAGTAGAGTTATGCTGTAATTGGTACCATGCTGACACATAATGTAAAGTGTTACCTACATTTAAAACTTGAAAATAGTATTTGAATTCCATATTCACAGGTAATAAGAGTTCATCTTCATGGTGGGGAAAATGAGTTTCAGAATGACAGCTCCTAACCTGGACTTTCAGTTCATATACTCAATATGGATGTTATTCTGCAGTCCTTATTGAGGCAAAATCGTCCCTGAAGCAGTGAATATCAACACAATGATAGCCACTGAAAATGGCTTATCATTATAAATGTGTGTGTTTCTCTTTAGTCTCCATGCTTCTAATGTGTGCTTTATGAAAAGAGATACTCCAAAATAATATCAGCATCATTATATGTCAGCAGTTCCATGTAAAGTATTTTGTTTAAAAAACAACAAGAATTGGCATTGAAACCTCATTCCCAAGGATTTTGGAGCACTGACCAAAAGCTAACACATTACTTCTTACAATAGCAAATATATCCGGGTGGTATCTCAAAGCCCTTTTGGAGAACTCTCTTGTACCACCGCTGTGCTTTTGCTTGAGAAAAAATTTACGTATCCAAATTATTTGGCAAATTTGCAAAAGTTCCACAACCCTCTGAAAAGTAGAGTTGGTTTTTTTTGGTTTGTTTTTTTTTTCAGCCAGCTCTTCTCTTTACCCTTAGGTCATGTTATCTCTGAGCAGCAAAGGAACTTCCTTTTGCAGTGCCTTGATTTGACATTTAAATTATTCTTCTGATTCAGATCTTCTGACAATCTGGCCATAAGGTTGGCAGTTGAGTCCAAATTTGCTTATTCTGTGGCATTTGTGACAATCATTGTGTGAGTTCTGCTCTTTAAAAAAAAAAAAAAAACAAAAAAAAACCCCACAGCTTTCCTCTTGATCCTAGCCTGGCAGTGTCTGTGGTGAGGATCCATTTAAAGCTGGAGAAAACTCCCATAAGAGGAGTGGGCAAATGTACCACATTGCCTGCAGTGAAACTTGGAAAGATAACCACATGTATTCCCTCATGCTTTCTTCTTTCTGTAGAAACAAGTATCTAAAGGTGAAGGACCACAATCTGATGTCTGTGGGTAGAGAGGGAGGTAGGGAGGCATAGCTCTAATCATCCTCATGCTAGAGTGGTAGGAAAGCATCAGCTTAGTCTGCTTCTTTATATGGCTTTGGAAGATGTGAAAAGACCACTGCTGAGTGAGGGCAGAGATGACGATTTTTCTTCCCTTCTTTTGCCTTGAGTTACAATTCTGGGCAGCTGGCAAGGAGCTGAGTAGAGTCCCTTCACAATTATCCCGTCAGGCATGGTAAGTATCTAACAATCTCACCTTCATTGCATGAATGAATGGTTAATAAATGAATGGGGATTTTTGTTTGTTTGCAGACTAATTCAAAGCTGTGGTATAGTCAATTCAATACAAATAAAATCCTGTCTCAAATTTTAATAAGAATAAAACAAGCATTTTTTTGCTAGGACATAATCAGGAAATACTGGGATGCAGATAAATAGATAATATAAATTTATCTGTAACTTTAGAAAACATTTCCTACATTTAAATAGCACAGGCTTTATGTTTGGGAGCTGTCTTTGGCAGTTATATTGTAGGATTCTCTATCCCTTTCCCGTGGTTGAAAGAAAGTAAGAGAAGGTCAAAAAACATGTATAGGATTCACAGAACAGCCCTCAGAAGAACCCACACTAAAGCTTCTGTCTGTGGATGTTATTGCTGTGAGGAGTTTGTTCTTGATGAGAGAAATATATTGAGTGAAATTCCATCTTCCTGCTCAGTCTTTTCATAGCACACTTTTATTTCCTCCTAACGAGAGCACAGAACATCATTTGTGCACAAATACAGATTGAGCATTTTGTTGCAAAGGCCACACTTAGCAAAACCTGAACACTGACAGCTGACCCTCAAACAGAAATTTCTGATGATTGATAAAAGAACTAATTGTATATTTTTTCCCATGTATGCAAACAAATGTCTGTTTTCAACTTCTTATTTCCTAAACAAATGTTTATATTTCGTATTGTATCTGTTTATATATTATATATCAGATACTGGTGGATGAGCCTAAGTACCAAATTATCAGGAAGGAACTATAACAATGAAGTTAATGAAAAACATCTATGATATCTATTTCCTTTTCGGAATATTTTACGTTTCCTTTGAAACAATATTTGGTACTTCTGCAAATTCCCGAAGTTTAAAAAACTTGCAGAAAAGTCATGCAATGTAAGGCATACCACTTTGGTTTCAAACCAGTGTTGTGTGTTTATCAGTGCTATATCAAATGCTGCTTACAAAAGCCAAGGGAAAAGTATTTGCATGGACACTCTCAGCACACCAAATGACACTTGTGTTTGTGGAAACAGAAGTGAGAGTAGAGATGAGTAATCATTTGATCAAAATAGGGACCCAGCTGTATTTCTAACAGGATTCAGGCTTTCCAGTGGCCAGCTTTTATCAACTTGCCTTATAGGAACTTCAAACTTATCAATCAGTCATGTGCACATAAACATAGCAGCTGCCATTGCTGATGGCTTTGAAGCATTTTGCGGTCAACTGCTGGAGCTGGTGGGTCTGTGCCAATTCATGATGTGATTTTGATCCAGTGAGATTTTCACGCAAGACTGGGGACAGAGGTCATGGATCAAATGGAATGGGCTGACATGCATTAAGAAAGATTGAATATGAGTACAAATTAATTGTGTTCTTATCAGATAATCAACAGTTCTTGCACTTTCAGTTGTTAGAGTAATACGTGATGGGGTCTTTTCTGATCAGTTGTAGGGAAACAAGAGTTTTTATCATTATTTAAATGAGACAAAGTATCAGTATTGTCTGGTATGCAGTCTTGTTATGCAATTATTTCCAGGTTTAGGCTATTCTCAGTCAGATCTAGGCTACTTTAGCGTGTTCCATTGCTAACGGAGAAAGGTGCTGAGACAGTTGTCTGGATTTCTTGTAGAGCCAGGAAGAAAACCAGGTTAGAACAGCAATAAGTAAAAGACTGTTGTGTACAGCCACACTGAGAGAAGAGGGAAGCGATGTGGGGGTAGTGGTGGGATACAGAAGACAGTGCCAAGAAAATTGTGTGTTGTGATTCATTAACTATCAAACATTTTATATTGTTGTCCAGTTAAACATTCCTAAAACGTGAATGCAAAGAGGGGTTCTGTTCTGTGAGATACTTCCCTTTTAATAAATTATCAGGACTTCTTGGCTGCTCCCCTCATTCCCAAAAGCCAGGAATCAGGCAGCACAAAGGTAAGTTGGATGTTTCAGGACAGCTTGCCCAAAAATATCTGCTTTTTGGTGGTAGAGGCTTCCCTTCAGTGAGTTTCCCCCCCCACCCCCCCCACCCCCTTTGTGTGATACCAGTGAAAAAATCAACTCTGAACATTTCTTGAAAATGTTTTTGCTAGCCAGAGGAATCTGATTTTGTGGAGAGACTCAAGAAATGTACGTGCATTTGACATGCCCGTTTTTCATCATAGTTTTTGTCTTGTCAGTTGTTTTTTTGTTTTGTTTTTCTTTTGATTTTTTTTGTTTGTTTGTATTTCTGATGATTTATACACTAGAGCATTATGGCTGGTGAATTACGTAATTGTAAAACAGGAGATGATAGAAGAAGCAGGCTATTTTATTTAAAATTTGCATCAAAGAGCTTGCAAGTAGAAAATTAACTTTATGTGTAGTATCTTAATGAGGGTGCTTTCTCTTTTTGCAATGCTTTTTGTGTGGAAACAGTCCATAGCCTGGAGGGAGAGACTCAAATTCTTGTTTGATTGCATAAATCTGGAAGAATTTCAAACTTGAATTTTAGGCTACTTTGAGTTTATTGAATCCAATCAGAACATTTTGGCAGTAATAAGTATTTTTGTAGGTTTTGTGCAGCCACTTGTGGGAGATGTTTCATCAAATATTACAAACTCAAGCTGTTTACAAACCAAAGCTCTCATAAATCAAAGCTGCGTGTTCTAAATATAAGAATGACACTGGCAACAAGCAAAGATATCTGAAGACGGACATGCATAATAGCAAACTTCTAGTGACCTCAGTTACTACTCTAAATGAGTTAAATTGCAGTCCTCAGTACATCTCCCAAGGAATCTACCACAGGTTTTAGGATAATTCCTAAATATCTAGTGAGAAAGATCCTTGCTGAACCTTCCTGTGGGGATCTTGCCAGGGCAGTCATGAACTCTTCCAAGAGAAACATATGAACAGTGCTCACAAAAAAATTGAGAAGAAAGAGAACTTTACTGGCCTGAGTTTAAGTCACTTGTTGAGGAATAAAATCCTTTTTTTTTCTCTCAGTTTTCTAAGAGAATGCTTTATATATAAAGAAAAGCCAATTCATCCTTAGAAAGAAATCCCACATTTGTGAACTTGAGCACCAAGGGGGTGTTCTAGCTGACGGCAAGTTGAACCTGAGCAGCAGTACGTGCTGGCAGCAAAAAGGGCCGAATGTACCTTGAGGTGCATCAGTAAACATGGTATTGAGCTGCCAGAGTGCAAGAAGAGTTTGGACAATGTTCTCAGGCACAGAGTTTGATTTAAGTGGTTCTGTGTGGGGCAAGGAGTTGGACTTGATAATTCTTGTGGGTGCCTTCCAATGAGGGATATGCTATGATTCTATCTGAAGTGAAGGTGAACCTCTGTGACTGACACAGAAAATGACATTAGGGTATTCAGTCTTCAGCACTAATAAAACTTCGGTACTTTTGTACAAAAAATCAGAGAGATGAATTGTAAAATTCGTTTAACCAAGTTTAACCAAGTCCTCCCTAAATGAAACTTTGTTCCTTTCCTCCTCCTTTTCTAAGCCTAAGTAGTAATTTATACATCTCCTGTTTCCTTCCCTGATAAGAGGAATTTGGACTGACCAGTTGCATGTCTGGATGGTCTTGTTTAGTACCATTCTTTTACAGTCTTAGCTGAAAGTTGTGTTAAAATGGCAAGTCCTAAGGCAATTCCTTGCCTCTCAGAGCTTGACATAATGAACATCTCATGGAGTGTCTGGAAGACATGAATTCATGGAAGAAACTAGCAAATTCCAGGAGAATGATTGAATATAACAGAAACAGAGTAAATTAAGTAATACTTGACCAGTGAAGCATCTCTGACAGACTCTGATTTTTAATTCTCCCAATTATTCTCATTCATGTCTTTTATCTGCATATAACTGCTAACTAGATTGAGAACACAAAGCGTCTATGGAAAATATGAATTGACAGAGCGCCACTGAGTACTGTAGAACCCGGCTACTCTGCGCTGCTTGAGGATCTGGTTCACTTTGTTTCAGTTCTCACTGCATACAGGAATGAACCATGATTTAAATATATAGGATTTTTTGTTTGTTTGTTTGTTTTGGTTGTAATGAGCTCTTGCTTCTACAATACAAGCAGTACAGTGCATGGAATTATTTTCCCAGCCTGTCTTCCCTTCAAGCAGAATCATACCATAAGGGTTTGATACATTCAATAATTTTGCTTTTTTGTTGTTGTTCTGTAACATTACCCACTTTGGGGTTTCACCACATTTGCAGCAATCCTTTGAATTTTTATTCATAACCATGTGCAAGACCTTAGCTTTTAACTGCAGCTTGTTAGTGTGCATTTTGGACAATGTTAACATCATCTCAGATATTTCGGACAAGTGAGGAACTTGGTTTAAGTCCTTTAGAGAAGCTAAAAAGACTGTTAACAAGCCAAGTCCATAAAAAACATCTGTTCCAGTCATGCTGCTGATTTTTTATTAGTCCTTCAAATCCGTAGCAAGGATCTCTAGAGCAAGAAAAATGCTCTAGTGTGGAGTGCAATTTCCAATTTCTTAGCTAACCTGATTTTGTTGATTCATACATATGCATGATTCAGTGCTGTTCCTGAATACAAACAAAAAAAAAAGCCCTTTTGGGTTGTACTTTATTTATTTTCCTTGAAATGCCCTTGAAATTTCATTTGCTTGGTGAAACCAAACAAATAATTGCATACTAAAAGGAAAATGAAGAGTAGCAAGCTAAATAATTTGTAACATCAAATATTCCTCTGCTATGGTTAACATTCTCAGTGAAGGGAAACAGTTGGCAATAAACAGCCCAATGCATCTTAAATGCAATAACTAATATCAATGTCAAATGCATGAAGTGAAAATACCTTAGGATATGCTTTCACAGTTCTGCTATATCGCTGCTAAATGGAATATGCTATATAACTATAATAGCAGTCATACTTGTCATATTTCTCCTGATCTCTAAGGAAAAATACCCATGTAGCCTTTATGCTGCTTACATCTTTTTCCAGTCAAAGTCATATTTTTATGGGGGTCTTTATGGTGGTTTTTAAAAGTTTATATTCTGAAAGCAAACTTGTCACAATTTGTATATCATACAGACTACACCAAATCACATTCCTGATAATTAGGGACGTGCCAGTATTCTGTTGAGTACATCATTGCTAGCTACATGGGTAGTAAATAACAAAAGATTATTTATGATTTGGGCTGTGTAAAATTTGTGTTTGGGGAAAAAGGATAAGTTATTTAAGCAGAATTTTTACTAATGACTCTATTAATGACACTGGACAAAATTTGCCATCACTGTAAATCAAACAACACCAGTAGAGTAATAGTACGGATTAATTTGACCCATTTTAAACAAAATTGTAACCATTTCCCTCGATGTCATAGGCAGAGATTTCATATGGAGATGAGCACTTTTTAACGTACTTCATGTGTGCAACGTTGCTGAATGTGAAGTTTGTAAATTAAAATTGGCATTTTTGAGTCAGTAGTTGTCAGTGAACATCCTGCTGAGAGAACAATGTTTTGTGATTCCGGCACTCATGTGGAAACTCCCTGACAAAGGATACTGTAAGTCACATTCTCTTCTGCCTGAAATGTCATCTTTTAGGAGAAGAGTGATCCATGCAGTGCCGTGCTCTGTTCCTGAGCAACATGCTGCCACTGAGATAGGATGCCAATTCTGTGATGGTCTCACTTTGTCTTGGACTCTGCTTTGCCTCATCACGAAAACAGCAGCTTTCGTACACTGTAGTGGAGAAATTTACTCTGTTACAAAGGAAAGAATTGCCTTGGTAGAGAATGTGTTTTAGTAGAGTTCTGCTGTGAGGAGAAGCCCTGACAGGTAGCAGACACCTCAACTTTATCGTGTTTTGTCTACCTTTGGAAGATGCTGTACCAAACATGGGTCAGAATATTACTCACAGATTTTCAGTGAGGCAAATCATTCTCCCAATGTTTGTTACCCTCATTTCTAGCATTAACAATCCTATTTCCTTGTAGAACGTCTCCTCCAGCACTCTTGAAAGGTTGTTTCTCTAAGGGGAGAAATGGTGGTAGATGCTTGGAATTGATCTTTTCTGATGGATACAGAGAGGTCCAAGAAGTTATAGAGTTGCTTTACACACAAGTGCAGGTTGCATATTTCATTTTCCCTTTAAATGTGTTTAAAAAGCCCAGTCTAATCAGTTTTACATTGTGTAATTCAACTACCAAAAGAATTATATCTAGAAAAGTGACTTAAGCAGCAGTCTTACGCAAGCTAAGAATGGAAGATTGTGTGGAAAAGATAGAGAATGATGATCTGTAACACTAGATATCTGCAAAGTGCATAGGGGACTGACTCATTTATTGGAATATTCCAGAAATTTGTGTGTCACTAGACATGAAGGTTAGAGAAATATATTTCTAGAATGGAATGCTGCATGCTTTGCCCTGTTGTGACTTACCTGAAAAGGCTCTCACGAACATTTCTGTTGGCTGATTCTGTTGTGGGGATGGTTTGTAACCACAAACCTGACTGTTCATACAGCTCCTTTTGAGTTATGGACAGGGTCACCTTTTGATTCAGTTTAACATGGTGAAGTTCCTTGGTTTATTCACCTCTACTTAGAAGATTCCATGAGTCTCATAAATCCAAGCATTAAAACAATGTCATCCCAGATAAATTTCAGAAAAATGGAAATTAAGTTGCAGTAAAAAAAAATTATACAAGCTGTCCATTCATGTGGCTGGATTTCAAGCAGAGGTAAGTTAATACTAGGATAAAAATTGCAGTGCTGCTGTTCCTGTTTGCTTCTGTTGTTGTCAAAGGAGTCCATATCTCTAGTACTGGAGCTCATATGTGCTGAACAATGTAGTGTGCTCATCCTTGCGATGGCAGTTTTTTGGTGTTAAAGATGTTAACTCTTAGCAGTGTTAAAAATTCTTTTATGCTGAAAAGTTAAAGGGGAAAGTAGAGTTGGATCTTTGAGTCTCTTCTTTTTCTCCCCTCTAAGAAAGACTAGCAACTGCAACTTGTTGGGGAAAGCTGACTGGAAGTGGAGGTCACCAAGAACTAAGTCGAAAGTTAATTAGGCTTATGAAATATTTGTGAGAGAACTAAGATCTTTAGGTAACTTTCATTGTCTACTGAGCACTCCTATCCTAAATTTGCTTGTCTTAGTTCAATATAACTTATTTTTTCTACTGTGCAAAAAGGCACCCAAACAGACCCAACTATTTCTCCTTCTGGAGATCTGTGAACTACCTTCCTAGTGGTGGTATCAGTTCATGCAGTCCTTAAACAGAGCATGGAAACATCTGGAGAAAATGTTTTCATAATGTAGCAGCAATAAGTCATCGTTTGTTCCACTTATATCAGATCCACTCTGCAAATCTGATAGGAAGATTTCTCCCTAGGGATCTCAGCTTGCTTCCTTTATTTGTTCACTGAAGACCATGAGAACCACACAAGTGGGGTGAGCGCTGTTTGACCCTTGGTAATTAAGATCACTTACCTTAATATGCTTACTAGTTTGAACAGAAGAACCAAACACAAGTTAGGACGTTTACAGGATTGGTTTACTTCATGCATGAAATATTGGAAGACAATATGAAACAACATTTTAATGATGATTCTGCTTTTGAGCCCAACACATTTCTTTTTTTTAACAACTGTCTGTTTTCTTTTTCACTAAGGTTCTCTTTCAGAAGCAGACACAGCAAATGGAGAGATGAATTTCTAAACTATTATCAGCTTTGGAAAAACTTCTGTAAAAAGTCCATGATGCACTTCCAGAATCATTATGCTTGGGTCCTACCTAACTGAAGCAAGCTGTATCCAAAAGAGTAACTGATCTTTCATTCCTAAAAATAAGTAGAGAGTTCAGGAAAAGCTAATGTATATGTCAATCTGAACTTTAAATTCTTGTGAAAAAACTTGGCCTCGGAGCTTCAGAAAATAAACATTTTTGCCACGTGGCAATGGTTGTGAAGTAAATATGTCCCGCTGCTCTGATCTTACATCCTGTCACATTAATGTTTCAGAGCACTCAATATAAATATTAAAACTAATAGCTTCGCTCTTCAGCTATTACTCCATCATTCCCTGAAATCATCATAAAACATTCAAAGCCTTTTAGAACATTTACACACTTGAATCTGATGGTGGGGAAAGGAGACTAACAGAGCACAGCTCGCAAGCTTAAATAATAGTGGAAAGCTGTTTATGGAGTATGCTTTATTTATTCATCATTTCAACTAAAGTTTCAGTTTTGATGGAGAGGAAAAAAATCAAAGTATAGTCGTCAAGGGAGAAGGCTGAAATATTGCTTTTCTATATGGTGAACCTGTGTAAAAAAATATGAAAAGAAACAGATTTTCTTTTTTTCTTTTTTTCTTTTTTTTTTCAAAAAAAGCAGAGTCCATGAGAATCTCAGTCCAAGGTCAATCAATCTTAGGACTGTGGGTACGTAAACAGCTAATGGATTGTAAAGACACATACCAGTGTTATGAATTTTTAACGAGCAACTCTTCAGCACAGACCCCTATAAATCAATGATGACTTATTGGCTGGATCAATTATGCAAACTTTAAAACATTTAATGACAGGTAATGAACAAGTCTCTGGAGTCCAGCAGTCAACAGTGTTTTGCAGTTGTAGTTACAACTGCTTAAGTGAAAAGCCTGCAGGAAGCCTTTCCTCAGAAATGATTTAGAGCTAAACTCTAAGATTGTGCTAAAGTGAAACAGCATGGTTGCATTTCTCTTTGTATATAACCTGAAACAGGCTGGTAAGTGGGCGCTGTTGTTAATGTACTCGTATACACTTATATTATTATTTTTTTCTAATGATATACATTTTTACCTTGGGAAATCTGCTTTCTCAAACTTTAAACTTCAAGTTTCTTGCAAGGAGCTGTAGATATAAATGGGATAATTTTCAAAAGAAAAGAGGTTATGCTTGTATTAGTAGAATAAATAGTTCTTTCTTACATGGCTTTATTTTGAAAGTTAAGATCACTGTCAAAAAAATTAATTAGATGAGGGGAATGATAGACTGTATTACAGTTAACCAGCACAAAAGGACTGAAAGATGTGCAAAGGCTGAATAATATATGCAAAGTCTTATGGAATGACTGTAGCATTATGGTGGTTTAATTGCTTATTAATATTATTATCCAATGAAAAATGAAGCACTTTTTGTGGATTTTTGAATTTAATAGTTTTTAAATTCTAACCATTAACCTTTCTAGTGGATAATTTAAGATAATTCTGCAGATTACAGGAAAGTTGTATGTTAAACATTCCATTCAAGAGCAGGTGTATAAATCACTGATCCAAATGCCATATTCCTCTATTAACTTAGTTGAGGCTTTACTCAGATTGACTGAGGCCTCCTGGCTAAATCAGTAAATTGGATAAGTATTCCTTGTTGCCATTTGCTTTACTTTTTTTAAAGACAATAAATATAATGAAAGCGTGAAAGAGAATTTAATCTTTGGTCTGAAGTATCAAAGTTTAAGTGTTTTGTAAAAATGGTAGAATTTTTTTATTTGGGGGGAAAAAAAAATAATGTTATCCTCAGCTGTGTTTTTCATGAGGAAACTGTGGTGAGAGAGCCTCCTAGTATCCTGTGACAATATACCTGAATCCTGGCTGTTCACACTGGTATAATCTTACATCTTTCATGCTTACTGCCAGCAGTGATTCCTGAGAGCTTCTGTCTTTTCACCTTCCTCTGAAAGTTGTTCTCATGATTGTAATTGAGGCTTGATGTGAATGGGTGGATACTAGTCTCTAGTCTCAACAAGAAGAGCATTTTATCAATTCAGGATCAAAGTTTGGGATGTGATGTGTACAGTGAATTGCAGTCATGAAAGATTGTAAACAAACTGAATAAGAGTCCAGGAATCTGTAGTAGGTTTTTGTTTTGTTTCGTTTTGTGGGGTTTTTTTTTGTTTTTGTTTTTGTTTTTTAAGAAAAGCTGGGTTTTTTTGTTATTGATTTGAACACAAACAAGCATTCTTTGCTTGGTGTTTATTACTCTCTCTCTTGAGCTGATAGATGAAGTATGGATGAACTACTACAAGGATTGAAACGTAGTCTCATTTCACCAAGTCTCATTTCACCAAACCCCATTTACTGCTTCTATCTTCATATGAAAATGCTGTTTGGAAAAATGAAGTCAATACATGATGATAAATAAAGTTTCCTGCTTTCTCCGTTACATGAAAAAATGCATGACCACTAAAATGTTCTTTCTATACTGATATGGATGAAGCTAGTCTTTTAAACATAGGATCTGGCCAAGTGGTGGCAGGAAGTATTAACAAAAGTGATTGAAGTAACTGTGGAGGCTTCTGGCAAAATGAGGAGTGGCCCAAATGTTATCACTTCTGATGTTGTGAGATATATTTGAAATAAGAGGATGGTGTTTGATGTATAGATATATACCAAGAATGAATCCTTACAGATATGGCTTTTTAAACTCTCCCTACACTACAAAGTTAATTTCTTCTGTGTTCATCCTTAGATGTGTCAGTTAAGTGTAACTAGCTTTTTCAGGTGGCAAATGGATAAATTGTTCCTGGTGCTTCAGAAGCTTGATAGAACTACTGGGGAACATGTTTGTTGTGGTCAACTTTTTATTCTGTTGTCTGGCATGATGGCAAAACAGGACATTTAAACAACAGTAGGATGTCTTTAAATTCCTGCTCTTCTTTCTTCAGACTAGCTGCTTATTGCGACTGACATCACACTGTTGTTGTACCATTATCTCCAGCAGCTTCAGCATCTCATGTGTGGAAATCCTCCATTTTTATCTGTCAAAACCATTGATTGTTCTCCATATTTAGGGTCACTCATGGGCTATCATTAAAATGTTACTACCAATAAAATTTAGAAGATATTGTTTTTATTTCAAATATGAACTTACAGCAGTGGAATGACACACGTTCTAAATACAGATATTTTGATTGTAGAATGGCTTTGTTAGGAGCATGCTCAATGGCAGAGAAGTAGGAGTTAGATGAGCAAGATGTTTGCTGCTGAAAGGGTTAAATACCCATCCCTACTTTCTTCTTAATAGGTCCAAGGGTAGGAAGTTATTCTACTGTTAATATTTGACGTGATTTCTGTATTTGAAGAAGCAGTGGACACAGCCGGACTAGCCAGTTTTTGCAAATTAAATAAGTATAAACAATGATTTACTCATCAAGTTAGAACCATTAGTTTAGAGGAAGAGCTGTTTTAGGTGATGGAAAAAGAAAGAACTGCTATCTTGATGTGTTGATCCTTCTGGTTGCTTTCTTTTGACTTTGCCTGATAGAACTGAGTTTTTATCAAGACATTTTATATTGTTTTCTTCCTGATTGACACTCTCAGGTTATTCTAAAACCTTGGATCAAGGAAGTTAGCTAAGATGCAGTAAGAGGATTCTTTCATGTTGGAAATTTGTTGTCAGTCTTGCTGCATAAAACATCCCCTCCTTTCACAGAAGAAATAACGCCATCTCTTTCAACATCTTGTTTTAGGCTTCTCAGTATATTTCCTAACAGACTGATGGACAAGATAATTTGACTGACACCAACCCAGTTTTTCTTGACAAGACACACACATGCAAAATCTGACAGCTGACTTCCAAACATTTCTATGCCTATGAAGTGCTAGTAAATGTTTCTTGTGTGCTCATCTATATTGTGTGTTACATCAGTGGTGACCAAAACCCATGCCCCTTCTTGAAAGCATGAGCTTTATCTTGCATAATATGGCAGTGATTGAGTAATTCAAGCAAAATGCAAAGAAAAATTTGTGGATAATCCACGTGTAAGTGTTGTACATCTGTCAGTTCATTGCACAGGGTATTCCCATTGGACAATGTGGTAAAATAACAAAAAATGTTGCAATTTTATGTTTTATTCTGAGAGATTCTTTCTCTTCTATGATGCAAATAAATTCACAGAAAAGTCAATATTTTTATGAGGACAAAATTAGCTTCAGTAACAAAAGAGGAAGTTGTGGTTACCTCTTAGAAGTAGTTTGTGGGTGTTTGCATATGTGTGATTTGCTTACATGTTGTTTGGTCTTCCAGAGTAAGATAGTCATGGAAAGTTTTCATGACATAAATTCTGCCAAATTCAAATCCTATTACTGCTTGGGGAAAAAATGGGGAGTTAATTACTTTTGAAGTTAAAATATAAGAATAATTTTAATTTTGTATATATATTTTAAATATGCACACTTTGTGATTTCAACTGAGGCAGGAAAGTACTAAAAAAAAGTGTGGGGAAGATGTGGATGGAGCCATGTCTGAAAAAGTATTTTACCCAGCTCAAAGAAAAATTGGAAAACTTATGGGAGAAAAAGGGAAAGCAAAAGTTACTGTGTGATTTGCAGCTTGATTTTCAAAGCAGCAAGCTTTGGATAAGAGTGTTTTGTGTGAAGTCTGATGTTTATCTTAACTGCAATGCTATGCTAACATAAAGATGTTTATTTGTATGTACTTCTTTTTCTTTTCTTTCCTTTAGATTTCATTGGGAGTTAATTTCTGAAGTTATTGACATCCTGGTAAACCACGTTCTTCCCTTGTAATAAGCCTGGTAGCAATCAGATCTCCAGTGCTCAATTTGGCAGTGTGTTCATTTTGCCTTTTTGAAAGCACATTTTTGTACTTATTTATGTACTTCAAAAGTAGCTACAATAAAGAAAGGGTCAGGAGATGATGCCTGTACTTCACAAAAGAAACAGCCATGTGGAGTTGCAAGAATTTATCGAGGTCTATGCTGATGAGAAGTTGACAGAGGAGATTGAACAGTATACTGATGTTTCAGTATTTTTTCCAATGCTCTAATGAAATTACTGTCACGATTTTCTGAATGTTACATATGCTCTCTATCTTTCTCTCATCAGGACTCTGTTAATCTTACCTTCTCCCTCATCCATCAGTCTTCAAATGTTCATAACTAGGCAGTTCATCAGTTATTTTTGCCTTTGACAAAACCTTTTGCTGATATGCACATGTATCTTCTGATTTCACTGGATATTTCCAAATAAAAAAAATAAAAATAAAAATAGGAGAAGCCAAGCTGAGAGAGAGAAAACTGTAGTAGTAAAGTTCTTTTCCCTGCTTTTTTTTCCCCCCTAAGCTTACATACTTTTTGGGCACTGATTTCATAATTAAATGACTTTGAATTTAACACAGGCAGTGTCTATTACACAAACTAGAAAACAGGTTTTTCAGTGTCTCCTTGCTGAGAAGTGCATCATCTTTCATTTGCAGCAGCCTTAGCAGGGTGGCTTGTAATAACTTCCTGTGTTCTATAGAAAATTCTTGCAACTTCCTCCACTGTGTCAAGGGCTGCTGGCTTAGTTATTAGATATTACAAAGTTTCTGCACTCCTTCTCCAGCCCCTATCAATTTTTTTTTCATTTCTCCTCTGCTGGAATTAGCTCTAGTTGTGTCTGTCTGAGTTAATTACTTGCAGCCTTACATTGCTTTTCTCTCAGTGCCCCAGTGCAACTTTACCAGCTGGGGGAATGTATGCTTGAGATCTAACATCTCTCCAGCCTGTGCAGGGGCATGTATTGAGGTGGAGGTTGCCTGTGACCTCCCTAGAACATAGCAAAGGTTCATAGACTTTCAGTCCCATAGTCATGCAGCAAACCACAGTGCTTCTTTGCTATTAGCTGTGTATGTGCATGACGATTGCAAGAGATGACCCTCACTTTCATCTACTTTCAAAGCACTATTGATCATCATGCTTATTCCCGTGTTTTCATAATGGACAAAACACATTCTCCTGTGTATTACTAGGATTTCATTGTCTCATTCAGCTTCAGTTGCATTTGCTCATTTTTATCCTGTTGGTTTCTGTGTATGAAATGTTCCTTGTTGTCTGTATATAAAAACTTGCAGTTCCGAACTTCAATCTTGGAGTTGAATTGCTCTGATGAGGTTGTGTCACAGGGGCATCCTGGAGCACAAGGTGTTTGAGATCTTAGTGCTATTCCTGTTCTACTGGGTCACTATTGTCCTACTGATCACCTACTGGGTGATCTGGGTGATGGTATTCATATTATCATCGACACCTGTGTTTTGGCTGAAATTCTGTAGTTGTAAAAACATGGATGTCCTGCATGGAAGAGGAGAAGAATAATGTAATGGAAAGGGCAGGACTGAAAAAGGATGAGTAAAAGTATATTTGTCATAAGAAACATAATCTTCAGATTGAACTTCAATCCTTTTTCATTCAGGGTGGGATTTTGTCTCTTTTTCTTGGATTCTATAATTTATTGTGGCTCATCAGACAACTTGAATCAGGAAAACTAATTCCTGAACAACTTAGTATCTGAGTAAGCATAAAATTTATTTTCACTTCTGTGAGGGAGCATAACTCCCGCCTTGTGGTGAGACTTAATGCTCAAAAGTATCTACTAACATTTTTGATGCCCAGCAATGCCTTTACTCACTGTGCATCAGGGATTCAGCCAGTCTCATCACAAAAAAGAACAGCGTGGTCTGGCTACTCCCCAGCAATATAAACTTTACAGTCAATTTGTGCAAAGATCAGTTGCAGTCTGAATGGACTGCAGTGGATGCACTTTTTCACAGATCTGGTTTTCCCCTGCATAACATAAGTGCATAAATAAGTTAATTCCTGGAGAAAGAGGGCCACCGAAATAAACTGTGAGTTGAATACATTGTCCTAGTGTAGCTGGACTCTCTCTCTCTTAGCACAAATTTTGAAAAAGAATCCAGGTTTGACAAGATAAAACAAACAAACAAACAAAAAGGCCCAGTGACTAAGACGTCTAAACATAACACACCATCATATCCTTCGCTGTTTAAAATACTCATCTCCAGTCAAACCACAATTCATCTACATTTTTCTAGACACTAGATTTTTTTATGTCTTCCTCCATCAAATTTAAGAGCTGTATTTCAAATATATGTATCTTTCTGGATTATTAATATCACCTGTTGCTTTCATTAAGTATCACAGAGTAAATATGATCTAAAATGGTATCTGTGGAAAATATGATTTCATTCTTTAAGCCGTCCTGCTTTCCAGTATCTGTCTTGAAAAGCAGGCACTGGAACTAGACAGTGCATTTTGCAGTACAATTGTTCATTAAGGTTTTTTGGGCTATGGATCTTAGTCTCAAACCATTGAATCAAAAGAATACATGTTAACGAAGAAATTTTGATACATATATGTTCAGTTAACAGCTGGTAATAAAAAATATGAAACCTATATCCTTGCTTATTCTTCGTAATGCATAAAGCCATCAGAATGCAATGTGCCTGAGAAAGAAAGCAGTCTGCTCTGAGGAGCTTGCAGCACTAAGACCTGCTCCTGCAGTAGGCCATGTTTATTCATCAAATGGGGAAACTCTTCCCGTGTCAGAGATATTATCTGCATTAGTCATCAGTACACGCAGTAAGTGTTTGTATAGTCAGGCCATCAGCAGAGGATCTCAATTGGAGATTTGGGGGAGAGCTACTTTCTTTACTTTGGCTCTGTGAGATGAGTGTTAACTTCATCTGAATTCAAACTTCACATTAATGATAATCTGATCTCTAATAGTATGATGACCTCAGTCTCATTTTGATTCACATTTTATTTTTTGCTTCTGTACATCATTTTGGTAATATCAATACAGCTTCCTCTCTCTGTTGCCTACTGTTTACCACAGTTCATTGACTCTTCCCTACCACTCTAGCAGTTACCAGGAGGTCTCTCTTTAGCATCTAAGATCAGGCAGGTTTCAGTACATCAAAATTAGAACTGATTAAGATTTTGATGGAAATTAGCTTACAAAATAATAATAATAATAACAAGGCAGAGCAGAGCAAACTGTAGATTTAAGATATGGCAAGCATGTGATGTTCTTTTGCTGGATTCAGAATTTGTAGAGCAACACGAAGGATTACTGGCAAGTTCTTCAGTAAAGGTTTGTACAGCAAAAGGTTTCTTTGTGCAGAGTCACCAGCAGCTCTGAGTGACTTACTGCAGGCCCAGCAGCTCTGAATGGCTCTTGCTCTGCATGGCCTAATGAGGCTGTTTGATCAGCTGATAGACCTAGCCTGCACCCTGCACCATCCCAGTATTGGGTCAGTGCTCTTTCAGTATCACTGTACAGCTTCTACTCTGCTGTGTAGATGTACTCCTGGTGATCCAGCTGTCAGTGCTGATGCTGATTTAGGGACAAGGGATCAAATCTTGCATATTAAGCCCAGAGGCTCACTTCTACCTTTGTGGCTATGACTGACTTGCATGAACCTGACTTGAAGTTACTCATGCTCTGCCTGGAGAAACTGGTCTTAATCCTCTCTAGGTAAAAATGTCCTTTCTTCTTCTTAACTTGATATTGTTTGCCATAGTACTAGACATGGTCATTCTTGCAGCAGGTGATTTTTACAGTTCAAAGCAATTTATTCTTCATCTTAGGTGAATCAAAATTTTCTAGAAATCCTTTTACTTGAGGTAGAATGTAAATTTTTCTCTGACAACAGAAGATATTTTTCTTTCCTTTTTCTAGGGTTTTAAATATTTTTTAGATGTAGTTGAACTGCATTTCATAATTGTATTATTTGCTCCTATAAATATTTATTTATGTAGGTTTTAGACCAATAAATGTAATTTGCTTAAATAAGATGCAGTGCTATAATTCTATAATACTATGGACAAATCGTTTTCATCACTGAATTCCTTTTTATATCTAACAAGTGTCATATTAGACAGCTGAAGAATTTAAGAAGTCTTAATTCATTGATGGCAGTAGTACATTTAAAAATGTGTGGTATACCCAGGAATATTCTCAATTTCATAGACATGCGGAGGAACATTCAAAGTTAATTCAGGACACTACAGAAGAGCATAATTAAGTGTTGACAACAATGGCTAAGTGGGTGGCTCACTCTGATGATGCTTTATTTTCAAGAATCCTTGTTTGGAGACATTTCTAGTGCTAAATTTCTGAAGGATGACTAGGATTTTAGCTGAGTGACTTTTATTTGACTTTAATGGGAGATCTGCATTTTAAAACACTGCACACTATTTTGAGAAGTTCCTCATAATGTCCAGACTAGCATTATTTTAAATCTGTCCTTGGCAATGGCAAATGATGTTATTAATATTCAGTTGTTGCAAGATGGATTCAAACAGAGGGGGATGGGGAATGTTCTTTGGCACGGTTCTTGGTTGTTAAGAAGGTAATAAACCTTCCTTGTCTCTGATTTTATAACGGACAATAACCATTAGCTGATCAACGGAAGAAATGTCAGGTGTGGAATCAATGCTGATAGAAAAATATTTCACCTGTTTACGTTTACGAAGGATCACTGATAAAACCTTTGATCCCATTAAGGATATAAACTCTTCACATACAGTCGATGACAAGTCTGATGAGCTAGCTGAGCTCCATCAGCCTTGCTGTGCATAGCGAATGTTCAGCTAAAAAGGGATCAAATTGACTCACGAATTTCAAAATTCCTAGGAAATTACCATTGTGAGGTGACCCAGTTTTTTGATTAGTGTCGTGAAAAGACAGGTCTCACTGAGAAATAAACGTAATAATGTCAACCACATGCTTAAGTTCTTCTCTCCATTATACACATTCACTTTCAAATTGTTTTGTCATTTTAGCATAAACTGTACCACTTGCTTTCATCTGAGAAACACAAGCTTAGCATAGTTCTGTGCAGAAATCAAAGATGAGCATGGAAAAAAGACCCCTCTTTGCCTATTGAATCATTGATCAGACAAGCACAGCAGATATTTGCATGGATCCTTAGTAGTTAGGTCTCAGTAGCTGCCTTAGATAATTGTTGGAAGGGAAAGAAGATAAGAGGGAAACTTAGGTGTTTCATCCATTCATTTTTACAGTAATTGCAGGCCTTCTTACCCACTGCCCTCTCATATCTATTCTTCAAGCACAGTAGGATTAGCAATCATTTACAGCATTGATAGTATTATTCTTTAGGAACCACCTAGTTTAAACCAGGACTAAGGGATCATGAAGTGAACTGCTTTGCCTTGGTAACCAATGATAGTGTTGAGGGGGAACTGGTTGTCTGGGCAAGAAGACTGAGAAAGAAGGGGAGAAGCAGAGCAAATTTTCAGATGCGATGTCAAATCTGGAGCTGATTTCACACTATCATTCTCTCCACAGAAAGTAACTTGACTGATTTGAAAAATCCACATGCAAATACTGTAAACTGTAAGACCTTTAGGAAGTCTTTCACAGTAACCAGGCTATAGTCTGTCACTGTCTATCATTTGGAGCCATGGTGTTCCCTCCTCACTGCCTCAGGGAGATGTCTACTGTTTCTTTATTTCTTTTTTCTTCCTTTTTTTTTTTTTTTTTCCTTTCTTCCGCTGTTTTCAGCTCTTCCAGCTCTCTTTCCTCTGTTCTTGTTTCACCACACAGGTGCAGAAATCCTTTTGTGGTACAGTGGGGCCAACAGCAGAACCAAGGAATGTGGGGAAAACTGCCTCTGCAAGAAGAACATCAGATATTTTTTCTCCTCACTGAACATCCTGCGTTCTCCCCTCTGGACTCAAGAAGAGCTCAATGGAGAAGGACAGGTGAGTACGACCAGACAAAGCAGAAGAGATTTGCTTTAGAAAGAGCTAGGTGGAAAAGCTGTTGTTGGCTCATGGACTTATGACCGTCAAAAATAGCTTTACTGTAAAAATGGAAGCAATGCAATTTTATATTTTTGTCTTAACAAGACTGAAAATTCAGATCAGATGAAAAAAGGGGAAAAAAATTCTCTCCAGGTTCAATAAGTGAAAACAAAAGGAAGAAATACGATAACGTACAACCACAGCTCTTCCCCACTATTGCAGCAGCATCTGTTAAAAATGCAGGACACTTAAAACTGTCAAAGAGCTATAAAATCTTGCTCGACCCACTAAGAAATGATGGCTTCGGTTTTTTGGAATAAAGATTCATATTAAGTGCTGGAGTATCAGTGCCAGTGGACTCCAGTTTCTTCCTCTTCGTCCTTTCCTCTGCTTTTTTCCCAGTGTCTACCAGTTATGTTAAAAGCTAGCATTCAGCCCTCTGAGGTACCCATTGGCTTTGACCGGTGTTATAAGCAACACTGTGATGGGCTGTAGTAAGAATAAACAGTAGCCACTGGAGGTGAACATACGGTGGGATAAAAACTGAGCAAAAATATGGCTTTGTTCTCTTTACTTTTTAAACTGCAAATTCAAGTCCGAGGTGTGAACAGCAAAACTTTCAAATAATAAATGTGTAGACAAATAGTTTGGATGCACAGTAAGAACTATTTTGGAAGACATAACCACACACAATGTCAGGTAGACGTTGCAAATATGAAGAAATAGGCTGCCCCAGCTGCATGTCTTTTCAAAACCAAAGCAGAAGATTTCGTGAAAAGCACTGTTGCCTTTTCACTGCCAAAGTTAATTTTGCTTTCCGAGGCTCTCTCAGTGTCTTGTTTCACAGGAGAGTATGTTGGGAAGAATTTTCAGTTCTTCCCATGGCACTTGCTTTCAGTGGGGGTTTCCTCTTTTTTACAGACACAAGAAGCTAATTTATGCATGCTGTAATTTGAGTGGCAGAGGTTGAGGTGGGAGAGAAGGAACTCCAAAGGAATTACCATCCTCTTTGTAGTTAACATTAAGACAAACAGGTTCACCTACCATGGGTACAGAGAATTTCAGCTGGTTGAACTGCCTATATTTCTCTCTTAAATAAACAGTAGGCTAGACAAGTAGAAATCATTCCCCAGATGTTACAAGTACTCTAAAATCTGTTTGAAACTATCTAAATACTTTACACTTCTTATAAATTCATATCTCGATCCCAGAAGAGGATCCAGTGCACTCACCATGGACTAATAAACATTTAGAAAAGTTAAATTACTTAGAGATATTTAAGTATCATACAAGTACATGTAAAGTGTAGAAACACTTATCAGCATGAAGTCCAACCTGCAAAGGCCTTTGTTTATTTAATTGCTTTTTGGTTCTCCCATTTAATAAAGAGGATTATTCTTTAACCTTTCCAGTTCCAGGCAGAAATACAAATTCTATTGTAGCAGACTGGAGGAAGAGAAATCTTAAACCAGGGGTATTTTATCACCTGCAGAGTGAGAGAGGTTGAAAAGAAAAATGAATTTACTGCCTTCTAGATCTGTTTGCGAGCAATTTATGTTTGAACTTTTCTTAAATAATTTTCAGCATAATATTTCTGGTTTAGAAGTATATGAAATGGTGTCAGAAACCAGCCTTCTTTTGCAGCACTGAGAAGTCCTCTTCCTGAGTCCTTTAAGTCATCTGTTTTCCCTTTATGTATTCTTTCATGTTGTGCTCTGCCTTCTGATGGGTGATACATGACAAGGAATTGGGAAGCGGCAAGCTTTGTGGCTCTGCTGCCGGTGTGCTTCATACATTGCAAAGAAGCAGACCCACATCATAAAACCAACTGAAAGCCACGGTGGTACCTCTCTAAAAAATGTAATGGACTGTACTGAAAGCCTAACTTTGACTGATGTGAGGTTTGGGACTTTATCCAGGTAAGAATTCATGCAGCAATGAGCACAGATAAGGCAGATGACCCAGAGTAGGGCCAAACTGTTTACCAGCAGATGTGTTTTTGAAAATCTTCCTTAACTGGTCATGGCAGCGGAAAATACCCTGCTGTTAAACGCATCTGCAATCCACTGCGCTCCCAATCCACCTACAAAAATTCTGACCTTTAAAGAAATGATGGAGAAGCTGGTGATTTTTTCCATGGCATTGAAGCTCGGTCTATTTTAGGCTCCAAGGCAATTGCAGCCCTTTTTGCTCCCTATTTCACATCACTTTTAAGTCTTGTTCTGGCCACTATGAACCCTTCAGCACTTCTCCCTGTGCAATCACTCGAGTCAAGATCTGTGATTTGTGATTTGCAGATGACATGTACATTTCTTGGCTGATGGCTGTTAAGGCAGTTTGCAAACCTAAGGCAATAAACTGCAGGGATGCATTTGGATCTGTTTTGCCACACTAAATTGCCATTCTCATGCAAATGAATAACAAGTTTCTCATTATTATGATTGAAAAAAAGCTGTTGTACATTTCCAATGTTGTGAATTTCTGCATTAATATTTTAATGAAATCATTTTGTCAATTTTCATTATATACCATCTGTAGATGTGAATATCATATTTAATTAGTCTATGTATGAGAAACAGGGATGCAACTTGCTGAATAGGAAAAGGGGAAAAAACCCTAACAGTTTCTGCATTCTCCGAATGTAAGTCCTTTAATCCTTTCAGTATGGAAATCTATTACTGAGCTGTAGAACACCGTTACAATTTCTAAAGTGTTAACACAATTATTTATACATTTCTGATCATCTTTCATTTAAATATTTATAAAATACGTACACTGGGAAGTGTGTACCTTTTAGAAAACTCAGTTTCTGTGTCATTTTCTTAAAATATTCACTTCTGTTCCTCTTAAAAGATACCTAAAAAGAAAACCTGCTGGATTTTGTTTTAAGTGACACCATAAATGTACAAACACAACATAATTTAAACAGAAAATAATATGATTACCATCAGAAGGATTACTACGGTTCATTGTTCAGAGAGCAGGAAACACAAAATGATTATTTTAAATACTAAGTCTTAGCTTGCAAAAAACCAAATGTATCAAAGTGCTTCAGTCTTAATGTGCAACCTAAGGTCTACATATTGTATAAATTCCTAATCCTATCAAAATGCAAGTCTGAAGATTAGCAGAATGTATAATAAATGTGTTTCTGTCATTACAAATAAAAATAGTATTGCTAAATCAAGTGTAGCCCTTTATAAATGTAAAAAAGCCCAACTTAAGCAGATTTGCACTTTGTAATTCTACAGCTCTGAGGAGGAAAAAAACAAGACTGACTAAAGCAGATTCTCCATTTCTCTGATATAAATCAGTTCATCTGCACACACACACAAAGCCACATGGCATAGATTTCTTTAGCAAATAACTTAATATTTATTGAGATTTCTTGTATATTTAATTATTAATATCAGCAGTGTTACAGTATTTCTATGAGGTTGCTATTACTGACCCTGTACCTGTTGGGTTTTTTCCCCTCATTTTTTTTTTTTTTTTCCTACAACCATTAAAGCATGGCACTTATCAATTATTTTGTGTGACAGAGTCGAAGAGACTTATGGTTTCGTTGCCTGCTGCTAGTTCTCTCATTGTCAGCATTCCAGGGTTTGACTTACTGTCATCCTACAAAATACTGTATAGTTTAATTGCTTTATTGCTAGTGCTTTTGGTGCATTAGCAATAAAATTATACAGGACCACTATTTCTTAATGGATTAAAATGAGGCTTTTAGAAATGTTCAATGAAGTAAAAAGAAAATACAAACAGTGCATACAGTTCTTTGTTCAGCACTAGTTACAACCTGGACACAGTAGTGCTACCTTTAAAAGGTGCAGCATTTGAACAGTTAAGAGTAGAGTATTATTGGTACTTCCATATACAGAGAATTTATATTGTGTTATTTCTTCCTCAGTGACGTAAAATACTTAGAATACTTAGAATATTAGGGAATGGTTGAATTAGAAATATGCTCTTTTGTGTTGTGTGTTATAAATATGAAGAATGTTAGAAATGATGTATGAACTCAAACCTTTTACTGAGTCATTACCCTTTTGCATGTTCTAGAGTAGAAAATAAGTCAATAATTATCACTCTTGTGGAAAAATTATTTTTAGGCAGCCTTTTTCCTCTCACACCTTTTAAATAAACCAGCCAACCAGAGGAGTCAGAGTGAGTGAAGTCAGTAGAAAGCTGCAAGATGCAGTATTATTGAACTCCGCAGTAAAACTCTCACTGACTTCAATAGAGGCAAATTTCTCCCCAACATTTTCAAAGGTGCCTGGAGGGTGTGCATCGCCAACTTAAGGAATTTTAAGGAGGGATTTCACACTGTGTGAAAATTTTATCTTTCAAACATCTTATCCAGAAACTGAGTGAAAAAATAGCTGGAATAACAAGCACTAAAATAGGGCAGCTCTTATTCCTTAATGATCAAGCCAGCACCGATCTGCCTTTAGTGATCAGCTGGCATGTTGTATTAGATTTGCACGTTCTTAAGTGTACTGATCCAGACTCTGAAGGTCTTACATGCTCAGCAACCCTCTAGCCATTGAGGACAGCGGGAGCTCTGCTAGAGTCAAGCCCTCAGGAATAGGCATAGAATTTCCTCTTAGGCTCATTATTTCTTTCACTTGAAGAACTAAAAACGACTGAAAGAATTAACTGTATCATTTATAGCAGAAAATGTGTTTTCATTATCTAAATCTACAACTAAATCAGGAGTATCTCTTGCACTGAGTTTCTTGGACATGGGCTATTAACGTTTATTAGGCAGGAGTGTGTCTGGCTCTGACGCATACAGGCACTGAGAGAGGAAGTACTGGAGACTAAGTTTAACAGCACAGCACTGTAATTTCTCTGTCATTATTTTATCATTATAAATTCACCAGGAGACTCTCAGGAGTCAGGCTGCTCCCTTTGTGCATGCCAAGGAACTTCTTCCTGATGCCAGTTGTTTGTGGAAGGGACACATCTGCCTCTCATTTTCTGTCTGAGAACAGAGGCATTACACAGAACAGTGTCCTTCCACACACACACCTCTCTAGAGGTCCACAGATCCTCCCTGCACAGAGAAGAATGACTCCAGCCATTCAGTGGAGGGGAGGAGGAGAATCCCCAGCTTAGAGAGGTGACATCCATTTTCAGCCTTTCTTCCACCCTGCTGTTACAGCAGAGAGGCAGTGGATTCTGTGCCCCTCCAGTTATTGAAGGGGGTGTAGATTGTCTTCTACAGTGCAGACTGTTGGAGGCAGAGCAGGTTGTTGAATATGTATGGCAGGTAGCACAGTAATGCTTCTTAATTTACTATCCCAGGTAATACTTGTATTTCAAGTTGCAGTATGGCTGAGAGAACTGCATATGGCTCATGAACAGATGTTCAGCAATAAAGCAAAGCTATGGACATATCTGTCTATGGTCCAGGTCAGCTGCAGGCAGTTCTTTCTCTGTCTCCCTCCAGTAAGCAAGCTCTTGGGGAACTTGAATGCCCTTGTGAAAGAGATCCAGATTTTAAGGCAAATATACCATCTATGCTATCAGGGGAACAGGCAGCAAAATCCCCAATCCCCATCATTGCTGTTCGTCCGCCCTCTTTGGAAAAGGATCTGATGGTATGCCAAGGTCTGCACTAAATTAGAGAAAACCTTGTCCATGCATTTTATTTAGGAAATGGCAGCCAAATTATAGTCTTCTGTGGGAAAAGAAGAATACAAATGAGTTTTCAACATGGGTAAGCGAAATAATCAAAGATGTTGCTCTAATATTCTCAAAACTAAAAAGTTCAAAATATAGTTACTTTTATTTTGAAAATTTGAAGACTTTTTAATATGAACTTCAAACAAACAAACAAACAAAAAAAGAGTGCTAGAACTATCTCCAAAAGAACTCTTCTGGTTAATCCTAACCAAAAATTTCTTGATTTCTTGTCCATATTAATCCTTCTGTCCATTACTTCAGTCTTTTGTTTTTGCTAAGATCAAAACTAAATGATTGTTAAATAGCACTGCCTGTTCAAAACAAATCCTAAGATGCCACCATAGAATCAGTGCCAGAGAACCTATACTTAGCAGAAGAGGATTCTGGGTTTTGACATATGATGAATACATGTACACAGTAATTAAAAAAATAAAGCAGATAAGTCTTTAAAAGGTGTCAAATGTTTTAGCTTTTCTACAGTCCAGATGTCTTCATTAATGACCACTGAAGTCAACAAAAATCTTCTCTTCTTGTGTAAGTTTTAGATATGGCTCTGATATTTTCCTTTTTTTTTTTTTTTTTTAAATAAGAAATGCTGCCATGTCACTAGTAGCTCTGACAAGCAGAGTATAATAAGCAACAGATTCGCTGAGAAAATACTTCATATCTGTTAGAAAAAGTTGTCAGTTTTCAAGGAGATGATGCATGATTTAGTTTTGTTGGTGAGTTATGTACGCTGGGTTTCACATTGAATCTATCACTGAATACACATTTATCATAGTAACAAGAGAGCACTATTTAATAGAGCTTCTAATATTCCTTCTCAGGATATATATGGTCATAAAAATACTTAAAAAAAAATTATCTACAATGCATCTTTAAGTGTGTTGTATTCATTTCCTTATTTAATGAATACTTTAATGAATAGTAATCAGAGAAAGCATGATGAATGAAGAGATAAATGTAACATTGAAGAACAATCTGGGGATTAGCTCTGGTATGGTGATTGTTTTCTTCCAGCATGCTCTTTAGTGTTGCCTTTTACCCCAGAAAAGCTTTCAGATCACAGCTGCTTCTATATTGATGAGTATGGGGAACAGCACAAATTCTAGCTGTGAATGTTCGATCGATCTTATATAGGTAAAATTGCCACTCTCCAGCTGATTAATGTAATGATTTTAGTTTGTGCCAGTAGAGCTGTAACAGAAATCCACTCCTGTGCAACTAATTGTTTAAACCAAATACATATCCTTGCTGCACAGGATACTTATACCTAATTTTTTTACAAGACAAAAATATAGTTTTTGAAAAAATGATGAGGAAAATGGTTGAAGTTTACTTTCTGTTAGCCAAGGACCATAGCTGCTTCTTGCCTTCTTCAAATGTAGTCTATTTAATCTCCTGTAGTGTGGGAAATTATGTTCAAAATCTCTGTGATCCTCTGTCCCTAGTAAGTTATGCAAGTAGTGACAAGTATACACCGTAAGGTCTTGCAACTATATCTGTAATGTGTGGCTACAGACTGTTGATCAAGAGAGCCTAGAAGAAAAACATTATTTTCAGGTGTGAAAAACTGTCACCTTTATCAAATAATTTCTCTTGCATCTCTCCCAAGGCATTGTAGCCTATTTAAACTTGGGAGGTTAAGTTTGTAGCATTCATTATGACTGAAAATTTAGTTCACACAATCATGATGTTCTCTTTATTAAGTGTTACTGTTAAGCAATCTTAAAATAAACACAATATAGCTGGCCTTTTGAAAGGTTCATGGGATTTTTTTTTTTACCTAGTCCCTTAATTGTGTCTGCTTTTTGAGACTCTGATATGCAAACTAATGTTGCATCTACATGGTTTATTTGCATCATATTATCTGATTTATCTATGTGTATCTTACAATTTACAGTTATGTCTGGTGCATATAATTTAAATGCTCAGGGGTAATGTAAATGTCTTTTGACAGAACTATGGCTTGAATCTTTGGTTGGTACCTCTTTTCTTGAACCTCAAAACAAATCAGAAATACATTCTGGCAGATAGCCTGGCAGTTTTACTGTACCTAGCAAAAATGTGTTCTCTAAGACTCTTCACCCATGTCATTATATGAATTATTAGATAGAATAGCAAGTTTCAGAAACTCTACTAAGAGATATCCGTGTATCAATATACCTGTTCTAAAAGTGTCTGTCTCCCCCATTAGTCCTCTTGAGTACCTTCAGCACCACTTTATCTCTACTCCTTCATGAACATTTAGTTGCCATCCCTTAGGACAAGTCTTCTTAATGTTTTGTAATATCTGTTGTCTCAGTATGTTAGACATTGGACAGGGTATTAACATAGGCATGGTTTTTAGTAGCTGTGCTTGAGAAGTCCTAAAGGGAATCTTCAGTTGAACTTTGGGTAACCTAAACCAGAAGGGAATTTGTTAATCATTGTTCCTTAGCTCTCTGGATGTAGGTCTTTTTTCACGGTGCTGAGTTATCAAGGCTTAGATTTTCAGAAACCCTGATTTCAGCAAGTGTTGCACTTCTGAAGCTCTTTACAGCAGATTAATCCAAGGGGGGTAAAAAATAAGCCCTGCAAGGTGTGGGAGACAGATGTTTCTAAGGAAAAATGAAGAGGCCTGTTTCACCTGCTCCTCCATTCATGGAATGGCTTGAGTTAGATGATCTTTAAGGCATCTTCTACAATTGTAGTTTCAGTCCCCCTGCCATGAGCAGGGTTGCCACCTACTAGATCAGGCTGCCCATTCAACTTGGCTCCGAGCACCTCCACAGATGGGCATCCACAACCTCTCTGGCCATGCCATTCCAGAACCTCACCACCCTCTGAGTAAAAAATTTCTTCCAAACAGCTAACCTAAATCTCTCCTCTCATAGTTTAAAGCCATTTCCCCTTGTCCTATCACTGTCAGACCATGTAAGTAGTTGATCTCCCTCCTGTTAATACACTCCTTTCATGTACTAGAAGGCTGCAGTAAAGTCTCCCAGATCCTTCTCTTCTCCAAGCTAAACAAGCCCAGCTCTCTCAAACTTTCACAATCTCTCCTTCTTCACTCTCCTGGCCTCCCCTTCATTTGGTGCAGCCCGTTCTATTGATCACAAAGCCCATTGAGAAAGAGTGACAGAGACGTTACTGACTTTTTTAGTAGAAGTGGGAGATGACTTAGATACCTGAGTACTGAAAAGGATTTTTTGAAGAATGTCAGGTGCTTGTAGGAGAAAAAAAAGAAACAGCAATGTCAAAACCTGCTGTGATTCTCTAGAAATGCATTTGATGCATTGAGAATGTCACATCTTCACTCCTGCAACCTAATGCAATTATGTAGGGGAAAAAAGAATAATTGTCAACTTGCCATATATGGCAACATCAAGCTCAATGTGGCCTGATAGTTTTCAGCCAAAGGCTCCCAGTAATCTTTAAAAAACTAAAAACAGATCATGGAGTTTTCTGTTGCTCCTTGTGAGCCAGGAGAGCGTGGGACATCAGCCGCCATAGATAAGAAGGTAGCAAGTAAAATGAACGTGGGTGGAAATACACCCTCCTTTAGTTGCAGGACTTCTCTACCGAGATACGACAGTTGTGGTAAACCATTTACTGCCATCAAGAGGCAGCTATGAGAAAGGAATATGAAATATACTATTCCTTATCTGGGAAACATGCAGCGTATCCCAGTGACCAATTTATTATTTTCACCCAGTCCAGCAGTATGGAAGGATGCATCAGGGATCTGCCTTTCTCTGCTCTGAATAACTTAAATTGAGCTGCAACATGTGAAATAATTGAGCTGACAAGAATTTACAGCTCTAGGTGGAGTTTCTTATTTCTGTTGGGTTTGTGAGTCATGACAATAAGAGTTACCACATGAGCATGATGCAAAACTAACATGCTCATTTCTTTCTCATTTTTCATTTTCATACTGTTTTATGACTTGGTTCAGCATGGTCCAGGTCTCTCAGGCAATAGCCTCTACAATGATTAGGTATCATTTTTAAAAATTAGAGCAGCAGACAGATCATGCTAGCCATGCTCTTTCATTTTTTACTCTGATCTTCGCATTGTAAGTCCCGCATGGCTTTCAGAAAGGCCTGTCTTGTTTAATGCAGACTTTGTTGGTCTGTAATTTATTTTACTTAATTATTTATGGCTACATTATGTATATTAGCTGCACTTGTCTAAATAACAAGGGTTACAATGGAAGACTGCCTGTTCAGATGATGAATTCCTGTTACTTTCTGCATTTCTTAAGGTGATTTTGTGATGAGATTAGATTGCTGTTTATTGTTCCTCTGCTTCTGTCTAGCAGCAACACCGGGACAGCAATAAGAGGAGGCACAGGCAGAATGTACAGAAATGAACACAGAATACTGGATCCATGTCCTACTTGTGAATGCTCTGGGAATAACACAGAGATTTTCTAGAACTTTTTAGTAAAAATCACATTTAAATTAAGAGCTCTTTCTATTCCTTACTGTGACAATTTTGAGATTCTTGATATTTTCTATTCTATTTTTCATTCATAGAAATGAGACAATTTATAACATAGTAAGAGGAAACTTAACTGAAAAAAGAGAAATAGACTGGAGGGTTGGTTGCTTGTCTGACGTATTCTTTTGTCTGCTTCTTATTGCTAGCTAACAGCTCTCAGCCATGGCAGGCAGCTAGCAGACCAAGTGTGGGTTAACCATTTTAATATTTATTGATAGGAAAAATACCCTGAGCACAATTTTAATATGGTTTCCTTGGACATAAGGGCATCAATGGCTCTATAAAATGTAAATACATTCTTAATTACCTCAAGTGCCCCTCCTTGCCGAAGTGACTCTTTTACGTGAAACACGTCTTGCTAGTAATGAGCACAGATATTGCTAATGGACTGTGAAGGGCATGTTGTGACATCTTTTTTTTTTTTTTTTCTTTTTCTAGGTTGGCAATGTGTAGGATTCACTTCTCTTTCAGGAAAGTTCTCAGGGATTTTTCTCAGTAAGGAAGCTCTTCCAAAATGACCACCACCATTATCTTATTTCTGACAATTCCTGTGTTTCTTGCAGTCTGCCTTGAACCTTCACAGTAAGTAAAAGGAGACAAAAGCACTTCAAATGAGTTACATTTTTCATTTTTTTTCTTAAGGGAAATATTTTTCTAGAAGCTTCTTTCCTTTTCCCACTCCCCACTTTTGTCTCAGGGACAAGCTCCATTCTGCTCTTCAGCCTCTCAAGAGCTGTTTCACACTAAGCTTGTTCATTCACTTCTTACACTTTAATGTGGGTGTTGCACCTTGAAAATCTTTAGTAGGAGAATCCTAAATTCTGAGATACAATAGACACAGCAACTGGATTTGGAATAGAGACTGAATGAGGAATTTGGTGTGGATATCTCCATGGAAGGAGCTGTAAGATGTGGGAAACGGACTTTGCAAATATTTTTTTCCACAACAGTGGGAGACTACCTTGAGGCTGCAGTGTGAAAGGTGTGGGGAGGTAAAAGGGTCCACAGTGCCCCCTTAGAGAGTCATGGGCAGAAAGAAATTAGAAAAAAAGAGATTCTTTACGTCATTCTGCTACATACTGACTTATAAAATGTGTGCTGACGTTTTAGAATTGTGCTTGGCTTTCTTGGAAACCTGCATGAGGGAAAATGATAAAAAGATCTGAAACCTGGTGCTTCTTAAGAGGCTGAGATCTATGCCTGGCTTGGCTGCATTGTTGCTTGCAAAAATGGGCCATGTCTCTTTAAGCCTTGTTGCCTTAGATTAAAACTGTGATTAAATGTAGGCTTGGAATGAGAAGAGTGAGCCTGATTATCTGTTCAGTAATGCTCTGGAACAGTCTCCATGGGGTAATGAGGGTGAAGATAGTTCATATGTTTAAGGTGCATCATCATTTCTTTGTGAGGGATTGTATAATGACAGCAGTGGACAGCAATTCATTCACCCTGGAAGGTCTTTCTAGCCTTCTGTTTAATTGTAAAATACAAATATTACTACTGCTATCACTAATAATAGTGTTAAAATTAACTCACTAGCTATGAGGCTCTCAAATGGTGCAGCCACAAGTGGTGTGGGGATGTATGCTGTTACCAAGAGTTTGAAGGGTAATGGAAACATGAAGTTACTTGAACCTTGTTCATTGCTGCTAACATATCTTGATGTCTTCCATACACTAACTGTGGTATCCCTGATGCCGATGATCAGAAAGATGCAGTGACAGATAAAGCAGTGCCCCTTTCCCCGCTTCCATTCTTTGCTCAGAAATTAATAATCCATCTGGAAAGTGGGCAGAGCAAGAGGAGGAAAAGAATGCATCACAGAGTGAGCTGGTAAAGACTTTTTAAGCAGTTTCTGATGTTTGCTCTTCAACTTTAATAATAGGAATATTTTAGAATAAGTGACTTTATTATAGTTTTACAGTGACCCTTTTAATAGAGTTCTGGCACCCTGTAAACTGTGCTATTCTGGACAGCGATCTCATCTATCCTGTTATGGTTTCTTTTGCCTATGACACTAATGCTGTGATTTGAAGTTCTGTGGTGCTTCTCCTGGGGTGATTTGGGTGTGACTAGGTCATGCCATAGTGGCCACAGCACAAATATCTGTGACAGTAGAGACGGATCCAGGAAAAAAGACCTCAAGGGGGAAAAATGGAGCAGAATCTGGTGCAAAAAGGCAAATGGGCTTAGAGAACTTGCTGCATGTCTCACACACCAGAGAATCCAGTGTTGGAGAATATTGAGTTTTTCAGAAAGAAAGTAGATTTGCTCTTTCTGCTCCTGTGCTATAATAAAATATGAATCTCATTTACTCTTTCCTCTTCTTCCCCTCTCTGCAGATGTATAAACTCAGTAGTAGGAAGTTCATCATGCTCCACAAAATTAGCACATCTGTAATTTATATGCCTTTTAACTTCCAGTTACATTTCAATAACAGAAGAGCTAAGGGTCCTGGCAAATCACTTATGGTACCAGAAAGCCATGGGAGAAGATTGCTTACTTTCTAATTCGGTATGACCCAAAGAAGTGAGAGAAATAACTCAGGGCTAAATTGTTTTCTCTGGAGTGTTTTATACTGGAGTGGCCCACAGCAATAAGTGCTTAAGTGGCAAAAGGGAATAGAGGAAGAGTATATAACCAGAGATGATATCTTTTCTAATAGCATTTTTAAGAATTAAAGAATGTGACTTAGAAAAGAGGATAACTGAAGCACAATGAGCTAGAAAAGGAGCTTTCTCATTAGGGGACATACTAATGAAAGACTAAAATTATCTGCCGTGAGTTTTACTTAGGAGCGGGTTTTTTTCTCAAACGTTTTTTGGAGATCAAACAGCCTCCTCTAAATTTCCCACAAGCTCAGGAACAGATACCTTGTCACATTTGCCATAGATATTTAACTAGTCTGAGGTTTTGTGCTTTTTTTTTTTTTTAATAAAATTGTGTGACGCACATCTAGCAAAAACATAGGGCAATTATCTCCCCTTGGATTGTGAATCTTGTGAAAACAGAAATCAGTTCTTCAGGGCTCTCTGTAAGTGCAGGTTTTATGCAAAATACCTGGAGGAACATTTGTGTCATTACACAAATTCATTTTTCTAAACACAGTAAAATTTCTATAACAGTTTTGGAAATGTGCATTAGCACATAGAATCATTGTCGTAGCAAAATCTGATCTGTTGATTTTACTTCCATGGTGGACTCTTTACAGTCTGTATCATTTCCACTCCACTTCACTGATGGTGGAAAAGCTTTTTTCATGGTTTATTTAGCAGAAAGTCATTTTGATTAGCAAGATGAGTAATACTTTACAGCTGTTTGCAATTACTGCATCTGTTCTATCAGCAGATTCAAATATTGGAGGCTATATTGACAGAAATGTGAAATGCCATAGAAATGGGTACAAGAGGGGACACACAGACACACATGCACGCTTCATGGATCTAGTCATGTTAAGGGAAATCAAACACCGTGTTAATCTCAAATCTGTGCCACAAACTTGGGGCACGGATTTAACAAACTTGAAAAGCAGAATTTCCTGTTTGCAGGAGTAGAAGTTTAGCAAAAGTTTTGTCCCAGACGGCTCAGTGTGAAACCTACATACCATCTCCTCCCAATTAAAATATAGTAAAAGTTTTGCCACCAACTCTGGAGGAGACCAAAACCAGACCCCGCACACATGGAAAAGAAGAAGTATCTGAAAATCTCTGGAAACTATGTACAATCTACATACAATAATATTTATGCCTTGAAGCTTAAAATAAGGGATAAGGCTTTTAATATTTCTGACTCTTTCCTCCAAGTATAGAGCCTTCTTCTATTGTATATGTTGAAGAGCTTGGTTTACTTTGAAACTTCTTGTAGATTTGTACCTTGTATTTTCCCAAGCAAGTCACTTAGCCATTCCATTATTCCACAATGATGGGAGCTTCCTGCCAGGCAGAAGTAAAAGCAGTGCTGGGAAAGCTAGATGAAGTAACTCTTCTCAATATCTACCATAGTGGAATAAGTCTTTCATTTAGTTGAAGAGGGAAAATGCTTTGATGTCTGTCTTGCACTGCAGTTAAGTAAGCTCAGTTATTATCACAGAAGTTATGATTTAGTGGAAAACATCCAGTGTATTCCCACACCATGCTTTTCTCCTGTGTGGCATAATGTTTCTTCTCTGATTTCTGTGTTTCTTTGTATTCTTCAGGCTGTTTTAAACAAGTAATTTTTGTCCAGACTCTTAAACTATTCTTTATATATGATAAAATCTCTAAGCTCTAATGACGTAGATGAGTAGGTGATCTGATCTGATAGTTTTGTTATCTTTCAGGATGATTTTCAGAGTCTCTTGTATTTACCCATGGTCAGGGTGGTCTTAGAAGCCTCCAGTGACTCCGGAGTGAGTTAGTTCATGCTTCAGTAACATGGAATACCTCTGGAGTATTCATTTCATTACATCATTCCATGGGATTTAGTTCCTCCCTCAAGACCTCATGAGGTTGCCATTTCTTTTACTGTTCATTTCTCTGATCCTGAAGTATTCAGAGTCACCTGCATGCAACTGTAGGAACAGTAACTCTGCCAGTTCTGATTTGTTTGATGCTTCTGCAATAACTAAACAGAAATAAGATGTTGCTGGATGTTAGTGAATGGATGTTTTACTTGTTGGGATAAATAAGAGCCATAAGATGAAATGTAAGCTTGCTGCTGGCTGTGCAGGGTGAAGGCTTTCTCTTGGGTACAACTGAGGTGTTCCTACTGGAATCCAGCTCCAGAAACAAGTTGCATTCACCACCCCAAGACCTGAGAGACAGTGCTCATGTGCAGCTCCCTCTGAGTTCAGCTGTCATCCCAAACTACCTTGCTTTTTCTTCAGATTGCCAGCAGACTCTCTTGCCAAATATTAGGTGGATGTATAAATGATGAATATATTTCCTTTAGGAATTCTGAAAAAAACACCATGTTTATAGCAGTTTTGATTTCCCACTAAAATTGGGTTGAGATGGCTATTCTATGTTATCAAGTGCACATACTGTCTCCATCCTTGGATATGGTAATAATATTTTTTGTTTCAGCATTGCCTTTAGAAAGATTTATGCTGTTTACAGTACCTTCTATGGGTTTATATTGTATCAGTGTCCTGACGTTCATCAGTGAAATTGATGTGATGCGTTAGCTTGTACATTTCTTTAGGTTAGACAGGAATGAACTGGGCAGATTTTGATGTATCTTTATATATGAGTCATCCTAGTGCCATATTTCTTTCACCCATTACAGGCTACAGAAAATAAGCACGTTCTTATGGCAAGGATTAACACCAATCACTTTAAGGGATCTTACTGAAATTTGGTCTTTCTTTTTTATAGGCATAACTATCTCTTTCTAGAATGCTATTCCAGTCTCTGAAGCAATATCTTCAAGCTATACAAGAATGAGTCTATATTGTTTACAAAGTGAAAAACTGTACAAGAACATTCTCTGTAGTTCTCCTGAATACTTTGTGAAATAATTAGTGTCTCAGGACTTTGTGCCAGTGTCTCCTTGCATATTTACAAATGAAGCTCTATTCTCTTTGCAGAGGCTCAAAGTCATCTGAAGACATACGTTTGATCTTTCCCACTTTCTCAAACAAAATGAACTCTACATGTGCATCCCTGCCTTTATTACATACCTGTAATTTCTTGAGTATTTTGAAGTCCATATAAATGAGAATAGGCAAAAAAATATTGTCGATTCATGATTATCAGATTAAATAGAAGCACTACTTGAGAGAATTAGACTTCTTAATGAAAGAAATTGAGAAGAAAGGACTAAATTTTATTTCTAGTAGATTGTAATGTGACAAACTATTCGAAAAATCTGGCCGAAAGGAAGAACTTTTTGCAGGTATATATAGAGGTCACTGTAGTTGTGAAATTTAGATTCAGGTACATCCACAATCACAAACAGCAGCACCTACGCTGTACTGTTAAAGAGTCCTTCCCAGCTCAGCTAGATGGGCATGTTGATGCAAGTTTGACAAAGAAGATGTAATTCATTTTTGCCAGTGATGGGGATTTTAACACTTGCTTGAAATAACTGATAACCTGGCACAGGAGAGCTAAAGGATTACTGTGCAGAATTTCATTCAGCTAATGACAACATCTTTTTAAAAATGCTTTGAGAAGCATGTTTTAATTAGAATAAGGAAGCATTATTTTCATGATTTATGCAATGACTGTAATACTTGTTTTTTCACTCATAGCATAGAATTTTTTTTTTCCATGAATTAAAACTGGAATGCATTTTCCATCCTTGATTCAACAGGCAAAAATTGGTTGGCTTAAGGAATTAGTCTTAGCTTGCATTTGGAAACACTGTTGGCTGCTTGAAGGTGTAATATCACAGAGTTTTTACTAGATCTTCCCGACTGGCTGATGAATTGATATTTGTATATACATACAGTCGAAACGGTTGAAAGAGACCCTGAGAGGTCCAGCTTCTTCCTCCTCCTCAACACCAAATTCAGACTAACTTACTCAGAAGGTTGTCCTGTTGGGTTTTGGAAACCTTCAAGGATGGAGATTGCAGCTTTCTTCAGTGTTTAGTTACTCATATAGTGAAAAAAATCTGCCATTACATAAAGACACCACTTGTACTTCTTTGTATGTTCAGATCCATAAATCAGAATGAAAACCGATAAAGGAAATTTTAATGTCTATGGAATGTTCCTAATTTTCACCAGCTAATGAGTCTTGCCTTCCAGTAGAAAGAAAGGATAAAATTTATTGTGACTGATTATGAGGTTAGTATGACTAAAAGGGTGCTTCATGGCTTTTATGAAGGTTGTTATTACTTTCAATTTAAAAAACAAAAGCAAATGCTTAAGCAAAAATGACCGGACAATTCATTAGTCCTTGCTAACATCATGTTCACTCACAGGATGGGTGCAGGCAGTGAGGAGAATCTGCATGTACCTGAGAAAGCCATAACTGAGATAATCAGAAGTCTCCCATGGAAGGTATGTCCAAGTATGTCTAGTTAGAATCCAGGGTGATGTTTTCTTTCATGCCCCTAAATGTGTTTTTTACATTTATTTAAATTCCCTCTCTTTTGCCAGTTTGCAGCACTACAAAGATGTAAATTGCCCTTTACCTTTATACCTAAGGTTTCATGTTGCCCTGCTTAGAAGCAAACATCATGTAGGAGTGCCTGTTTTCCTGCCTCCAGCATTTTAGTTGCCAGGGTCAAATACAAAAGGAGCCTTGGAGTTTCCTAGGAGGGCACAGCTGTTTCCTGCTGTAGAGAGGAGATGAGATGTTCAAGCTCTCTGAGCTTAGACTGGGATCAATAGGGTTCAATAGGAATACCAAGGTTGTCCCTCCACAGCAGTATGCAAGCAGCCACATAGCACATTGGAGGGGCTTCTTGCATCTTGGAAGGCCTCCTCAGCTGAGCTAGATAAGGGGCAGCATGCAATCTTGATCTCAGCATGATAGCTGCACTGGTGGAAAATCCCATAATGTCATGTATTCCTAGGGGAAAGTAATTAGACCTAGGAAAATGAAAGTGCGAGGAAGCCTAACCCGCACTCAACAGCCCCCCTCTCTGAACTTGGCACAGCTGCTGAAGGCTGGTGGTCTCTGTTAGGAAGAGGGCAGCACTACAATGCATTCAAGGTGCAAACTGAATTTGTGCAAGATGAAATTCTCTTACTTAGGTAGCAACATTTCATGTTTTGTTTAGATTTTTTTTTCTCTGCACTCTGATATTTATTTTCTTGTCTGCTGTTCTTATAGGTCTGGATGTCTGTGAAATAATAGCTAAGCCAATTTGGGGAGATGTAAATGTTGGCTAATTAGTTCATAGGTTTTGCTCAGAAAATATTTTTTTTCAGTGTCAGGTAATGTGTTTTTTATCATTTTGGAGATAGAGAAGTCATGGCTATCTGCTCTGCTAGACAGTGTTTGTGCCATGTTGTTGAACAACTGCAAAGGCACACTTTATAACTAGAATTGGTAAACTGGATTATGATTTAAACTGAAACACATCAGGAATCATTAGATTTTGTTATATAAATATTAAATAGGATTTCTTTAAAAATAACCATACCAGCGGCATCTTAAGTGCTTAAAATGGGACATGAGATTTCAAAGTGCTGAATGTTGATTAAAAAAAGAAAGAGGAAAACACTTTTACACTGAAAAATAGATTGTACACCCTCTCCAACATTAATTATCAATCTTACATGCAAGGCAGATTAATATTTATTTGTGAGTGGGGTCTGTCTGTACCACGCTACTTCTTTATGCCATTTTGAGGTCATTTTTATAGTTCAGTATTTTCCATTCTGTCACACATTCGTTCTTCATTTTTCTTTCTTTCTTGCTAGTACATAAGTGAACACTTCAGAGCTGCACACCACAGGGGACATACAATTCCAAAAAGGGCACAGACAGATGGAAAAGTGGAGTTTCAACCTTTACAGATGAGAACGTGTATCCATTGAATAAATAAATAAATAAATAAAGACAACTCTAAAATAGTTTCAGAAAATTGAAGTCCCAACAACATCTTACAGGTGCTATGGGGCAGCAGTTGCTCTGTGACCAACAACAGAAGTAATGGCCCTAGAACCTACACTGCCACTTGAGAACTGCATACAAACAAACAGCTGGTGCAAAGCTTTGACTTCTTTGGCTTACTTCTTTACAATAAAAGAAATCATTGCTTAAAGGCAAAAAAACCCAGGAACTTGAATGAAACAGAAAACTTGAATAGAACAGAAACAGAACAATAAGGGAAAAGGAAAGGCTAGGGAGATTAGGAAAGCTAACAGTTCCTTTTCTACCAGTAGGTTGTTTGAACAAATAAAGTTACCATTTCTACTGTCCCATTTTCCTATTTGCATTTCTCCTTCCCTTTGTACAGTAATATGCATCTGAAGAGAGATGTTGTAATTTTGGAGTCTATCCCTTGCTTGTTCTGGGGACAGCCCCTGAGGTGAGGCTATACAGTCCCTCCTCCTAACAATTAAGATAACATTGCCTTGAACTGAATTTGCTAGCTCAGAACCTGGGAAAGAAGAGCAAATGGATGAAAGAAGTCACTTTTCTCTTTCTTGGCCTCTTCACTGTTGTACCTTATGCTTCTCCATTTGCAGACGCCTACTGCAGGCTGCAGACCATGGTGTGGTTTACACACCGCTGTGTTGGATTTTTTTTAAACAGTGGCCCTCAAGATACACTGTTATACTACTGGGAGATGCAAAATGATCATGGCTCAGAAAAAGATCCAACCCTGCATCCTGATGTTTGCTGGAGCTCCACTGTGTCATGTCATAGCAGACTTGCTGGCTGCTGTTGTTTCTAGAGGGAGCTGTGAAGGTGCCAGGGCTTGGGAGGGAGTCTGCCCTTGCTTGGCTAGACCATAAGGCTAAACCTTCAGTGAACTGCTGCTATTTCAATCACAGAAGACGGGGTGCTTCTGGTTTCACATGTGAGCACAACCTTTGTGTAAGTCAAGATTGGTGCACACGTACCATGGCACTGCAGGCACAGTGGGAGCAGCTGGAGGTTTTTCTAAGAAGAGATGCTTTATGTAAACTGCTAGAAAGTTCTGTCATTAGGACCAGCTCTGCTACCTTGGATTTCTTGGGAATAGATGACTTACTTAAGAATATGATGAAAATGACCTATCCAGAACCATTTCTTGTTCAGCACACCAAAGGGATGGCTGTATTTTTCTCTCCCTTAAAGTTTCCCATCTCTCAGTGTGTTGTTCCCTTACAGTCTCCTGCTAGGTCTGTTTTCTCATGCTGTGGCCTTTTCAGGAGTATCCCTTACATTTTATAAATTGGGAAATGCCCTTCCTTGGAGCATTCTCAGCTTTTCTTTTGACGCTTTTCACCCAAACTCTCCTTATTAACATAAAATATAAAAACACGTAACTTGCACAATTTTCTTGCAGGAAGACCAGTAAATTCTATTAAGAGAAAGAAAAAAAAAGTATGAACTTGGAAAAAACAAAAGACATGGGAAACAAAGAAAAGAATTGAAATGAGTTGCATAAAAGGTTTGTGAAAGTGTGAAAAGACTTACTTTGGATGTCCAATATTTGTCATTCATTTAATCAATTAATTTACTTCTCACAGCCAAAACACTGCCATTAAAAAGGCTTACTCAGATGCTTTACCCTGTTCATATTGATTCATTTTCAGTGAAAATATCAATATCTTTGTATAGATCTGGACCTTAAAGTTACTTAATTATTGATTGAGAAACAGTTGCTCAGACCAAGTAGGCAGATTTCTGCTGTGTTCTACAATAATAAGAAACTAAGCTTTTGCATGGATAGGCATTGTTTGGGACCATCCTTACTTAGTGTATTTCTTGTCAGAGGTGAGCAGAAGTCTACCAAAGTGACTTTTCTGTGACCTAGTGTGGTCGACACGTTCTATTTCATTCATCAACTATTGAAAACTAAATTGGAGAACTGTGTACCCTTTTCAGTAATTGTTTCTTACTGTCACTCTGAAGACAGAATGAATTTTCCTGGTGAAAACAGTAATAGTAAATAGCACGTTCAAATCATATTGCTTTTCTGGCAGTTTCTCAAGCAAATCCTCCAAAAATATACTATTTTTAAAAGCCCACGGACTGTCACATATTGAGATGTAATTGATTTAAATGTTTGTTGGTTTTAGTGACCTGTGAGTTCTGCTGAAAAAAACTGGTAGTGAAATCTTTGTAATCAGGAATCTGAGATGAACAGGGGTGGTGTTCTGCCTCGTCCTGTAGCTAATTTTTCCCTGCTACATGAGGGTTTGTTGCTTTGACATTATCCAGAAAAAAAGTAAAAATAAAAAATTCCAATGGCCGTGACTGCAAGTAAATCACAGAGTCACAGAGTCGTAGGAGTTGGACCTCTGGAGACCAAGCCCAGCACCCTGCAGAGGAGGTTCCGTACAGTAGGTCACACAGACTGTTTGCAGACACTGATGTGACAGCCAGAGCTGTCTCAAGGCTCCTCAGCAATGCTGGTAAACCTGAATGTTGTCATTCCCAGAATGAGGAGCTGTGGACAAGGCTGAAGCCCAGTTCTGCATCCTGTTGGAAGGGGAGGAATGCAGAGAAGCACTAGAGCTCAGTCCTGCCCTCCAGCTGTATCTCCCTCCTACATCATAGAGCCAAATTTTTTGTTTGGTGGCAGCAGCAGCACAATCCTGTATATCCAAGGATCTGGAGTCAGATATGGCAAGCAGCAGCTTTACTGTGGCACTGTGGCTTTGCCAGTATGGTGTCACAGGTGATTGCTCTTTCTGTCCGTTCCTAGAGGTGAGTATGCGACCAAAGCCTTAGAAATACAGAAGCAATCATCCTACATCAGCCATGTCTTGTCTCTGACCTGGGGCAAGAGCAGATGTTTCAAAAGAAGTAAGAGATCATAGCATGAATAATACACAGTAGTGTGCTCATCATGACTGGAGTGGGAAATAGAAATCTGCAATTTGCAGAAAATATGTCAGCTCCGGTATGTTTCCCCCTGCAGAGCTGATTTCAATGTAATTAGTATGAATTACTCTCAGGTTTTTCCTTTTTTCCTCACAATTTGGAAAAGACAATAATTCATTGACTCAAAATGTGCAAACTGTAGACAGTAATCATGCCACATTTACAAAATATTTTTATGTTACTGTATTTGACATTAGTCCGACTTTACTATTCATCTGACAGGATTTCATTTTCAATAGTTCTATAGGTAGGATGGGCCAATTATTTGAAAAGGCTAAAACTACACAGCTTTGCAACAGGAGGAGAATATTGCATCCAGGAGAAACAGCAATAGAAAGTCAGACTGGAAGAATGCAGTGGTTTGAAACTTGATTTCTCTTCAGTTGGTGACTACAACATTGAGGTCGATCTGTCTGTCTATCAAGATTGTCTGAGTCAGTTGGAGGACCCAGTTGCTGGTAAGTAAAGGCCAAATCGGGCTCATATGTTCTAGATCTATGCTGATGTGACGTTAAATAAGGTAATAAATGGAAGGCCCTTGATCTCTCATGTCTAACCAAAAGCTGTCCAGTTTATGCTTTTGTCAAATGAAATCCTGAGCTGATGCTTCCAGAATGAAAAAAAAACATCACGAACAGCACAGCTTTTTCCTTGATGCTTTGCAGTCTTAGAGGTTAGATGACATTACGTTCAGAGACACGACAGTATGAATTTAGCTAAGAAAAATGTAGTCCATTTAGTAGTGTTTAAAATAATTTGTTTGCACTGCAGAGTACAACACAGTACTGATGATAATGACATATCAAAAGTAGAAAAAAACATGAGAATAGAATATATTTATCCCAATTTTGCACATTCAACATCTTTTCATGAAAAACAGAACCTTTTAAGTGGAAAAGTTGCAGAGTTCTGAAAGTTACTGTGTCCACAGGGCCTGATTTTGCATGAAGTTATGATATTTGCTGGCACTAATCAAGAATAAATCCCACTGTGCTAAACTAGAAGCATCTATATTCAACTGTTGTGTGAGCAGAGTCAGGCCAGGATACTGCCAGTCAGCCAGGAGGATAATAGATTGTCTCCTTTCACATACAAGGACTGGTAATTGTGCTGTATTAAGGAAGACTGCTTAAGACATACCCAGTAGGTATGAGCCTATTTACAGTATAGCATCTTCATAGTAAATCCTCTGTTATGAAGGCCAGAATGGGAAACAGAGATTAAATTTGTGCTTTAATTTGTTTTGGTTTTGTAATGTCGATTTTCTATTGATTTTAATTACGTGTCATTGAATTCTGGGATGCAAATCACTGTCTGTGTTCTATGTATGTGTGAAGGGCAAAAAGCATTCCTTTAGCACAATTATATTCTTTCCTGACTCTATTCTCCACATGCATTTTTTGCCTGCATGTCTCTTCTTCCCACGGAGCATTTGTGCAAAATGGTGTAGTACTCTGGCTATCCCGTGTTCAGCAGAGGAATTACAAATAGGGCCTAGACAGTGGCATCTGCCTGGGTTTGCAGTAAATGAAGATGTCATGGACAGGGCGCACACAGGAATTTCTTTTCCATTGTGCCTGGTAGCAAGACTCATTTCAATGAAGACTGTACACTTTATTTTACCCTATGTCATGCATCAGAGGTGAAAGTCTCCATAAGCGTATAGAACACAGGAAGTAATTGCTTTGAAAAAACAGCGTGAGGGAAACTGCCTCAGCAAAACCTTCTCAGACAGATTAGCACTTCTGGGGCTCCTGTTTCAGATGTCCTAATCACTCTTGACTTCGTCTTCGTTCTCTTACTGACACCTCTGGGGAGGATACTTTCTGCCTTCACAAGCAAAGATGAGAAAAACTGATTGTGGCTTTAAAAAGGAGGAGCTAACTGCTAATATCTGTGTTCAGTGAACTAAGTTGCTCAGAGATGGGAAATAAATCCAGAATGCAGAGAGAATTTTTTTTTCCAGATTACTATAGGAGGAACAGAGCTGAGATTAACGGAAAGTTCAAGTCAATTTATGTTTTTCAAGACTGTCCAATTTGGCAAAGATGCTTTGTTTCTGAAAGGAAACAAATTTCTTCATCATAAGCTTCAAATCAGCTCAGTGTTTCCTTCTTGTGTAAGATCAATGTACATTAGTGACTTCTTGGGTTACCTGAAAAGTAATTCATTAAGTAAAGTCTGTCCAAAGAGCAACTAAAAAAACCTTAAAAATAAATAAATAAATAAAACAAAAGTTTCATTTACATTTTTTTTCTTGTTCTTCATTTTGGAAATTCAGAAGTTGTTAAGTACCCAAATACTTCTGTTTGCCTCAATACATTGGTGGCCTTGTGTCTTTGTTGGCTCAGGTCAACAGATTGAGAAACATTCCATATAGGTTATTATCTCAGCACTGATCCAGAAGCAAGAAAGCTCCAGATGAATCACTATATCCGTCTAAAACCCTGCAGCAAATAGAGTATGTCAGAAATCACAGGTATCGAAACAGAGATTTCACACATACTGAAATCTTCCAGATATGTGGAAGACAGTGTCTACTTTTCAGCATTATATTTTTAGGACTGATTTCCAGATAACCTATGCATGGAAAATGTGAATCCATTGAGCATTTAACTTAGTGGCTGTGCAAATGGACAGTTAAAAGGACTATTTCTGTGTTCAATACTATAGTTTGCACCTGATAGCAGTCTAAGACTGTGTACGATCTAGAAACAAATTTATGAATCTGTAGGTATGCTTGTAATGTGGTTACCGTTTGCTGCTATGACACAAATTTTTAAGCTACTGTGATGTTTGTGTTGTTGGAGGGTTTTTTTGTTTGTTTGTTTCAGATGTCCTTGTTACCGTTTAGGTGGATTTTTTTTTAAGCTCGTTTTTACATTTACAAGCCCCATAACTGTAGTGAATGAAATAACACAGCCCTCTGACTTCAGTGGAGACAGCCTGACTTACACCAGCTGAGGATCTGATTGTCACTTGTGAGCTATCATAATCACTTAAGTGAAACAGCCGACGTAATTGGTGCAAACAGATACAACTGATGGAAAAAGATTCAGTATTTGTCAATACCTACTATGCTATGGAGAACCTAATCAATGAATTAGTCTATCAATTAATTAGTCTAGGCAGCAAATGACTCCCTGTACTGTTGGTCCATGAAGTGATCAATAAAGTCAAATGTCTAGTTTAATGTTTCTCATGTAATGATTATGTTATGGGAAGAAAAGTAAAAACAATGTTTATACAGTTTCAGTTGTGTATTTCAAGTGTTTGGCTTACAGAAAGATATCCGGATAATTCTATTATAAAGACAATCTGCACAAATTTCAGGATTTTAATGATGTGAAGATATTTGTCCTCCAATCTGTGTAAGCTGCATCTTCATGAGACTTCATTTCTTGCAGGAAATGATAGTGTGGTGTAAGGATGCATGTATGCTGAGCCACCATTCTATCAGTTCTTCTGCATGGGAAATTGTGGCAAGAATGTTTGGCTTTTATGCCAACTCCTCTTCATTTTGGCAGGGGCCAGAGTGAGTCACCTCTCTGTGACGGCTTTGGCAGTTCACAGCTGTTGTTGTGTCAGCATCAGAAACACACTGGGTGGAAAAGTGAGAACTCAACCTTTTTCTGTTTTAATTGGCTGTAGTCTTATTATTTCTGCTAAGAGTGGCCTGGTCACCCACGCTTTGAATTCTGCATATTTATAATTGACTTTGCAGTAAAAGTAAGCAAATACATCTTCTGTTACAATCTGGTAAAATGCCTAATTATGAAGCATTTTAAGTCTGGCTGTTTGCCCTGAAGTATGAAAGAAAAGTAGGCATTCTTGCATTTATGCACACACATTTGACGGCAGTTAATATAGAAGTGTGCATTTTATTTTGGGGACAAAAATACTTTTGAATATTACCCGTATAAAATTCAAGAAGTGAAAACTGTGAAACTGAAGTGGATGGCAATTAGTCAGGACTGGAGGCCAATGAATGCAGATTTTGCAAAAGGGGAGAATAAAAAAGTCCAGATTACATGAAAATTAGATTTTATTGAATGGTACCACAAAGGAAAAAGTGTTGCAGTAATCCTGCAATAATCTGCTGTAATGAATACTAAACATACAGCAAATATCAAAATAAGGGTATCTACTGTCAGTGAATTATTACCGCTTTGAAATGATCTAGGCTTTGGTGAGCATGCAGATTACTTCTAACACTGGATATAACCTTTTTACATTTTTCAGTCTGTTTCCAGATTACAATACTATCTTTAAAAGCCCGGTCTTTTGCAGAACAATAATGTGATATTTCATGTTTCATATTCCAGTATCAATTTTTCTATTAAAAATAGATTAAATTTTAAGTAACTAGTGATGATATGTTCAATAAGAGCTAGCTGGATGAAAAATTAATGTCTGCAGTCCTCCTGTTTTGCAGGGATTAGCTGAACTATCCAGAATAAAATGTGAATGTGTCTGTTCTTCTCAGGTTCAGCATATCCTCCCTCACACTGTACTGTGCACATGCTGTAAGGTATCAAAACTCAAGTAATGGTTCACTTTGATACAGAGAATGGTCACTTCCAAGCCATTGCACAGGCAGTCATAGGAGATATGTGTTCACACCACTTTATTCTCCTCCATAATGTCTGGTTTTGAAGCAGAGGATCCTGTCTGTATTGCCGCTGAGCGAACATCATGGTCATGTTCCTTCTTTGCAGGAGGTGTCTGGAACCTGAAGAACAGCCTCCCAGCAGGTGGAAAAAATAGCAACAGGGAGAGGAGACATATTTAACTTATTTTTCATTCTGGGACAAAGGAGGTAGAGCTGACCTAAGCAATCTTTTCTTCAAGAATTCAAAATGCAATGTTAATGCTATATTTCTGTAACACAACTGTGTCTCCAAGATCAGCTGATTCAGAGTTAAGCAATAATCTTCTCCTACTTAGCTGGGCTGCTTCCCAGGATGAGCAGTTTTAAAGCCCAGATGCAACATATAATAGCATGGGATTCCTACCAGTAGATATTTGCATGTTTAAAAAAAAAAAAAAAAAAAGCCTTGAAAGTTTTAAGTAGCCTCAATATCCCATAAGACTTGATATAAGAATATATTAAGGTTGGAACTTTTTGAAGGTATGAAGCTGTTGGCTCCTTCAAGAAAAAAATCTTGCAACACTGTCCGTAAGACGTGTTTAATGTAGAAGATGCGCAGATCTAGAGATCAGCCTCTTTTTGATACTTTTGATTCTCAACTAGAATAACCAGTATTTGTTGTGATAGATTCTTCGTTTGCAATGTCACTACTCCTGATGTGCATCATCTTTAAACAAGCTCTTTACTGGGTGTTAAACACCCTGATGAGGGCACTACATTTTCATTACAACTGTTATGTTCTAATGCAGCTGAAGATGAGACTAATGAAAGATACTACTGCATTTGTCCTTTCTGTAGCTGGTGGTAGGTAACAGCAGTCTTTATGTGGACACTCCTGGCACATCTAAGATAAGAGGCTCTTTTCCAAAAACTCTATTGTCAATAAAGTCAATGTGAATCAGAGTAACAACAAAATGTGCTTTAAAGCTAGCCAGGAAGTTAGGCAATCTGGCCAGTCTCTGATCACCCCAGCATCACATGTAATCATCTATTTGGTTTTGGAGAAAGAGGAAATGCTCCTCATCTGCAGGTAAAGAGAACTCACGCAGCACATTAACCAAAATCTAGCTTTCTTATTTTAATGGTATTTTACTTGGGCTGAGGACTTCCACCGCATAAAACTGCGTGTTTCTCCACTGGGTCTGACCAATTACAGAGATGGTTTAGTAGCATTGTAAAGGAGTTTTGCTTCTTCAGGCTTCTTGCTTCTACAGTCAGCCTGCAGTAGCTACAGAGTTAGCAGCTGTGAGCAGATATGTCATGCAGACATTCACATTGGAAAATATTGGCCCAGCTTCTTACATGGTTTGGGACTCACGAATATCACTGCAATGAGATCGCTTTGGAAAAGACATGGATCCCTTGCTTCATTCACTGACTATTTCCAATCACTCTTTCATATTAACATAGCACTCATTTCTTGTTTATGGACAGGTACCAACTAGTTCTTGGTACTGACCATGAATCTTTGTGCCCCAAATAGTTTATACTTATCTGCCCAAACACAGAGAGAGCACAGAAACATGCTCAGCTTTGACAGGAGTAGAAAGATTGGGGTAATCTTTAGTTGTGGTCATACCACCTCTCTAAATACATTTGTTTTGTTTTGTTTTGTTTTGTATTCAATAGGAGAGTGTTTAAGGAAGAATTTGAACAGTGAAGTAACTTTGCTGCTGTTGACAGAGAACCTTTCTGCAGCCCGAGGAACCAACCGGGAGAAGCCATGAAAGTGTGTGTTTAAAAGAACACAGTGAAGAGGTTTGTCAATTTGTCAGGTTATTGTACACAGTGGAGTAACTTCCTCAGTATTTCTGATATTTTATTTTGTGCATGGGGAGGGGTGAGATTTTTATGCTTTTCTTTAAATTTGAAAGGTTTTAGAGATTATAAAAATCAACAAGCACAGCACAGCGTTCTTTCCCTTACAGTAACTTACCCATTCAAGCCAAATCTGTGGAAAAAAATCATTGGTGTTGTTGTCCAATCTCATGTAACAATCAAGAAATAAAAATAAGTTTAAAAAAGACTCAGCACAAACAGATCATGAAGTCATGTTTCGGAGTCCAGAACCTCCCCCAGAAATGCCTGCTGACCTGTCCAGCCCCACTCACACCCCCAGCTGACACTAAGCCCCAGGCACTCAGCGCCCAGGTTCCCCCAGTGGGGATCTGCACATGGCTGAGTCCCTCCAGAAGCTGGCAAGGTGGTAGGCCCCGCTGGCAAGCATGGACGGCTGCACTGCTGCCTGGGCAGTGGGTCCAGCCTTGCAGGCGTGGGGGTAAATGCCATCTTCCAAATCTGGGAGCAAGGAGTGTTAGCACTCATTAACTGATGGGGCTGACACAGCTTCTCAGGTCAGATTTACAGTAGTGTTGGGTAAATCCTCAAGGGCTGCAGAAGCGAATAAGTGACTAAAAGTTCTAGTGTCCATCAGGATTGTATTATCCCAGTGATCCATGGCTGTTGGTTCAGAAAAATGGAAACTAGAAATGTCATGAGAATAAGATCTCTCCACAGAACCCTGCAACCCTGCTTCCAGCCCCCTGGGGCGGTGGAAGAACTGAGGTGAATAAAAATGGGTAATATTATTCACAGGGAGAGAAATTTCTCTCTGTGATTATAGGAACTCTACGAAGTGTGTTGTTCTTGACTTTCAACCTGCAAAATATTTGTCGTATATTTGCCTCGATTCTGGTTTGTATTTTGGACTGAGATATATGTCAGTTGTTTTTTTCTCACTCTAATTCTTGAAGAAATAACAAGCTTAAAGGATCGTCCAGTATGCTTCAGCAGAGCAAATAGCATTACCAAAATAACGCTCATTGCACTGGACCGTAACCATATATGTTTATGCAAGGCTGTCTATTTATTTTCCATTTTCATGTACAGACAGTGTCACAGAGTGTTTGATTTGAATGATTTCATTGACTTAATAGTTGATTGTATATCACAGAAGTCCACAGTAGCTTTGGAGGTCATTTTCAGTAGTATTGTTTTGCAGACTCCAGCCAGTGCCTTCCATACCTACAGCTATCCATGTGCTTTCAGCTGTACCACAATCCAGTTTGTGCCCTGTATAGTCTCACAGTCCGCTAATGGAGAAATTACAGAGGGGAGTGCCTGTGCAGCCCAGCTGAATGCAGGGATTGTGGAGGCAGGATGGTGAGTGTGAGTAGCTCTGCACAGCTGTGTGGTACTGGAGTCACTGAAGTTGCCACATATTTATTTTTTCCCTAATGCTGAGTTAAAGGAAGCAGGAACTAACATCTCCCTCACAAGCAATCCTCATGAGCTGTCTGGACAGGCAAAGAGGTGAGCCCACTTTGTCCAGAGGCCCACATACTCAGAATCTGATGGCTAGTCTAATAAGTCAGTTCCACAGCAGTCTGTTGTAGCAGGAAAAAACAAAAAACAAACAAACAAAAAAAACCCAGATGATTTGATTGTCGATTTCTCAGGTATTTCCTGAATTAAACTCTGTCTGGAACTTGACAGTACTTGTTGGAGAGATGTGGAAAGGAAATTCATGTAAGATGGGAAAGTTTACTTAGAAGTGATATAAAAATAAGCTTTTTAAAACTGTGTTTAGTGACTCATGCAAAAGAGTCTTGAAGAGTCAATTAGACATGCACAAACAAACGTATTGCAATAACAGGTTTTCCCTCCATTTAATGCCTCTCTGTATTCATCAATATTCTTAAAAAGTGTAATGATTTCTTATCAGTGCTTGAATGAACCGTAAAACTACCTTTTGAAATATTGACATTTCCACAATTTTGAACACACGAATGTTTTCACTTTTGTTTAGAAGCTTATAGACCATTGTCTTGCAGTATATCTTATTCCTGCTGAAGAACATACTGTATAATGCGAATAAGTACTCAGAAGCCTTCATTTTTATCCCTGCCAGATTGTACCAGGTTTTTTTGTTTCTAATGCTTTTGCTTTTTAATTAAGACTTAATCAAGGCATTTTCTGTGTGAGGTGTTTTGTATTATTAATAGAGCTAGCTATTTTGGTCTTTGAAATTGAAAGCACAGGGTTTATGTTCAGATTTGTGGGGATGGCTTATCAGCGTACGATCTAAGGGATGATCATCATCTGGGGGAAATCGTGGTGGCTCAGTTAATGTCAGTGAGCTGCACTGATTCAATAGCCAAGGTTCTGGCCCCTGCAATGCCTAGCGTCACAAAGGAAGCTATCTGATAAAAAAGAGTGGGTCATGGATAAAAACTGCGCTACATATGTTATGATGAGCTTTCTTATTCTGTGGTGGATTATAAACAGGGTTTATTCCAGAACTAATATCTACAGCTAGCTGCAGAAAACTCAGTGGAACAATTTTTCCATCAGAAAATGCATTTCCATCATACCTGAAACCCTACAGAATGCCAGGCTGACTTGCCCAAGAGCCCATGTCAGGCAGAAAGAAATAGGAGGGTGGCAGAAACTCATGAATTTTTGCAGGCAGATTGATATTTCTGGAATAGAGCATTTCAAATTTGCTTTTGAACCTACTTGTGTGTGGTTTGTTTAATGCTGTACTGTATTCTAGATGACAGGACAATTTAAAAATGTAAAATGTCAAATGAAAGAATTTGAACTGATGCGAGATCTTTTTTCCCCAAAATTTTGTTACATTTTAAAAGAATAGATTTTGAATACTCCAAGTCTTCTCTGCGTGATCTTTTACCCTCTCCAGTCTCCTCTGCTAATGACAGCAGATTGGTTCCCTGCGTGTGTGTTGATTTTTTAATTCTTTTTTTTTAAGAAAGAAGGCATAAGGTACAGATCTCCAGTGGACAAAAATCCCCAGTTATAGAAGCAAAGGAACTGTCAGCCTAGTAAAAGAGCCACAGATCGCTATTGGCTCTTTGTGAGGGAACCAGGAATTTCCTGCTGCCCGTCTTATGTTCCTGCCCTTGTGCCGTAGTCTGTGGGCCTCTGGAAGATATCACCATAGCTCTCTGCAGAGACATACTCTAAACTGAGTAACTGAAATGCTTGGATTAAAAGTAATTTTTTTATTTTTTATTTTTGTTTTTTATCTCTGCGCAGTCAATGCACTATCTCACCTTACTCCTCACAATTCTCCTAAGGATACAGTAGAGATTGCTACCTTTGCTATACTTAACCTAGTATTAAAAACATTTTTGAGGAAAAAGGCTGATGCAGGCAGATCTGCGTTTCTTATCTCAGTCTGTACTGAGGAAATCTGCCAGTTACATAGAATAGTCATTTAATTGTAGATGTACCTTTATCTTTGGCCTGACTATAACTACATGACAGAAAAATGCAAATCTTTCAGTTCGCTACAATTTAACAGCAAGACTTGCTGAAGCCTTACAATATTTATTAGGTCTTTTATTTATTGCCAGTTGCTACCATTTAAATGTGGCACAGACACACACCGACACCTACACTTTATTTTACTTACAACAGTAGGCGTGGATCACTTTCCTAAACTAGTAAAAAGGATTTTAAAGGGCGCCTGTCAGCTGGAAAGCTTTTTATTATCCAGTATCAGCCACTGGAAATTATGTACAAACTAAAGTCAATGGAACAGAAGTTAATTATCCAGTACAGCTATTGTTATTATGTAGAGGAGCCAGCTCTTATTGATTAATGAGTCAGTGCCATGTTTGCTCACAGGAATATTAATATCTTTGTGCACAAGAGAAGTCATTAAAATGAGCAAGAAGACCTTGACTTTAAACTTAAAGTGCACATTGCTCTAGTTATCAGAATGATTTTGTCAGGTATAACATCATAGTTATAAATTATTGAAACAAGTAGTTGTTGTAAAGATAGTTCACATAACCCGTTTTAAATTAAACAAGTCGATACACTTTCCCCATTATGTTTTGCACTGTTATAATTAAGAGATTTTAGGTGTGAAGAAAAAGAGGTAGAAATGGAGTAAGACTGGTATGAGCCTTTACCCCACATAGCCCCCAGATGCATGAGAACACTGAATGTAATGCTGTGTCTGTGCTGAGCTGATGGAGGTGTGGGTGTAGCGGGCAAGTGCAGGGTAGGTCAAGAGAGATCTCTCCTAAAACTGACCATATAGCATTGTATATGGCCTGATGATAATTAACAAGTAGGTATTAAAGCATATTTCAGACTCCAAAATATTCCCTCTCCTACTATTCCCAAAGCACCCAAATTGTGCACTGAAATATCTGTTACTATTTTATGAAAATGCATATTAAGGCATTATGACTAATAACGCTTTACTGGAAATATAACTACATTTGCTTTCAGATCACACTTAGATCCAAAACTTAGAAAGTCCACTTTTGTATCTAAAAAGTCAAGGTCCATCATTCATTTATTCTAATGCTACATTATATATCACTGTGACATATTAGAGGGACTTTTAAGAGGGAATATATTTTATTGTACCTAATTCACATCCTATTACATACCAAAAGCAAGCCAATGGCAGGCATGGTTTAAATGAGAATCAGGCGTCATGTAACTTACTGGGATAAAATATCAGAAGGTAATTTAATTTAACTATACTAACATGTAAATGGAACTAGGAAAAAAGGTTTTGAGTTTAAGTTATTGAAATCATCAACAGAAGGTCAGCAGAATTTGGGGGTTCTTTTTATTTTATTCTATTTTTTTGTAAATATATTTTGTAGTGCCTGTTCCTGTAAAGATTCAGATGTAAGCTTTTATCTATACATTATGAATGTAATGAATTACTCCTATACTTCATGATAAGAATGTACTTACATGTTTTGGGATTTTGCCAAAGGCAAAAAAAAAAAAGGGGGCAAAAAAGGGGATCCTTCCAGAATTGAACCCCATGCTTGGTAATGTGGATGTGTGGGCCCAAGACTGCATCATCTCTCCTGTGAGCCTCTGCCAACCTCAATGAGCAACAAACCCCTCTCTTTTGTCAACATACCTCACATCTAGGCCCAACTCTTACCGTATTTGGGAGGATAACAGGCAAATCCCCAGAAGAGATTGATCAATGAGAATCTGTTCTGAAGATAACAACAGGAACAGCCAGGGGAAAATGTAATCTACTGGGAAGATTGAGTGTATGACATAATATAAATTGCAGAAAGAGTGATTGAGGGGAGTGTAACATTCTTAAAGAAAAATGAAAATATTATAGCAAGGAAGAAGGGAATAATCTGCACCCTGTGTTCAAATCGTATAAATAATTTGTTCTCAAGGCTTCACAGACCAAAGAATAATCAATTTGAACTGCAGCAAGGAAGAAGTAGATTAAGAATAATTGGAGGTGGACTGCATTGTAAAGTGTGTTGGGGGCGGAGGAGGGGGGGGAGTGGGGAGGGTGCATTATTCCCTTTTTCCTAAAGCTGGCACTGCAAAAGAAGATGTGAGTGGGTCATAGTAGGAATACAATCTGCTTAGAGAGTTGCAGGGTGGAAGGAATTCAGCTTTTTCATCCCACTTCCTGCTCTGTTCCAGCTACCTGTTCACTGGGGCCCAAGGCAATGTATAATATTACTGCTGCTGTGCCGTGAGTCTGGATATGCCTGACCCTGACAGTCTTGGAAGATACAGTCATTCATCAGTGGTACACGAGTGTGAGAGCAGGAATGGTTTTTATAACCATTTGGAGTCTCAACAAAATGCCAACAGAATTCCAAGGAACCTTCTTCTGGTTCTTCTTTTGGCCAAGAGAAGACCTACCTCTCAGTGCAAGAAAACTCTGTCTGTCAACAGTAGAAAGGTGAGAACACCTCTAAATTGATGTTACAGAAATCTACAATGGAATCTGAATCCAGAATTTGATTTCCTGTTGTTCTAGACTTCAATGATGTGGAGAACTGGCACTTCATCCTGGATGATGAGCACGTGTTTTTGTACACAGCACCCCAGAGAACCCTTCTAGGGCACTGCAGCCATGCAAGCTGTGCTGGAACTGACTTCAATGAATTGCATTGTAGTTGCAAGGGACAAATTCTGCTCTTAATTAGTCCATTCTGCCTTGTAGACAATGCTTCTAGCATTTCCCTGGCTCTTGATTATCTACCATCCAAAGAAACACAAAATAATTGTTACAATGCCAGTCACAATGCCATAAAAATGACAGCTTCTCAGATGACACCTTTAATGTTCTTGAACTGCATTGTAGATGCAGTTTTGATAATTCAATGAATAAATATTTGGGTTGAATTCAGGCTATTTCTAGCTCTTTTAGTCATGGGTGGTTTTTTTTCCCCACACCGATAACTTGCAGGGGAAAAAAAATCACGACAGACCTAATGATTTTAGTTAAGCATCTAATGTTTTTACTTACTTTTTTAAAAATCCATTAAATTTGCACTGAAATGTTTTAAGGTTAATAGATTACCCCTGAACCCCAAGGAAATCAGGCTTCCTGTGCCTGCCTGTCATTTACTGGAGTGGTTACTTATCTGTCAATATTTCTTCCTTTTTTTCAAGTCCCAGGTCTACTTGATCTTGTCCATTTGGCACTGCTGGAGGAATAACAAGTTTCTTCCCATCATGCACCATTCTGGGATACATCATGACAGAGAAATCTCAAAGCCCAGGTCAATTATAACAGAAGATGTGTAGCACCTCTGCCCCCATGGCGTCTTCTGGGGATCTACCTGGCAAAATGATATAAAACTATTTCTGAAGACATCCCATGATCTGGCGCTACTCAGAACTAAGTCACCAGCAAAATGTAAGGAAATCTGCGTATGCACTGCCACTTGCCTTCCTGCCTGTTTACCCAAGTCCAGTGTGTGAGGGAAGGGCCAGGGCTGGGGCTGGCAGATTCCTCACAGTACGGTAATTACTTTTTAATTAGAATTCATTGAATGCAGATGGATTCTTCCCATACTTTCTCCCACTGATGATTTTAATATTCCCTTGTCAGGCATTACGAGGCAGTAACTGACAGTGAGTTACATGAAGTAATCCTGTAGCTGGTAGCGGCTTACATAAAGTAACCAACTTAACCATTTGTCTTAGGTAAAATATGATCTCCGTCCTCGCTTCTTGCCGTGGAGTCTGTCACCAGGTCCTTGATGTAGTGTTTGTTTACTCTCATTCCTGCAGGAGGAAATATCATAGTTCATGTATCAAATCACTGTAACTGACCAGAGCATTTTTACTTAAAATAATGTATAGTGATATATTTTTATGGTGTCATTGATCCATCGTCAGGACTTCTAATTTTTACAAGTATATAATCTGACTATCATTTATCTGAGCACACAGCTGTAAAATCTGTGGTAATATCTGATCTCATTATAAAAATCAGCGCTTAAGAATAGAATGGAGTAACTAAATCTGAAACTGACTGGATATTTGCGGTATTTTGATAGAAATAAGAAAGAATTTCAGTTTTTTCTTTTTGCTGCAGGGCCTCTAAACACAATCTGACATGTGATGTATTTTTGAAGTCAAAGTTAATAATTCTCTTTACATAAAAAATAAATACCCCCTATTGAATACACACTCTAAAATTAGAATTGCATATTTCTAAGTAATATACCTAAGGAAAGTGATTTATTCTAATGCAATAATGGCATAGATTTACAAAGCTTGAGTGATACAATGTTTCTCGTTATGGTTGTAAAATATTTGTTGCCACTGTGGGATTTTCTAGATCATTATTTTAAAGAAGGAAAAACCCACTTTGACAGATGAACTGGGGCCATTCTGAGCAAATCACAGATACTTCATATAACAAGGCCTCCAAAGAGGGGAGCACAGACTTATTACTATGGCAACCCAGATCAAAACACTATTTTAGTGGAGAGTTTCCAGTTTTACAATGCAATGATGATTGTTTATAGTACCATTGAAACCAGATTCAGCAAAGGTTCAAGAAATGAGCTGACAAGAGGAAAATCATTATAGATAAACTGGGGATACTTGAATGACATATTGTGGAATCTTCTATTATTTGATCAAATGATGAAATTGTTACATAAAGATAGACAAATAATGGTAGATGACATGGTCTGATGGACCATATTTTGTTAGTTGTATATATGGAAGATAATTATTAGTTCAGATTTACAAAACGCAAGAGCAGATTTAATAATAGCAGTTACTTTTCTTTTTTTTTTTAAATCCTAGTTTTCTAATTCTCCCTAATAATTTGAGAAGATTTACATTTTTCAGGTACCTTCCTTCCCAAATCACTCAGTAGTACCTACATGATAACAAACATCATGGACACCTCATGTTTAGATGGCACCTCTGGTGGGGTGGTTTTTCATCTGAAAGTGTATCAGACGGCACGTGGTCTGGATGATGCATGTTTAATCCCATAGCAAGTTTGTTATCAGCTAATTAGCACTTAAAGGCCATTAATCCTACAGCAGTGAACCTCTTCAAACCTCTCTCAATTGTGCGGTGGCAGGACGAGGTAATTCTCTTGTGGCAATAGCCTAGGAGCAGCTCTGGGCTCCCTCCAGCCAGTTTCTGCCTCGTATCTGCTGGCCCAGGGAATGAGCTGCTCGTTAGCCTCCTTCCTTGCTGTAATGGTCCTACTGGTTTCAGCATAGGAGCCAGAGGAGTCTGGGAAGCACGAATGCATTTTCTGCTTAGGATTATTTCTCATGAAAGTTACTTGCTCTGGCTTCCTGCCAAATTCATCCTTCACCTCAGGATTTTGTATAAGTCAAGACCATTCCCCTTAACCTTTTTTGCTGCCCAACTCCTCCTCAACTTTATTGAATTAATGCTTAAAAACCTGAGCTCACCTGTCCATGTAACCAAGGGCAGTGTGATTAAAGCTTCTGTTCCCACAGCACAAAGAGAGAAAGCTCTTAGCGACTTCTCTAGAGCCTGTAGAAAAAAAACCCTGTGCAGAAAATTTCCCTGTCTGATAAAAGCAAAACTGGAAAGAAGACGACTGACCACAGCAAATTTTCTATACCTGGAAAAAGTCTAATCATGTCTGAACACACACAGGTCTTCCTTCCACAGGAAGAAGCTTGCTTTGGAATTTCTCTTGGGACTGGTTGATGGGGCAGCTCTGAGAGCAGCACCCCAGGATCACATGGGACGTACTTTTACCTCTTCACCCCCAAAACTGTTTTGCTTGTTCTACACTCAAGGTGAAAGCATCTGTAACGTAGGGTACTTTATGCTCTGATAGAAATGAGAGATTTACTTACAGGCGCCTTTAAACACTGGGATGGATGCAATGCTTTCAGAAGGGTGATTTACTGTGTAGTTTGTATATTATAGTAGGTGGAGAGAATTTTCCTCCTTGTGAAGCTTGAAACAAAATTTTGCCTTACATTTGGTATTTCAGATGATGTAAGGAAAGCATTTTCTGGTGTAGTCATACTTGGACCAGAATACAAAAGACATCTTTTAGTAAACTGTGAAGCTTTAACTTGCTCAAATGACACTTACCCAGCAAATCATTTTGAACTTGGAAGCATTAGAGAGGTCACGTTTTTTACACAGCTGATCTGCTGCTGAACAATCTTTTTAGACATTAAGAATACCTAGGATTTTTTCAACACCAGATATCATGTCTCATCCATGAATTACATTTCTCTGAGTTTATTATGACCATTTCAAGGAAAATTAAGCCACTCCATTAGCATCTGAGACAGGAGGACCCTTCAAAAATCCAATCCAATGGAGCAGTTGAAGGTATTTATTGCTCTTCCCTAACACACTCATACTTTCTCTGCCATGCAAGGACTATTCAGACATCATCATACAAGTACCAAGAGCATGTTCCTTGTCTCAGCTCCTAAGAAATGGCACTGGCAGAGACTTAATTATGCAGCAATTATAATCTAAAAGACTTCCCAGAATACAGATTGAGTTCCCACATGGGAAAGCTGCACGTGTTTTCCACTGACTCCCGAGTGGCCATACACTCTTGCCTTTTCCATCTAACCTTGCAAACATCTGTCTTCAGCCAAGGAACAGCAGCAAAGTTGTCAACATCTGTTCTGTTCAGCTAAATACAGCACTGATGTTAAAGTTTTCCAAGATCATCGGTGTCCTACATTATTAATAAAGTGCCTCAGAAATAATTTGCCTGTTGACAGACTATAAAATCAGGTTCCTGTCTTCAAAGTATGGTCAGAGCTCATCTTTATAGCATGGAGTGTGGATGAAGGCTACTAGGCTGTACTTCAACTGGTGAGGATTTGCTAGTTCACTTGAAGGTCATAAGAAACAGCTGATGGAACTGGCAAGGTAACTGCAAGTCCCTCATTGCCCCTCATTTTTGACAGTTACATTTATTTTGGGATGTCCCCATTCCTCATGAGTCATAGGGAGTTCATGTAACTGTAATGGCAAAGAACATGTTTTCCATTTATTTGTCCTCGTTCCCCAGTATTTACATCTGGTTAGACAGCTTAGCTGGTTGTTCTGTTTGCTGGGGTTGTTGTTGTGTGGTCAATGGTAGGCAATGTTTAAAGCTTGTGGTTGCTTGTTGCCTCAGCTTTCCCTCTGGCAGTGCTTCCTGCATCTCTGCTCTATGAAGGTTATAGGTTATGCTGAGACTAGGGATACCAGAGATGGTTTCTCCCTGTGAGATCTCTTAATGGCCGAGTTAGCTGAGACAGTGAAGGTACCAGTCTTCACATTAATGAGGTAGTATACACTGGTGCAGGGTATTCTATTTTTTTACATCGGGCCCTGCTCAGTCTGACACTTACATTCTCTTGGTCTTCAGAGCTCCTTGTCAAATTGTTATCTGAGGCCTGTGGTGGATGTGGGATGGTAAAAATGACCCAAGCATGGATTTTTCCAAGCCAGTTAAAAACAAACAAACAAACAAACAAAGAACACCTGAAAATATGAGGTTTTCTCATTTTAGTATTAGATAAATGCAATTCTTAAAAAAAAAAAAAAAAAAAAGCATCCAACACCAGAGTGATGGCCATTGTAAAACCCCTCCTAGGCTGGCCCAAGAAAGCAATATTATCTGGCCATAAAATATGAGAGAGAAATAGAACAACTCTTTGGCTCAAAAATTTCACTGTTCTCCTCTTGGTCATTTTCTTCATCTCCCAGCACCAACGTGTAGCAGTCAGAATGTCTTTAGCATTTTATCTTCAGCCCACAAAGCAAGTAAGACCTTTGTTTCACAGCACCTTCCAGATACAAGATGTTTCCTAAATTTGAAATGCAGAACAGCACCTAAATTTCAGAGAGCTGCCAAGTGAAAATGCTTTCGTGAGGTGCAAGAATGGCTCAGGGGAAGACTACCTCCAAAGAGAGCAGCCTGTGTGGGTCTCTGCTCTCACATATATGTTAGGAAATAATTGCACAGCCTGCTCATCTCCATGCTTAGAAGTCAGCACAGCTTTAGTCCTTCCCAGCTCCCCTGCCACAGGATAAATCCTCTCCAACTATCTCATCTATCGGCTTTGTGTAAGTGCTCTGTCCAGCTCTCTGCACTGTTTTTATCAAAAAGCACTGTCAGGTTGAAAAGTAGATGACTTACTTCCCCAAGTGATCTGAACAATTCAGTGCCACAGACATATGTTTAATGCTGAATAATCATCCCCCTTTCCCAAGTGATTTTTTAATGGCTGAGGCTGCCTTCTATCGTGTGCCAACCAGAAGGAGCTGTGATTAAGCCCCACACTCCATGATTTCCATCCAAAATTTTCTGCTCACTGGTGACAAAATCGCATGTAGTTTTCACTAAACTCCTCTTCAATTTCCCACTGGCTTTTAGTATGTGCAGATAATTCAAAATAAAGCCCCTTGTCACAGTAATATGTATTCTAGTGTAGCACGGAGGAGCTGTTTCACCATGTAAAAGCCATATTGCCAAGCTGTATTATGCTTTACCTGTCACCACGCCAGGAAACATTTAAGAAGGAAGGAAAACAAGGAGAGTGCATGTGTTGCCAGCCATTTAATATAGGCCATTTACTTATTAAACTGTGGAAAGGTGCTAAAGTTTAAATGCACCTTGTGGGGTTTTTTTTTCTTTTTTTTTTTTCTTTTAGCATAAAGCTGAAGGATTTTGCACTGACCATATGACCATATACTGTTCAGTGTAGCTAATTTGGACCTGGACTATCTCACTTTATGGTTCACTGGTCTTTCCTGAGCCTCAAGGGGTTTTGTGTTTGTTTTCAGGTGGTTTAGAACACCCCAGAAAGTGAGGTTTTGATTGAGCAACCAATTTTGGTTTCTGTGAGGAGGAATTGCATGGCCGTCGGGGCAAGTGGGGACAAGGCCAGCCCAGTCCCATGCAAAAATTCCCCAGTGTAAGCATTTTGCCATTGTACGGCATCATCACTGTGCCAGCCCAAAGCCACGAGCCTCAAGCTAGCATTTCCTGTGCAACAAATTGTCCCTCTGAGCACAGATGACACACTGATAGAGAAAAGTTGGAAAATGAGACCAGTTGATCCATTTTGGGGGATGCCTCATTTATAAGACAATGTCGCTCTTCAGTTCTGGTGATGCCACAGAGGCTCCCGCACACAGTGGAGGGGATAGACTGATTAATGGGTCCTGCCTTTCAGTGAGAAGATTTGGTATAAAGCACCACCATAGAAGTTGTCGTAAGTAGCTTTGGCATTATGGGTACTTTTAATTTGTACAACTCCGTGCTGTTATTGTTTTAATTGTTTGGTCTCTCTGTGGTTCCTTTTGGCTGTTTACACAGTGTTGATGTGTTACAGTGCACTTTGAGAGTAAAAATTCAGATCACAGATGCTCATGGAGAGCATCTCTTCTAGGCTTTGCCCTACTGAAACATGGAGCTTTGTGCCTCATTTCAACATGTCCAGGAGTATGATTTAAGCACTGTGCTAAAACCCAGGGAGACAAATGGTTGTTGCAAAAAATGAGGTTGATGGGTGTTAAGTCTTGTTACAATGTGATCTACTGTGATCAGGTATGTTATCCTGTCACTTGAGCATGTGTCAGTGTAATGTAGTTTTAATTCAGGGCACGGGGGGATAAGAGGTGCCCTTGATTTACTCTGGTTTCCATATAAGAAGCTCTAGCTACAAGGAGGAAAAGCTGAGCCAGGCAAGATGTTGTGCTTTGAGAAAGACACCACAAGGACTTCATAGAGCTTAAAATGTGGGTGAACACTACCAAGGGTGGCAACAAAGCTATTCTGGACCTCTAAAGAAGCTTTGTTGGGGATCAGGAGAGAATAGGCTGCTCTGAATCATGTGGGCTGTGAAGGAAGGCGGTTAGGCTGGCTCCCCAGTAGCCCTTGCATGGAACCTAAGGCACAGATTTGAGCGATCCATCCTTTTTCTTTAAGCATTTTGAAAAGATGGTTTCAAAGTAGAAACAAAAGACACAAATAGATGCAATCAGCAGGTCTTTTCTCCCTTTTTCTCCCTTTTTTTCCCATTCTTTCCCTCCTCCCCCCTCAGACGGTACTGTCTCACTAACCCTGACAATCATCTTATTGGTCCCCTCTTGACTGGCCTCAAAGTCTCCCCACCTGGTGCTCCAGTGCTAATTGGTACAATTAGCCTCTCCCTCCCTGGGCTAATTGCTAATGACTGTCTCACTGTTCTCATGGGGACTAGAAGAAACATGCAAAAGGAGGAGGGCTGCAACCACAGAAACACCAAGGGAGAAACATGGAGCTGGGATGGTTTGGTTTGTTTTCCATTCTTCTCATATTCACTCCTGCGAATAAAAAAAAAAACTCATCTCTGAACGACCTCTGAACACAGAGCATTGCTTTGGATCATACTACCAAGAAACCAGCAGGCCTGTCCAGCCCTAGGAAGCCAGTCACAGGGTCTGTATGGCCCATCATGGCATTTCAGTGCATAAGCTGCTAATAACCCCAAAGTAAAACTCCTTAGCTCTCTACCCAAGGTATTTGTGAGATGCGTATTATGCAAGCACCCGTCTGGAGAATATTGCTGAAAGTTGCTCAGAGGTTTTCAGTAAAGGAAAAGTTAATATCCAGATTGTTTTAAAGCAGCTGAGAACAAAAGCCCTATTGGCTCTTCAAAAAATTAGTGTGATTTCTACAAAACAAACAAACAAACACACTCTTAAAACTACTACCTATTTAATATTAATTCAAGTATTTGTTTGTGACTATATTTGAAATGGCTGAAGATGTCAGGTTGTCCTCGCTTGTTCCGAGAAGATAGGGTGCCTTGGTGACAGGAATCAGATTCAAGTTAGAGATCAGATTTATTAAAGAAAATATTGGAACTGTCTTTTCATACAGGGACCTGACAGTACTTAATAATTAACTTTACTTTTTTTTTTTTTTTAAGTAGTTTAAGTGTATAAATTATACTATTAATCATTTAAAAGAAAAAAAAATAAATAAACCAAAAGAACAACTGATGTTAATCACCTGACATGAATGTAATCATGGAATTCAGGTTGGAATCCGGGTTTTAAAGACAGCTCAATGACTAAACTCTAGGGAAAGAAGAGGAGTAGATAACCATCATCTTCCTATGGGTAAATCATGTGCTATCTAACCTGGCTGAAATCAGTAGATGAAGACTAAGAGGGGATGCTCAGGGATACAACTTTCCAAATACATGTATCCAGATGAGGGCTTTCCTCGGTGCGCATGTAACTCATGCCATGTTGACGAGTTAACCCAGCTGAGCAGAAGAACAGAGTCAGCTCAGTGGAAGATCAAGCTAAACCCGAGTGGCACCAAAGGCAGTGTCATGTACTTAAAGAGCTTCACCTGCATGGAATGATTTTGCATTGGTTTAACCTACAGTAAACAGCCTGTCCCCTGGCTTAATCAGGGAAAGGGAGGAGTAGAGAGGGAGTCCCAGATGGGCTGAACTTAACCTGGAGATCTAACCTCTGTGGACAGAACTATGCAGGACTGTAAATAGGTGCTCTGTTATCGTGTAGATACTCCCTGTGTCACTTAGCAGGCAAATGGAGAGCCGTTTAGCTCAGAAACACTGGGTTTGTTGGTTAAATTCTCTAAAAATACTGCTGAATGTAAAATTTTTACATTCGGGTAAGAAAAGCTACGGAAGCTCAAAAAGAGATTTCCACAAAGGTGATTTCATGGACCAGCCCTGAAAGAGAGAATACTCATGGATGAGAGCAGCAAGAAGGTATTTGCTGTTTTTGAGACCTTGTATGTGATCTGGCAGAAATCAAGCCTCTGTCAAGCCTGATATGTGGATAGTGTTGCTGCATTTTCCTAATGAAATGACCTCTTTGTGATGAGGCAGTCTTTATTTCAAGCTATATAATATCTTGTGCCATGCCAACTTCTTAAGTATTTGCTTCAGGTTTGAGCTCAGATTTGTGTTCTTCTTGTAAGGCTATTCATATATCCAGGCGCTGGGGTGTACATCAAGTTGTAACTTGTGGATAGACGCTGACATTTAGGAAAAAAAAAATCAGTCCAGGAAAAGCATCTGCCTTAAACAAAGGTTTAAGGAACTATTCTTATCTTGTGTAGTAGATGGATGGATGGTGCAGGGCACTTCACTGCCTTTGCTATGAACTTGACACTGTGCTATTTTCATGGGGAAGGCTGTGTGGTGAGGGGGGCAGAGGTTGGCGCAGACAACCTGAAGCAAGGAGGAGGTAGGCTGGGCCACTGAAGCACTCAGTGCCCTTGAGTAAGTGGCTTGACTTGCTCATTCCTTAGGGTGACCTTGGACAAGGCTCTTAAATTCCTTTTCATCCCTCAGCCCAGCTGGTAAATTTGTTTGGGGGTGAAGAAACACCAAAATGACATTGAAAAGCAAGTGGTGCCCCTGCATTGCCCTTTCCAGGGTAAACAAATCATACCCCCAACATTCCCTCCAGCCCACCACTGGGGGCTTTCAGTGTGTCCTTTGTGGAGTCCTGTGGAAAATCCTGGGTGCAACATGAACTGCACAAATGGTACAGTTGCATATGCAGATACAGTGCAATGTTTGTTCATCTCTCAAAACGTGTGTACTGTACTGATCACTGTATTATCTGTGTGCTTTCTGCTAATTAGCAATGCAAACATAGAAAGATTCTTCTTCCCTCCTTTTCCATAAGCAGCCAAATATACATTACATTTTTCAACTGTTATCTTTTCTGTGATAGAAAAAAATCTAGACATAACAAACTGGTGTGTTCAGCAGCTAGTGGAAAGATAATATTATAAGTGTGAAAGATGGTTTTCCTGAAAAAGGACAGTTTTATTCACTGGCTAACAGAAAGCATTAGTTTTACAGTTCAGGGTAGAAACTGCCATAATTCTGGTCGTATTGTTTCTTCTGGCAGGGAATAAACTCTCTCTCTTTTTTTATACCTAGAGGTGAGTTTTTACTCTTTCTCTTTGAATTATGTTGGTGGTCATCAGAGTGGTGGTGGAACAAGAGTGTGATGTTGCTGGAGTACTTCAGATGTAGTTGCTCAAAGCACTGCCACTATAATTCAAAGTGAAGAGAGTAAAACTTACAGCAGGCGCTCCAAAATGGAGGACACCGAGGTCTTTGTTTACTGTCCTCGTCCTCCTTCCCTTTGGGCAAGAGCCAGCATCTGACATCTGCATTGCTTGGTACATGGAGTTATCCAGCTAGCTACGCACCGCTGCAGCACACAAGCTGGCTGAGCACATGAGGCAGGCATGGGGAGTGGGAAGGAGAGGACTGAGCAAGAGGAGGTACCTCTGGTGCCTTCTAGGAAAAACAGAGTCACCATACACATCCTTTGGGTGCGGTAGCTGCTCCCTGCAAGTGGTAGTTCTCATCAAGACAAGCAAACTGACACCGGAAAAAAAAAATAATTAGAAAGCACCTGCTATAAATGATAAGTTATAAAGCTGTAGTCAGTGGTGTGTCACCACTAAAAGTCCTGTTGAGGCAAAAAGAAAACTGAGTTTATTTCCATGCTTTTTCATCCTTAACCTCAACTTCTGCTCTTTCTGCAAAATATTTAAGCAGATTTTTCTTTTCATAAACTTTATTATAAGTCACAAAATTATATTATGCCTATATTCGTAGCAGAATGTGTATTTATATATGACGGATTTGGGTCAAAACATGAATATAAAAATCCAAAGTTTCAACAAATTTGAGCATTTGTGATGCTACCATTTGCAGTTCCCCTTTGGATTTGTTTCTAGAAAGGATTCTGTGGAGAGTTGTATGATTTGTTATGACCGGTCCCAATTACATCATTATTTCAGAAAATTGTTCCACCAGACCAAGAGTGGGCATTCCTCCCATGGAGTGGATTGTGTGCACTCGGCACAGATATCCCAGTACATGAAAATAGTGACCTTGTCATGCCAGCAGCTCTTTTGAACTGCTGAGCACAGAACCTTCTGCCACTCATTTTCTTGAAATGAAACAAGATCAGGTTACCGGCCTAAGCTGTACAGGGGGATAGGAAAAATATTCTCCGTCTTGTACTTCACATGGCTCCTGTCCTAACAGCTAACAACATCAATTCTGTCCTCGGTGATATCTCCACTGATGGAGATAGTGTACAGACAGGTCTATTCCAAATTTAAGAGAATGACCTCTCTAGATGCTTATGAATATAATGGACTTTAGCAGATTGCTGGCATTGTGTGTACCTAAACAGAACTTTCTTCCAGTGAGAGTTTCCTCTGTTTGTTTTTGTTGTTGTTGTTGTTTTTTTAAGGCATTTCATAAGGGGGAAAAAATGCCAAACTTATCTTTACAGATTGCCTGAATATCTCTGTAATTTATGGCAGCCCCTTGATGCTGGAAGAAATTACATCACATCCACATGAAAAAAAACAACCAGTGGAAAGAGTGAGATTCAACATAAACTTGCAAGCTCTGCTTATAATGTGAAGCAACAATACATGAACATACTGTTCTTCTGCTGCTACTCTGGAGAAAGAATGAGGGTAAAACGTGTGAGAGAGCCACAGTTAAATTACTCACTATTAGCCCCTACAGTGTGCTTCCAACCTGTGTTGATATATATATACAGAGAGAGCGAGAATGTCACAGTTAAATTTTTTTTACTAGTATAATGAGGAAAGAGACCAACAGAAGAAGTTCCCTTGGCTAATTTTCTAGCCAGCAGCCACTGCAATGTTCCCACTAGGAGAAACTGAAGAAGTGAGAGAGTGATATAATAAATAATGACTGGCTCTGCTGGTAAGGAGAAATTATCACTGTGCTTGGGGGATCTAAGTATGTGCTCACCCAAGATATGTGGAGGGGGATGGGGCTGGGAGTGCTCTGTCGTGTCTTTAGAAGAATGTTCAGCAATGTTTGAATTAAAAAGGACTTCAGCCACCGCACAGCCTGCTAAACCAAGGATGGGAAAGGCTGGATGGAGCTGACTGAGTGAGACATGAAAAGAAGACAAAGGAGTTTCAAATCTAAGATCTTGGTTTAAATCTGCTCCTGAAAAAGGAAGGTTTAAAGCAATGAGTGGGTTCACAGCCAGGCCCAAAAGCTGAGGTCCTAAATGACTTTCCTAAGGATGAGTTCCTGTGCTGCTTGCCAAGTGCACAGGACCATCTGGTCCTGGTCAGACTGATGGTGGCAAGGAAAAAGATGGAGAGATACGCCATTCCTATATTTAAATTCTGCATTGGATAAAGCAATGACAGGAAACAATGGCGAAAAAGTTTTGTCTGCAGCTGGGATAGCATTTGGAGACTACTGTGAGTGGTGTGGCACAAGAGTCCATGTGTAAAAGAAACTTGTGTTTTGTCAACACCAGCTTTTCTCCAAGAGTCCTTAGGGGAGAGGCTGAAGAAGCTGCTCTTGGCTTGGGACCTAACTGTGGCCAGGGCTGAGAGGCTGAGCATGGGCTACAGCTGCTCTTGTGAGAAATAACAGTAAAATAGTTTATCTCTAGCTGTAATGGCCCCTCTTGCATAGAAATAAGCCATGTTTTAAAATCTAGGAGGCTTTTTCTTTATTGAAGACTGAAAGGAGGAGCAAACCAAGATAAAGTCACATCTACACAGCCGAGCACTATGTGCATGTGTCCATGTGTTTCTCTTCAAAGCTCTGTCTTGCAACATGGCACTTGCCCCTGCAGGCAGGCATAGTCCTTAGAAACATAAAGGTACAGTTCAGAGAAAAGGTCTCTTACAGGAAAGAATAGAAGTGTTAGGGCTTAGCTGAACACAATTAGGCTTCGTGTAGGGCAGCTGGGTAAGATGCAGTGGTCTGTGATCCAGAAGGTGTCAGATCAGATGGTCAAATGGTTTTGCCTATCCCTAGGTTATATTAATTAAACTATATGGAAAAAATCCCGAGAGTTGTATTTGCTAAAATCTCTTGACCTCCAGTGGCGATAGAGCAAGATCATCTATTCTTCTGAGATTTGTGTTATTTTAACAAAAAACCTCCATAGAAAGGCTTGGATAATTTTGGAGCCCTCTATCTTGAATTAGATTCCTGTCTCAGGCTCCCTTGCACTGCACTATTTTAAATTCTTAATGAAGCCTCTTTTTCTGTTTCCAAACATTATATGCTAACTTTCTGTATTTTGCACATGTATTGGCTTATATACAGAAATAAATAATCTGGGATTTAATGTGATTTAGTTGATCTAAATGAATGAAGCTTTCACAGAAAGAGTTGAATATTCTGCTTCGTAGGCTACATTTCAAGCTTTTTCACAAAAGAAAAGCAGCACCCTTTTTCTTGTGCTCCAGCATCATGAAAATTTGCATGGTGAGATGCATTTCTCACCACATGCCAACTGCAAATTGTATTTGAAATGGAAGGAAACAATTAAATAAGCCTTTCTGAACTGCCTGGTGACAGCTGCCACACTGCTGAATGTTGATGACACCTATGATATCAACAGATTCAGGCCCTTGCACTGGAGATTACAGAACACTATCTAGCCACTGAAATTCTGGTTTAACAAGCAAATTAAGATCAGAATCTCAGTCACAACAATCAACGTTCACTGGGGGAAGCCTTTTGTCCAGCTGAATCTTCACTGGTGCTGGTTTGGTTCAGCAGTTTCCAAACCTGTGTGAGCTAATGGAGGGGCAAAACAGGATGGTTGTGCTGGGTCAGTCAGCTCAGATAGATAGGCAAAATTGCTCTGAGAATGCAGGGGTGTTTTGGGGGGTTGAAACTGAGGAAGATTGCCCTTGGCTGGGTCCAGCCAAGGCCTTGCCCTGACTGAAAGGCACGGTGCTGCTCTCTACCACTCAGCCCCAGCACAGTGGGTATCAGGAGGCAAGGCTGGACATAAGGAGAAGTTTGTGTTTTCAGCTGGACCAATTTTCTTTAGGAAATGGTTGTTTTCTGAAGCCAGATTTCGTTTGAATGAATGCAACAGGTTTGAATATTGCCACTGCTGTGCATTTTCCCCAGGTTGCAGTTCCTGAGCTGAAGTGAAAGACCCCAGACTTGCCAACAGAGAGACTTCAACCAGGATCCTCAGCATCCCTGATGGATGATGTGCCTGCAGAACTGCTGGCTGGTGTATTGTAGCGTTTTGCCCTGTGGTGGTATTTTTGCTGAATTTATGAGATCTTGGATTTAGTCCCAATGATTTTTTCTCTTTTTTACTTCTAGAAAATCTTTAGAAAGCAGCTAGAACTATCTTTGTTTCCAGAGGACCTTCAACCCACAGTGAAAGGGAGGTGTTGTTACAGTGCACAGTGCATAGAAAAAGAAGTCATTTAGTAAAAGCAAAAAATTGTGCCACTAACAACTGAAACATCACCTTAAGAACTACCTCATCTCTCTAGCACATTATCTCCTTTTCTACGTGCCTTGGGCATCCTTGAATGAAGAGAATCTCAGGTAGACACAGGGCACCATTTGATGTGCCACTGCCAACACATGGAAAGTGCATGATCCAGCACCTGCAAAGTCTGGGAAAAAGCATGTTGTGGGTATCTGCTCTTATGAAGAGCAGATGCACTGCGTTTTTTATATGAGCAGTGTGCCTAATCATAACTAGCATACAGTACTTAGGTTAACAATATAAACTAGATCCTGAGAAATACAGATAGTGTGATCTTTTCATTATTTATCCATTTTAATCTATCTCTATTAGGAGACTGTGTATAATTTTTTACTTCTGCAACAAATAATATAACTAAGATCTCTATATTTTTTGAAAATTCTGTCTTAAAGCACTCTGTTGAATAACGTTAGCTACATATATGTATTAATAATAAAACTGAAAATAATATGCTAAGCTTTTCTACTGGAATACGTATTAGGAAAGCCGTTAATGCAGTAGTATGTCTGACATTGGGGAGTTTCAAGAGCATCTTCAGCTGTGCAAGCACTGAGACCTTGGTGTTGTATGGCCCAGCACCAAAGACCAGAATATTCATGCTAAATTGTTTGATTTCTGTGCTTTTAAAATCCTGTTTTATATTTTTTCTCCTCAGATTCTGTACAGAATATGCCACTTATAGCTGCCATCAGATCTGCTTATTTTGCCAATTGAATTTAAATGACATCTGGGCGTGAGCCTTGCCTCAACACTGCAGCCTGGAGATGGCAGAATCCCCAGCAGGAAAAGAGTAAGAGATGCTCTGATCTGAGAACAGTGATCCAGGAGCTATGGCTTTTACAGGCACCCCCCTCAGTAGTCCTGCGCCCATGTCCATCTGTGGACAAGAAGGACAAGGACACAAATATGCCCTTCCAGTCTCGGGCCAGAGACATGCTCCCACACAGTCATCCTTCCTGCAGGCCTGTGCTGCAGCCTGGGCCCTGCGCTGCCAGAAGCCTGTGCTGCAGAAGGATACGGGTCTGGCTGCTGGGCGCCTCTCTCAACTCCCCATAGAGTTGGTAAGGAGAGAGCCAGCTCTCATCTTGTTTCGGGCATTCTTCCTCTCACTTAATGGTTGCTGTCATCCCCATGGGTATTTTTCCCCCTGGGAGAACCAAGCTGAGTAAAAGAAATGGGGCAATTTTGGTCCTATGGGATCTGTTTACTCAACTTATTCACCTAGAGGACCAGCGCAACCTATTAAATATTAGTCCTGTTGATTTGGAGACAGAGGCTTGCAAAATTAACTTTGTGTGCCATAAGGTTAGGTCTCTGCCTTTCAAAATTCCTTGCATGACCACGAAGAGCCAGTGCTGGTCCATCTTAATTCAGGATTAAAACTCTTCAGGATATACCACTTTTGCACCCTCCCTACTGCCCTCCTTCCCTTGCACCTCATAGCAGCAGGCATCTACAGTGATGGAGAACAGCTGTATAGTTGAAGGAAAAACCAAGAGGTTTGGAGACCACGTAGGCAACCCTCCTTGTTCCCTGCCTCGTGGAAGGAAAAACATTGTGCCCACGGATGTAGGGCCCTAGGGTGGTTTTAAATTGACTGAAGACTCTACTTCTGCGTGAAGTTTGGCTGCAAGAACAGTGTGGTAAAACACACACTACCACTTTCCTACATTATAGTTAATCACTATTTTCTAGAATAGTTAAATTGCCATCCCCTCCCAGAGAATAATTACTGCTATTTAATTGTATTTATAATTTAGTATACACCTGAAAAATATGCTGTAAAATATCAGGGGGGTTCCCTTTAATACTGGTGTTCCATTTACAAACTGTCACATTTATAATGCGTCTTTAATCTTCTGTGGTCTGCTAGAATTTTATATTAAAGTCTGCTTTGTGCTTTAAATATTAAAGATTCTGCAGTACTTCAAAAGGTGATAATGCCTGATGCTCTGGTGGTGCTTAAATCTCAACAGCTAAATATATTGAGGAATGTTCGGTGGCCCTGGCTTAATTAAACATGTATGTGTATTTTCAAATGCAATCTTTTTCTGCTTGTTAGGTTTTTGACAAACCTCCAAACAGGTCCAGGTGGAACAAAGCATGTAAACAAGCTTGTGAATGCAAGCTTAAAACACTCAAATTAGCACCTTCTTACAATTAATATGCAAACCCTGGGATCTCTGTTATTGATAATGCCATTTAATATTATTTGCAGCTGTGTCTTACATTCTAGCCTTTTCATTTTTCTAAACCATGTCCACTTTAATTATGCAAAGATATACTGTTAGAGACTAGTCATCCAATGAGATGCTATTTACTATGAGAAACTTACTCTACCCTGTGTAACAGAGTATACATTACAGGGCTGTGATAGCATTTCAATGTGTTATTTGTTTTGCAGTGTTTAATGGTCTAATTTAGCACATATGGCTAAATCTGGAACCATCAAGATACACACATAGGTTAACACATGGTCTTTTTATTGTTTCCATTGCTTGTTCACCACCCCCCATTGGGTTAATATATTCCCTTTTTGCATCCTTTCCTAGCTTGGATAGTGAATGCTACAGTGGAGGCAAGGAGACTGGGTAGGAACTGGGGCCATATCTGCTGTATGGAGTTCTGCTCAGAGCAGGATGTGAAACCCTCTCAGAGCCTTGCTATGGACTCCTGTATTTATTAGGAGCAGACACTTCTGTGCAAGTGAAATTGCTTTTGCAGGTTTGCAGCAACAAGAAATGTCTCAGAATGTTGTTTTGTTTGTTTGTTTGTTTGAAAATAACAGGTGAGCAAAGCTGGACAGCCCCAGAATGTGCAGACCTCATGCCCTACAGCTGGTCTGTTTGTATTGCCGTGTTCTTTGGCGGTCTTGCCAGTCTGACTGCTCCTGCCCAGTTAAAGTAACCAATGCCGACACAGATACTATGTGTAATTAAGGTCTCACGATAATGACATGCTCCTTTTGCTACTTTAAAATTAGTTAGTCCCTATCCAAATTCCCTGTCCTGATTTAAATAAATAAATAAATAAATAAATAAATAAATTGTATTTTAAACTGTTTATTTCCTATTGAAGTGCTTTAGAAATGCTGAATTTTACAAAAACAAAACTAAACCATGTATGATCACAGATATAGTCATGCATAGGTGTCTGTTATTATACATATGTCATCTCTAAATAGCTCTGCAGGTTTTTGGGAACATTGCCTTCCAACACTGCGTAAACACATATTGGCCGTGATTTAAACAGGGCAGGAAATATTCCATACATGGAGAGATGCATGGAGTTATTTCATTTGTTTTAGTGCAAATGTGCAGAAATTGTCTGAATGTATTTGAAATGCGATGAAAATATCTATGAATGCACCTGAGAAATGTTCTTTTATTCCACTGTGATAGGTAAGGTGATGGCAGAAACCAGGGAAGCTGAAATAGAGCTGCTGCAGTTTTACAGGTGAGGCAATGTTAGCAGGAAATGACAAGCAGGCTATAGTTATTATAATACCTAGGGCAAAGCAGCAAGCATACACAGTGATAGACAAATCTAAATTAATGACAGCGAAGGTGGTGTGCCATTTTAATATAAACCCTACTGTAGGGAAACTGGTGAGAATATTACAAAATAAGAATACTAAGGATCATATCTGATCAACAAAATGTTTTGTACAGAAAATGTAAGTTCGAGCTTGAATACTGCAGGTAATGGTATGACAATGATTACGGGAACTCTGTTTATTTTTATCAGTGCATTAAAATCCTGATGATTGATTTTGGCACACATAGGACTACTATAGTTTTAAATCTGTAGGGCAAACACCTGGAGAAACCAAACCCCACACACTGCCTTTGCATTTTAATATTATCCTCTTCAGTCAGTACAGGAGCAGTTAGCTGGTCATCATTAAGCCCATGTGAGTGAAAATTGTTTGTTTCTGTGTTGAATTCAACATATTTTCTCAGTCTGCAACCACCACCTATAATTAAAATGTCATCCTAACAGCATCAAGGTGCAGTGAGTAAAACAGCTCACCTCCAAACTGCACATTTCACGGAGCTCCACAGCCCCTTGGAAATGGAAGCTCGTAGAAACTGTCTCTGTGATCTTTAATGGATTTTTAAAGATGACAAGAAAGGAAATGGGAAACTAAAGGAATGGAAGACATAAATTCCCTAAAGGTGCATTCTGAAGTAAATCAGAGCAACTGAAAAAGTGAACTCTTTGAGCCCTGGGATATCTCCCAGGTTTTTCAGCTGGACACTTACAGCTTGTCGGGTCCCTGAACACCTCTGCTCTGGGCATGCTTTGACACAGCGAGTCACAGAAAGATGAACAACATCACCTGAAGTGCTGTTTGAGGGGCAGAAAATTGCTCCCTTTGCACACTGTGCTGCCTTTACTTTAAATCACATGACTTATTACAACCTTCCCCTTTATAAAAGTGCCATTTAGGTATGTTAACTTCTCCAGCAGTAATAGGCATGTTTTCCTTCCTTATTTCCACAATGCAGTCAAAGAAAGAGGTGAAGATCAATTCTTATAAAATCAAACTGGTATTGTTCTCAGGGCTATGGCTCCATGAAGGCTAAATAACAATAGGGAAGAACAGGAAGCTTAAAAAATCTCTGTGCTACACAATATGTGTTATTTAAATATGTCTGTTTCTATAAACTGGTAGGGAAAAATAATAGTTCTCCTTCCAAAGATCTCTGACTGCAGTTCTGCTTTGTAGTTCTCAGCTTATAATATAGGTGGAGGCTGAATGCAGTCAAACTCTCTGGAAGAAAAAAAGAAAATATTTTTAAGCAGTTGCATTTATTTATTAAACTTATGAAAGTATGCAATGTATATTCATTTAGTCAAGTAATATTTGGATAAATGACTTTCTAGCAAAATTGTGTTAGTCTCATGTCTTAATAACAAAATAATTTTGTGTATGCAGAAACACACAAACTACATATTTTAGTAGGCAGTGATTTTGTGCAGCCCTAGTCCTTTTGAGGAGTGGTGGTCTGATAGAATGCACCACATCCCTTGTTTAGGGTGTGTTGGCATTGCTGCGCCGTCCCTCCCTGGCCTCCCTTCATGCAGCAGCACTGGACTGCACACTGTGGCCATGCTGAGGACACAGCCTTGATCCTGCAGCCCCGTGGGGCATAGGGAACCCTGTGCTAAATTGTGCTGGGACAGCCACATCTCAGAATGTGACAGGGTGACTATCGGGGTCTGTGCTGCCTACTTGATACCAGAGCTTTACACTGAAATGTTGGAGGAATTACATTAATGGAGCATTATAGTTACAGCTCAATTACCTTGAACTCTTCTGGTTGTTTGTTCTCACTTAAAAAAAATAAAAATAAAAATTGACCTCTTACTACTTATTTGTCTGCAATCTATTGGTAATCAATTTGATTAGCTGATTCTTTCTACAGAAATTGTGCTACAAGAAAACAAAATCTTTATATAGAGTGAAACGATGAATATTGATAAAGATAGTGGCAAGTATTTCCCATTATAGTGCTCTAATGATCTAATGCATATACTAGGGCAGTCACTTCAGACCTTGTTCAGGAAATGTTACTCTGGCTTTCTTCTCTGGTGTCATCGTGACCATGGAAAGCATTGCAGTGCCACGGTTTTACCCAGCAGCCATAAATAACACCAGTCAGATATGAGAAGGAGAAACGTATTCTGTATTCTCTGGCATTGCAGATCATTGATCGCGCTTTCAAGTATGAGGCAAAGCATGTACAGACCACTAGCTCTAAACTATTTGTGTTCCTAACCTAATTTTGTGACCTGGAAAACGCTTGCAAGGTTCACATCTCATCATCATCCCCTCTATTTGAATTCCATTACAATTTTGTGGAGGAGAAAAAAAAAATAGGGGTTATAAAATGTGAATTTATTGCCAGTGTGGAATGCAGCTGTGTAACAGGTAGAGGGAAGTCACCAGAGGACAGGAACTCAATGCTCACTGGTCTGAATGCAGGACATCTCAGTGTACTAAAATCCTTTGGCAATGGGCACAGCAGTTTTCCTGCTCAACAAGTAAAACTCAACTGCAAAGGGCACGGTTAACTGGGTAAGTTTCTGCATTCTTGATCCCCTTCTCTCTGTAATAAATACAGTCTATCATAGGTGCAGGATGTGTGCTCTGCGAGAATATCTCCTGATATAAGCTTTGCTTGAGCAAAGGGCATGAGATCAGACACTTAATCTGAACACCTCTCCATTACAGTAGGTTTTGGTTTTGTTCACTCTCTAGCATTAGAGCCCTATCGATTAATGAGTATATCTGGAGACCTACATAGGAGGAAAAAGCAAAAGGGGTATGATCATGTACCACCTGATACTGCACATGGGGAATGGCGATAACCATAGTGAGAATTCAGGGTAAATGTCCTAAGAACCTGTCTTAAATCGCTTGCAGCTCTCTCTCTTTTCCTCCCTTTTTAGCTTTGTACTTCCATCTGCTTTCCCATGCAGCTATCTCTGCCTCTGTGCTTTCTGATGCCATTATCTCTAGGAAAAAAAAAAATAAATTTAAATCCAACCTTTATTTCCTGGCAATCTCCACTGGCACCTTTGTCTTGAAAGCACCCAGTTGCAATTAATTAATTCCCCACACACATATACCGTGTAATCACTTCTAGACAGAATTAAAAGGAAATAGATCATCTCGTTGTGTCAGGCTCTGTTCCCACGTATGTTATTATTTTCCTACTCGAATGTACCTTTTGCCTTGTGAAATGCACCTCATATCTCTTTCAGGTTGATTTATTGGATTGTTGCTTTTGTTTTTCTTTGGGGGGGATTATGCTGGTGATTTTTAGAGCCTCCTTTGCTTCCAATCAGAAATACATTTTTGCAGCTTCAAAACACACTGCGATTCACAATGTGTAAATGTCTCTGATTCTTGATTTTCTTTTAAGTGCCTTTTCCATTGGAGAAAAGATAATAGTAATTCCAGAAGCGAAGGGAAATCTTGCTATGCAGCAGCCAGCCACTGCCTTTCCCCCTCATAGTACTTAATTGCATTTACAATTTCTTCAGATTTCCAACTATTTCTGTCAGATTTGCTTTTAACTCACTACAGATTGTGTGCATTGACTGTGCAGCAACCTCACTCAGAGCTGAAATATTTAATCCCTACCCGTGGATAAATGTTTTCATACTTTATACTATGTTGTTTAGAAGCGAGGCATATATAAGGAACAAAAAATCTGTCAGTATGCATTTCCTATTGGAATGTCGCATAGGTTTTTAATTGGAAAATAGGCTTTTAAAGGTAATCATAGCTGAAGACTAGAGTTAGGAAGTGAAGCATATTTTTGCTTGATTTTTCTTCTTAACATAATGAACCTTTTTGTGTCTGTCATGGAAAACATGGAAATTTCATTTTCTTCTCTGTAACTATCTTCACTTAAATGTTTTAGGTTCAGTTGCTTTGAATGGTTTGCAAGTAACCTAAAGGGCTGTGTTAATATTAGCCTGCAGTGAGTGCATACCGGCACTTTGTTGCTGTTTGGAGAAATGACCAGTTTACTTGGTTATATTGACAGCTCTACTGTAAAATTTGCTGGCATTAAAGGTCAAAAAGACCCAGTTTTTCCTCCAGTTGCTTCTATCCAAAAGAGAATAAATCTCAGAGCAGAATCACTTCTCTGACAATAATTTATGAATTATGCACTGACTGTGTTTGAATTGAGAAAGGCTTTCATATCCTTTCCATTAGCTCAGATTAAGTTTTCATATAGATGCTGGGAAGCATGCTAGCAATATCCTTAGCTCATTTTTATGAAAATTTTATCAGTGCTTTTTTCTGTACTACACTCCAATTGGGATGTCTCAGAATCTAAAGCTCAGCTTTGGACATGAACTTCTCTCAACCTGGCTGGCTGCTGCTCTAAAGGTTTCAATATTTTATGGGCTCTGGCTAACTCAGCCGTGAGATTCAAGCTGCAGAGATTTAACTCTAATGTAAAATCATGAACGGATGAAAACTGGGATGTCATAAGTAATACATCTACAAGAGCAGGATGCAGTTACCATTTTTAAAAGGTTTTTAAAAAGAAAACAGCATTCTCTACTCCCTCTTTGTATCCTAAAATGAAAAGCCTCTGAGCTATTGTACTAATACATAGCCATCTTTTCTTGCCTGCTTTTCTTCAATTGCCGCTTAATTGTTGTGGGTTTTTTCCTTAAGGTCCACCATCAACAAGAAAGCCCCTAATGCCTGCTTCCTAGAGAAATGGGCATCACGTCGCTTAATGTTTATAGGCCAAATCCATTCCTTAGCATCTTCTCTTTTTGTCTCAAAACTGATTTAAAACATTTGGAAAATCTGTCTATTCAGCTGGAGTGTTCTGGTGCATTCTTTCCTAGAAACAGTGGGGTCAGATGCGATCTGTCTGATGGACTTTTTTGCTGCAATCTATAGCCGTTTCCCTTGAGTCCTGCGGAGCCTAGAAAAGCAGCACAGCCCTATAATGGCCCCAGTGACAATATGTTCTTTGTGTGAAAGAATCCAGGGGGAAGTGCTGGAAGGTGCTCTGGTCAGTAAAAAAATAGTTTTAGTGCTTGCTTATTTTTATCATTATGTACGTTGCCTCCACTGGAAATATTTTCTTGACAGTAAATAAGCGTCACCATAAAACATTTAACAAGCATGAAGAGAACAAATACAGAGTCCTTTTCATCTTAAAAGGCTTCAGTTGTTAATGTCTGTTATTAGCACGTTTCATTTGAGAGGGCATAAAATAGGGACTGTGTCTTGCGTGGGCTTGGACTCGCACTCAGGAGCTTGATTTAATCTGTTAGCAAATGTAACTCCCTCATGTGTGATGGCAGAAATATTTCTCTCCCTCTTTTAAAATGTGACCTAGTCCAAAACTCTGCTATGACAATCCAATCCAATGTCTGCAATCCATAGTTGCATTCTGGCAGGGCTATTCAGGCTTAAAGCATAATTCTAATTAGGGAATCCCCTCTGTAGAACGACCTCAGCTGCTTCCATAATTGCTGCCCACCTCTGCCGTCCCCGTCACATTTGTCCGGTTTACAAGTCTCACCTTTGTTTTTTCTAGGAGCCAGCCACTCTTGCTCACCCTGTTAACTGCAAATCATGCTCTGCTCTTTCAGCTGTATGCAGTATTCATTGACAGCTATAAATATTCAGAATCAGTGGCACCTCAGCTCAGTATTGACATTGCAGGAGTCAAAACACTGTTGTACTGTCTTGTGGTGGCCATTAGCATTCAGGTCTTCCTTCACCTCCATTTAAATACTTGCAATTAACTTAAATAATTTGAGGTACCTAGGAGTTGGACAGTTGCAGGTAAACGGGTGCCTCTCTTTTTTTGATTTCCAGTCGTTTGCTTGATCATAACCACACCGTAAAGCTGTCACAAAAATGTGCCTTCCGCAGTGAGGGGGCACCAGCCTGCTGCGGCAGAAGGGAAGGATGGAGACATTTATAAAGGTCAGTAATAGACCAGGTTTTACACTTTAGCTTCAATTACCTGCATGCGGGAGAGGCAGAACATTTATCTGGTGTGGCGTCGCCTCCCTGTGCTCCCCTTGCCTAGCGCTTGAGAGCATGGCCATGCTGAGCACCCACTGGAGGCAGAGACATTCCTTGTTCCTTGCCAGCTAACTGTGAGCCGTGTCCTGGCCAGTTCGGGAGCTGCAGTCCCATGAGGTGGGCAGATTCAGCAGCTGTCCAGCTTCTATCATGATGGAATATTTGGCATGCTTTTGCTTCCTTTTAGCCATAAGACCAGTCACGTTTCTGCTGTCCTTCCCACTGGCGCTATTTACCCTTGGAAGAGGGCAGGCTTGCAGCATGACCTCTCTCCTTGCAGCCTGTGACACTTCCCTGCTTTTCAGATATGCAGTAGTTTCTGTCCCCACCTCATTAATATTGAGGAAGGAAATGCTGCATCTTTGGCCTGTTCTGGGGCATGGCTGTCCCTGTCTGTTTTCCAAGATGAAGACATACAGTAAAGGCAAATGCGTGTCTTAAACACAAACACCGAAGGAACAGAAAGACATCTTGGAGGACTCTTCTATCCAAATCCTGCCATAGTGCAGAAATTCAAGTAAGTTGGTCTACTTTTCTTTTCCTTACATTTTTAGGGCTCGGTAGTGTTTTCTCTGTATCACATGGGCAAGATGAACTGTGTCTGTGCAGGAGGAGGGCTGCTATACTCTCATCAGTGAGGGCTTTTCAGCTGGCTGCTTGTGTAGCCATGTGTTTCTATTAGTGGCAACACCAGTGCGATGCCAATATCGGGCACTACACAGGTCTTTGTGCTTCATAGCAGAAGTACAGGAATCCCGGATTCCTGACACATACCCGCAGATCCAGAAATAATCCAAAATACATGCCTGTTTCTAAAATAACATAAACCATCATGCACAGGCTTGATGGCTTTCTGTCTCCAGATGGACATTACTTACATGGCCAATCATTAAAGGTAAACCATATGGCCATCTCTCTTGTTTGTTGTATATTTCTCTCATATGTCAGTGTCTGGAACACATTTGGACTACACGACTGGCATAGGGGTAGGAGTCAGTCATTTCCACCTTAAAAGCATGTCACTAGTCAGTGTGCCCTGGCAGATTGTATGTTTCCTTGTTCTGGGTCCTTTTTGTAATTTCACTATGTGATCTCCAGACAATGCCATTAGAGCATGTAAAATTTAATTTCCATCTCATCAGTGTCAGAAGCTTATCAAAGATTGCCTACAAAAATTACTGTGCTACTGGGTGAATCCAGAACATATGGGGATAGCGTTAGTCACCATGGCCTCCTCAACTCCTCCAGCGATTACCATCAAGGAGCAGAGGCATGCCTTATACTTTAAAGGAAGATATGCATTTCTCAATATGCCTTCTAATAATGAACACCTCCAATTCCAGAAAGGCAGGACAAGTCAGCAATAAGCCTCATCCAAACCCATAATGTAAAGAGCTGACCCCGCTGTCACCTACCCTATAGTGCCCAGGGCACATGTAGTATGCTGCTTGCATGTGCATGGGCTCAGGGCAGGCCTCGGGTGTGCAAACACTGCTCGTGCCTAGGGCAGCAAGCTGCGGGGGTGGCAGGAAACAGCAGAGCTGGGAGTTTTCCTCTTCTAATACCAGCTTCATATTTCTGTCTTAACACACTGACAAATGACACGTTCCTTGTACTCCTCACACCAAGGGGCATTTACTGTTGGCTAAATAACATAAAGCATGTCATTTTACTTAACCAACATTGTAATCTCAGATAATGAAGCCACCAGGCATGTATTCGAATCAGTGTAGTGCCCTGTGTAGACATTTGGGTCCTGGGCAGAGTTCTCCCCTTGCTTTGCTCTGAAGAGGGGAAGTACTGACTGAAGTGCAGCAACTCCAATCACCAGGCAAGTATGAAAGAGCCTCTACACCATGCTTGTACCACAACACTTTCTGGGGAAAGCTCTTAATACCCCAGGCTACCTTGGCCATCATGTGCCCCATCTTTCTGTGGTTTTAAGCCATTTTCTCATCTCACCTATTACAAGGGCAAAGGTTTGCTTTGTCCAATTTTGTCTTCTTTGGTGCAGCTGACCTCAGAACATGGCTAATCAAAAAACGCAAACTCCGAGTCACTGTGTGGAACCTCCCAAGTTTTGGTCCTTGGGAATCTGTGGGGGCCTCAGCTCAAACCAGCCACAGACCACCATGTGCAAATCTCATCAGCTCTGTGTGGGCCGTAGAGGTAAGAGTCCGGGTGGCTTGTTGATAAACATGCTTCTTCTTTTAAAAACATTTGTAAGGAGAGTGCAGGCAGACATTTGCCTCTCTTACCTCTGTGTTTGCTTCATGTATGTATGTAACAAAAAGCATTTGCTCCTGCCATTTCTGGATACTGATGTTCCTTACAGAATTCACATAGACCAGACTCCTTTTTCTTCAGACTTCCACAGATCACATCATCTATCACTTCATTACTCTTTATTGTTGATAATCATATGTATAGTAGTTTCCTTGCCTCCTACAAGTGCAAAGGAGCAAATATATCTCTTGCGCTCTCTACCATCTGTACTGACTGTTTACAAAATGATGAGATCGAAAGTTTCCATTCTTACACTTTATAACCCTCTGTGATATGGCCTTGTTTCAAATTATTTTCTTTCTTCCTTTCCTCCTCTCTTACTCCTTCAGAGGTTTTGCTAGCTGCCATGGTTCCCTATCCTCATCTGTACACACAACGGAAGAAAGTGGCGCAGAAACAGTCTCCTTTGACATGTCTACCAGGAAGAAACTTCCTTATGCACCTGCCCTTTGCTAAGCTCCCACTCGTGTTCAGTTTTGCTCCAAAGAATAGAAAAGAACTGTTCCCAGAAGCACTAGCTGTATTGAGGAAAAGCCACTCTACAAGCTAAAGATAATTTTCAAATAATCAAATTAATTTAATTTTAAATTTAACATAATTATGTTATTTTTAAAATTAACTTTTGAAAAATGTATTGCTTTATTAAGTTATAAATCAGGTACATATACCTAGGAATTACTTAGTCAAAATATTTCCTCATCAGGCATGTTTACAAATTTGCTTTATGAAGAAAGATTGTTATAGAAATTAATTGAACCATCCTCCTCTCTATTTCTTTTGGGGTTTTTTGCACAAGTGATTTTCAGATTTCTTAAGTCTTGCATATCATTGTAACAAATGACATTGGTCACAAACAGTATGTGCAGCATTTTAAGTATATTTCCTTCTAGGGAAGAATAATAGAAATATAAGTGGTAGAATAAAATATTTCTTGGCATGTATTTCAGGAAACTGCTTATGCTTCCACAGAGTGAGACCAAAAGTAAAGTATGTAATGCACTGGATGTCTTGACAAAATATGCCCTCCCCCAGAACGAGTCTTATTTGTGTGCAGTGGAGCATCTCAAGCCAATGGGACAAAGCGAATCAGGTCAGAACTGTAGAGTTTGGAGCTCGTATTATTTGGAACAGTGATTGCACTGCCCAACACTTGCTAAGAAGCTGCTATTTGTAAGGCAAATATTTTGTATCAAGTCATTACTCAGTTTGTTACAAGCTGTGGACAGATAATAAAAAATGACTACAGTAATATCTTGATGATTGTCTCTACGCTGATCAACTGCAAATGATCTGATTAACAGTCAGCTGCTGATTCCCAGTTTAATTAATCCTGATGGGCTATTGATGCGCTGCAACTGTTTGTCCTAATAATGAGTTTTGAAATTAGACTGCGACAAGCCACTTAGACAGCTGCCAAGGAAAATAATCATTTAAGAACGCGAGCAATGAAGACGACAGAGGAGGAATGGCTGCTATTTGACAGAAAATTCACATGGCTGTGTCACATGTGTTTTATTTTTACATTTGGAGCACATTAGCTGTACCAGCAGTAAGTGGTGACTGCAAGACACATAACTAGCTTTACAATTAAGAATGCTACTTCTCATCAGTATGCAAAAGCTAAACATGAAACATGAAGTGTGTTAATAGCAGAATATATGTAGCTACAGACCATTGAACAATTTAGGTCAGTCCTTTGCAATGTTTAATTAGACTAATATATCTGTTTGCAATTAATAACAGATGTGACAAGCTAATGTGTCCGTGTACTGACAAATTAACCTTTGCCCATCAGCTGCTCGGATCTGTGAGAAAAGTGCCATGTTTTGCCTCTGTTCAACTGAACCTAAATAAAATTGCAGGATAATTATAAGCATAAATGTTAATAGAATATGCTTTCCATGGGAAGCACAAGCCGAAGGAGAGCATTTCTCAGCCACGTTGTCATACCGCACTTTGCTGCATGACAAAAATGGCAAATTATATTTTTCCATTTGTCCTAGCGCAATTAGTGTTTTGGTTTGACAGATGCTGGTTTGATAGTCCTCATCTCCAAAGGACCTGGGACATACCAGAGCCCCCAAACGAATAGCTGGGTAAGAATGCTTCCATAACCATTCGGTCTTTGGCATTTTTTGCTGTCTGAGAGCAAATGTGCCCTCAATTTGTGACAAGGCTTGCCACTGACATGACGTGGCAGACATGTCTGTCAGGAACTGGGCTGAGGCCATCAGCATATTCCAGATGATAGCTAATGGGAGCATCTCTCACCCCTGGGCTGGTGGGCTGTTTGCATTTCCACTGTAACCTCTCTTTCTCACTCTCTCTCTCACCCCACCCCCATAGATATAATACATACATACATAAATATGTGTGTGTACATATATATACAAGCTTATATACACACATATATAAAAATATTATTTATAGTAAAGGTACTTGCATACAATATTGTAATGTGAAGTTTTAGGTTACATGAAATGGTTGTTTTCCTCTTAATCTAGCCCTTTTCCTCTCTTAATCTACACCCTTTTTACGTCAAAGATTTTGAAAGTGAATGGCATGTTTGGCTGTGTCCACATCTGAATGCCCTCCACTTCTGGAAAATTTGCTTTCTAGGACACTATCAGTTTCCTCTGGGTGCTTTCTGTTGATGACTGCTTAAGACAAAATACTGAGCTAGACAGACCATTGTTTTGGCCTAATAGTGTTACTCTTGAAAACCTTGGTCTGTGCTTTTATTTGTTTGTTTCTGTTGATTAGTAACATGTGCATAGGTACCATTTCTGGAGCCTGGCTTTGCGCTGCAATGGCTGCAAATCTGTTGTGTGGCTCAGTACTGAGGAGTAGGCCTGAAGCTCCTGCTGTGACCCAAGAACGGAAGGCTGCCCTGGTTGGGTAGAACTTCCAGCACATGCTTTTAATATTTACTTTTCACTAACACCTAACATTTTGGTCCCAGGATCACCCCATTTTTAGATTATATGTATCACATCCCATCTGAAATTAAGTATGGTGAGATTACCAGCAGCCTAGAACTTGTATTAAGATTTGAGTAAAAACTCATAAAACTAAGGTAGCTTTAAGACACAAATTGATTACATGTACTACTGTTCTCCTGGGCACACCTGCTTTATGCTGATCAAAAACACACATTAGGGCTACATGTGTATCGATATTTCATACCCAAATAAGCACCAAGAGGTAAAGCATCATTATCTTTCAGCCATAAAGCTATACTGCCACTCTCTTTTCCCTCCAAAAGGTCAGATACTTGCAGCCTGAACATAATGCCCCTAACAAGAATGCCACATTGTCGTCAGCATTCAGCACCATGACTGCAGAATAAAGGGAGACCAGGCAGCCGCATGAGAAGGAGGAGATAAAAAGAAAGCAGAAAACTTGAATAAAATGCCTTAAGTCTGTGCTGCAGACTTTTGCCCTCCCTCCCTCATTGATCGTCCTCCAAGTGCATGCGGTGCAAGCTGCAGCCACTATCCACAGTCATTGACATGGCCCAGACCTGGTGCAAGCAGCAGGAAGTTGCGCAGCTCTTTCACTGAACAGCCATCCCTGCTTGCAGCAGTGGGGACTCATTCTCCTTTGCTGTAGCAGCTTGCAAGAAACAGAGATGCTTTCGCCTCTGGAAACTCTTACTGAGGTTGGTGCTCATGGCTGGGGTGTTCCCCTTCCCTTCACACCTCGCTGGCCCATCCCTGCTGTTTATTCAGTCAGAGAGAGGACAGGGTGGCTGCAGGGCTCAATGCCCAGCTGTTGGGGGAGAGCTGCCCCACCCCAAAGGGCTTCTCAGCTGAAAATACCCTTTCCAAGGAGGAGAGGAGTGGAAAGCAGCAGGAGCAGAGGGGGAGATTTGTATTTGGTGGCACTTTTTCCTGCTCTGCATTAGGCTCTGTTTAGAAAGCTGCGTTAATGGAATTTGTTGGATGTGGACCTTGGGTAGGCTCTGCACCTGTCATTCTCTTCAGTATTAACAGTGACATTCACCAGAAGTTCCTACTTGTTAAGGCCAAATGTTCTGCCCTGTAGCCTGCATTTTACCGCATGTCTTTTTGAGGGGAAATTACCCTCCCTCTTGAATATTCACATAGGCATTTTAAAATTTGATCTTGGAAAGATTATTTGGTTGGGTTGGGTTTTCCTTCAGATGCAGTGTGCATTCTCATCCATCACACTAAAAATGAATTAGAAAGGTATGTAATCTGAATCAGCCAGCTGGTGAGGAAAGAAGATAGCTGCCTGTGTTGACATACAAATGTCAAGTGTGGGCAGTCCTAAATCTCCTGTTGAAGCCCTGATCTGAGGACAGTGGCAGCAGGGGTAGAAGGAGGGGACTGCACATTAACCCTGGCATTATAGCTGTTTGCCACAGAGGGGAAGAGGGACTATGACAGAAAGCACCACCCCAAATAGTTAAGGTGCAGACTGAATCCTGTCTCCCTATATCCACACCTACAGAAAAAAATGCACCTTTGTCTAGGCACCAGCTGTAGCTTCAGGGTCTTGTTTCTTTTAGGAATGAGTTTTGAGCTTTGGTGGGGTGTTTGGCAGTGTGATGGTGTGAGGCACGTTTGAAATGAATTGTTTCTAATGGAAAAATAAAGGAGAGAGTTGTACCATCCTCAGGTGCTATGAGTACCCAAACCAGAATGTGCAGTAAGCCTATGCCTGCTGCATGGTCTGGTTGACTCAGAAGGCTTTGTATAAGTTATTGTACAACAGTTTGTGTGTTTTGATAGAAGGAATAGGTTTTGAGGTGCCTCCTGCCCCCTTTTTGCCCTGTGTGTTCCTGGGAGCGTGGCAGGAAGGTAGCTGTTCCTGCTCCTGGGAAAACAGAAGTGTAATGGGTTGGAAAAGCACATACTTTACTTTGAAAAGTTCATCCATATGTTTCCGAGTAGCTGGGAAAAAAAAAAAAATAAAAAAATCTATAAATGCTGCATAACTTTTTCATGAATATGGCCTTTAGCTAGGCTGAACTTCCAAAAATGGTTTTGAAGCACTACAATACTATATCTTGACAGCTCCTGGTGTAACAAAGCCTGTATTTGTGTGCTTCCAGGAAACAGCTATGTTGTGTGTACAAACCTAAATAGCAGGATGCATGTAACCAATAATTTCTAAATGAGGTGTGAGACATATGAGCAGTCCCATTTCTGAAAACCTGCCTCCCATCTGGAGCTGCCGAGGTGCCAAGGGTGGGGTTGTGTACAGGATCACAGTGCCGTGCCCAGCACACGTGCTGAACAGTGAATACGCTCTCCAAACAGGCTTCTTATTTACTCAATAAATAAGAAATGAATGAAAATCTGATGTTCAGCACATAGGCAGGCACAACTGGAAGGCTGGAATTAACTATTTGGCAATTATTCTTGCTGTTTTACTCGAAAATGTGAAGCTTTGTGGTGCTTCTTCTTGCACACTTTTAGACTTTCATGTCTCACATGGCAAGAGTTATTGCATTTCTCCATATACTTATAATCAAAGGATACAAGCATGAGGGCCTTAATAATTTTCAGAGATTTTTATTTCAAGCCATTAAAGCTGAAATACATTACTCCCTTTCCAAAGCTTTCAGGAAATAAGCAGATGAAAGCTCTGGGCTTATTGTTGTTGTTCTTCCACTTGCACAAATAACATATAATAACACCTGCATTCTAAAACTATGGTTTTCTTCTGCCCTTCATATCCCAAAATAGTACAAATTGATGTGGTTTAGAACAGCTATTAAAAATTCCTCTCTACCTTCTCAATTTCCAGCGAAGCAATACAGCTCTGGTAGACTGATATTATGGATACATGGTATTACTTCATAACCTATCATCATATGAAATTAGATTCTCTATCAAAAACAAAAGTTTTAGCAGGATGAAATTATGATTCTGTGAGCAGGGCTCCTGTTCTGGCATCAACATTGATGCAAAATTGATGAAACTTCCAAGTGAAATTGCATTGTTTGATCTTCACAGTCCTGGAATAACATAGCCTAAAGCTACAGTTTCTGTAAACTTACTTTGCACAAACGACTTAGCTGGTACTGATGTATTGACATAGTGTGCCCATGAATGACATTAGGGCTACTTAGAAAAGAGACAAAATAACAGCAAAAGAATGCAGCAATTGGTTCTGAAATTACCTTTTTCCAGTGAACCTCTCTGAAAAATTACCTTTTTCTGCTGAGTCTCACTCAGAAATTACCTTTTCCAACTGAAGCTCTCTCAAAGTGCCTTGATGTTAAGCAATATAGTTTTTAGTTGAAAATGTCACAAGGCCATGAAAAGAAATTGATAGAAAATTTCAGGGTTCCTTGTTGATATTTGAAGCAGCCTGTGGATTTTTGTTCTTTAACACAGATCTCCTCTGCTGTGCTATCACTTTGATTTCTGTATTGCCAAAAAACAGCATGTTTCTAGGCTTAATGGCTTCACCAAGATGAACGGAAGGTGATTTAGTTATTGCTGTAGAGGTGATGTTACCAGTAGGAAACTGGTAAACAGATTTCTTCTGAGTCCTTTGCAATTGCAGAGAAGGGGGTGGTTTGTTTTTAATAATGGTAATGACATAGAATAAATAATCTCTCCAGATTTCTTCTTTAAAAAGAAAAATAATTTGAGGCATATATAAGCACAACAGGACTCTGATATGTGAACTGCTTGGGTAAAGGAGTTCAGATATTTGTCTACACATGTGGCTGAGAGGAAGCAGTGATCCAGAGCTCCAGGAAATCAATGGAAGGGCTCCCATTGCCTCAGCGGGCTTTAGCTCAGCCCTGTAACTGGAAGTTAAGAGACCAGGTGACTGCCAGCAGGAATTTAGAGTGGAGGATTGCACAGGCAGGGATCAGGTTTTTCTGTACTCTGTAAGACCGCAGCCTCAGGCTGTTCGTGCAGGTGGATCTAATACCTGTGTGCAGCCTCAGTGAACTGCGGCTGTCGAAAGAGGCAGTGTATTAGCAAAACTGGGAGCCAGGAGACACCAAGATTAAAGGTATGGGCACCTGAATAAGATATTGTGAGACAGCCAGGGGATAATTTTACAGTGCATCAGCAGTAATTGTGTGTGTGCAAGTTCTTACTGTGGTAAAGGCAAGGTTACCTTTGTCTGCAGAGCAGCATACTTTGCATTTACTGGGGGCGAGAACACGGATGCATGCCGTTACTGAGAGCAGCTGACTCCCTGCGAGCTCTCACCCACATAACTAGTTCATATGCTCATGGCATCTGGGAGTATTCATCTCACAACCAGGTACTCCATCTAAACTGGTGTGGAGATTCCCTCAGCCTTCAGTAGAAATTGAGAGGCCCCTCAGAATCCTGCCACTGCCTGGCAGGGTGTCCACCCCTCCTGAGCACAGGGCTACCAGCCACCTGCATGCAGCTGAGACAGCAGCCACGTCCTGTGTCCGGTGCTTGCCCAGCGGTGGCACTTGTTGGACACGGTCCTTTGTGTGATGCCCGATACTGCATTCACCAACTGGGACACGCAGCATTGCACTGCCGTGTGCAGTGCTGGTGGCCCCTTGTCCGCAGGCCCCAGGCTCACGGGGCTGCCTGCAGACACCTGCCTCCAGCTGACAGTGCTGGGACCTCACCTGGCTCAGTGCTGGTGATGTCCAAAAGATAATTTTGTTTTTGTGTTTCTGTTAAGTGACTTATTTCAGATTCATCAAAAATTTTATATATAAATTAAAATCCAAGTGTGTGTAGGGAGCTAATCTATATGTAAATGAGTGTAACAATTTTATTAGAGATAACGTTAAGAAGATGAATTACAAAATCCCTTTTGGCTTTGTATTGTAGGAAACAGCAATGCATTGAAAAGAGGATTCTTGAACATCAGCTATTATCGGTCGATGAACACTGCAAGATCAGCTTTGAGGTTTATATTTAATTAATATATTGAGAAGACTTAGTAAGATAAAAGCCTACCAGATGAACAAAACACTCCTCATTGAAACATGCATCTTCACAGGTAAGATTTTCAGGCACTGTAAAATATGTTTATTACAAATCATGGCATTTTGAACTGGTGTTCCTGAGCTCCCAAATTAAGGGTAAGGACAGAATTAAGCAGAACCCCTCAAACTGTGAATTTTTGCCTCCCTGAGAAAATCTGTGTAATGCCTTCATTGATGTCGTGTATATCAGCTGAAATCACTGGTCAATTCTTTCTGCCTGTGGCTCTGACATTGTTACCAGGGCTGTAACTACAGCTGGCTGGAATCAGACAGCTGCGCCTTGTGAAAGCATTTGAGGTTTCTAAAGTTGTTTTCAATATCTATTAGTGAAAAAAAAAAAAAAAAAAAAAAAAAGAACCCTCCACACTGCTGTTTTTAATGGCTCTGCTAGAGTCACCATCACCCTTTTTTAGGTGAATGGATGTGCCTGGGTAGCTCTGGAGGGGGATTTGTTGTGGTCCTATGTTGGTCTGAGTACAGCAATGCTGGGTCTGGGTACCACTGAGTGGTATAAAACAATCACAGGGATCCAGCAGGGAAGTGTGGATTTGGCACAGGTTTGAGCCTTTTCCAGTTCTTCTTTAGCTGGTGAAAGTGTCAGTGGGCTTTTCCAGCAAGGGCAGAAAGAAGGATATTGTCGTATTTATGCAGTGCCAAAATATACTGCACATGTAAATGGTAGCTGCATTTGGGGTAGGATCAGTGTTTTTGTGGTGGATGCTGAATTATTTTTAAATCTTATTTTCTTGTGCCTGTCCAAATCTTTCTAAATGCCAACATTTTGCTGTTGGTGGTATGGGGAAGAGGGATGCCCTCACCCCAGAGTGGCTTGGGCATGGGGCATTGGCAGCACCCTGGCACTGCCCAGCAGCATGCTGCCTGGGGGCTGCCTGGTTGTTCAGCTGGAGGCGCAGGAGGGCTCTTTTAGCAATAATTAATATGGTGCACTCAGGTATTCTGTCAAGGGGAGATTACATTTTAACACTTCACTTCATTCCATGCTGAAACAAATCTAATTCTGTTATAACCTATGGCATCTTACTCATTACTATCTCATTAACCTGCTAATGGACACATCACAGTACTGTAATTATACAAAAATCAAGGGGAGAAGGATGATTCTGTAGATTTCTCAAATCCACTGAAATAAACTCTTTTGGGGAACTCAGTTTTGAGGAAACGCTATGTTTCCTAAAAACAAACGTATGAAGTGTAGATTCTAAAAAGGGAGGTGGGGGGAGTCCCCAGGCAGGACAACAGGCAGCAGCTCCCACTCTGGCCCAACTGTTCCTGCAGTGCTACCACTGCAAGGCATCCCACGGACTAAGTTGGGCATGGATCACACTCTCATGACCGCCTTGACAGCAGCATTCCCAGATTTGGTCATGTTGGCTGAGCCTAGGGAACCGCTGCTGCCCACATTTTCCTCTGACCAGAGAGACATGAGGCTCTCTGTATTTCTTTCTGGGAGACAGAAGGCAAATCAGTTTTTATTTTCTTGGGTTGTCTGCAGGTGTCCCAGGTTACAAAATGGAGCTGTTCAGTACATGTGGCTGAAGCCAGCGCCCTGTGTTAGGGTCCAGAAATCCCTTCTCATAGCAGTGTGATTGGCATCAATCAATGATGTGTGATTTACTAAACACTGAGGACAGAGGAAGGAGAAGAAGCATTTATCTGAATTTTTAAAAAATTCCTTTGAAATATAGGAAAGAAGTCTAAAATGCAGCACTTCTTTCCTGTTGCTCTGAAGGAGAGACCTAGAGAGAGAAATGGCCATCATGAAGAGTGCTTCCCAGAAGTACATCACTTAAAATGGGGAGAAAGGCAACTTTATTGTACACAGACACACACAGGCACAAGGGGTAAAGAATATGAGCATGCTATCACCTGGAGCCAGCTGCCACAGCCCTGTTTTTTTGTGCTGAAAAACCTCTGACAATACATAGCTAGCTGAAACAAAATCAGATGTGACAGTAAAAATATGCAGCCAGTATTTATGTCTTGGCCTTTAAGAAAAAAAAAAAAAGGATGAGTTATTATATGATCATTTATATATTAAAGGGAATTTGAGACTTACTTGATTAAAAACTAGCTGAAAGAATAAACCTGTTTTGAACCCCAGCAAATTATTTTATATAAGGCTGGGGATTAAGGGCATCTCCAATGTCATTTGCCTTCTTTTGGCGTGCTTCCTTATGGCACCCTTGAATGTTTCCGAACAAGGCATAGCCAGTGACATCCAGTAGAAAGGGCAAAAATGATCACCTACAGCTTCTCTTGCAATTTCTAAACCTACCTGGTATGCAGCTCAGAACCAGCTCTGCCCTGTGCCAGCCCACAGGCTGCCGAGCACTGGAAGGCAACCTGCCACTGAGTCTTTCGCCGGGCACAGCAGCCAACACAGCCACAGCCTAGGAATTAAAAGGTTAGTTAATGGCATGGGGGGGTTATTTTCTTATTTTCATTTTTTAAGCGGAACTTGTTCTCCCCCCAAAAAAAAGGGAACCCGAAAACTGAGCCAACACCCAGAACTGTGCAAAGCTGTAGAGTGTGGGAAGGCCAAAAACCATCAAGTTTACTTATTTGCTGTAGGGGATGTCAGCCAATGTAATTGGCTGTTGTACCTAATCACTGATTGAAACAGCTCTATTATTTAATAATTTCATGTTACAGCACTACTAAACAGAAACGTGAATTGTCAGAGCTGCGTAGTTCTTTCTCTTGGGGTTGGCAGGTGGGAGAGTTATGTTGCACGCTGAGGGTTTGCAACAGTGAAACGTGACCAGTTCAGGACAAACGGGTATGGAAATCACCTAGGCTTGGATGCAGTGTTGCTTTCTGCTTTCTGTGCATCTGAAAATGTTTCTGAGCAAGAAAGTCTGGCCTGGAGGAGGGAGTCCATGGAGCAAACTGGTCTGTGCAGCCCATGCGGCACTGCAGCACTGCCAAATTCCAGCACAAACTGCGTGCTGAAGTTGCGTGTTGGTATGGATGTATTGACAGCTGATGTTCTTTGAGTTAAATAACAGAGTAAACATGGATTTGTAATCTAAAACCTTCCTCCTGCCGTGTTTAATGAATTTTTAGTTCAGCACGTACATAAATAATCAGCAAGTCAAATAACACAGGTTACACTTTACAAAGTGAGATAATTAAACATAAAATATAGACTATCTCTATTATGCACAGCAATGTAAATAACCTCTGCCAAAAACCCACATAAGTACACTTGTGCAGCTTTAATAGTCACAGGCGCTGACAGACAGAAGGGTTAAATATTGCCTTTTATTATTATGTAGAAAACATAAAGCAGTACCAAGTGTAATGATAATTTCTGAAAACTATTGAAGAATAAAATAGATTTGAGATTTTCATTCAGGAATTAATTTTTAAGATAATAATTCCAATCAAGTTAATTAGAAAAAAATAAAAATTAAGTGACTTCCTTATTAAAAATAATAATAATAATGAAAGCATTATTTAAACATGCTACTCTGAGCAGAACTTGCTTCTAACTGGGCCATTCAGTAATAGTAAAATAACACTGAGTCATATTTGATATCACTGTTCTGAAAACCCAACATTCTCTGTCACTGAGACAATGCTCTGTAATGCTCCTTTCTTCTTGTTGTGAGCATACCGTTATTTCATATTCTTTTTTCATTCCTGTGTTTAGAAAGAAAAAAGTGAGCCGAAGCGGCGCAACCTTTGGTAGAATGATCTGTGACACCCCGTAATCTTTTGATACTGCCTTGATTTCTAATTGTGTTTTTCACATTTTTAGCAAAAGAAATATGAAAAAAAATCAGAAATGTAACCTATATTATTATACTTTAATGTGATGTTCTACTTTTCTGTTTGTAGTTCTTGAAGTTTTTGTCTTACTTCATTAAACATTTAATAAATCACTGCCAGTTTTGTGACAGATTTTAACCATAACACAAACAGCGGGAGGTGTAAACTCAGTTCAGTTCGTATAGGCATATAATATCCTTGTCGACATCATCATCCCCTCAAGGCATATTGGCAAAACGGCCAATGGAAGCTAAGCTTTTTCCGACAAAGCTTCGAAAATAAAGTTTTCTTCTTTTATCTTACTACAAATCAATTGGAGCCCTTACAGCAAAATCCTATAAAATAACTTCAAACACCGCTTCTTAGTCTAAAAATTTGTATTATGGCTAAAACTCTTTGAAGTTTTATGACTGAAGTTTGGAGAAAAATGATTTAAGTGCTATCTGCTAGACATCAGAGTGTCAAAATTTCGCTCAGTTTTCTTGACACATAAACTGCTACCTACTGTATGTTTTTTAGGATTTTTTTCTTGCTTTTAACCACCTAACCCAGCCTGCTTGATGAAAGTTTCTTAACTGCAGTTTATCCCACTGAATTAATACCCTTTTAAGCTTCAGCTTACAATAACTGATTATTTCATTTTTGATTTTTAGCTCCTCTGACAAAACAGGTGGCAGCGGGGTGCAGAGAGCTTCCGTGGAAGCGCCATGTTGGTTTAAAAAGAGAAAAGAAAGCAGGTGGAGTGCTAAAAATAAACCAAGAATGGAACCTGAGTCCGTGTCTGTCCGGCTGCTCCTGCTGCAACAAAGCTGGAGAGGCACCCACGGCATTCCCACAGGAGCTGAGAAAGGGACGACAGGTAAGTGCTGAGTGCAGTGTTCTTCCCCTGGGGGCCAAGGAGGCCGGGATGGGTGCCCAGCCACACGTGGTTCCTGCCCAAGGGTCTGCAGCTAGGCCCATTCTCTGGGCACCCTCAGTTAGAGGACAGCAGTCCATTCTCTGGTTTCTGTCCTTACAGTTCTGGGGGTGCCACTCTCCCAGCAGGGCTCTCTCACAGGACCCCTGACCGTTTTGGAGGTCAGCACTCCCTGTGCAGGACAGCTCTGCCCCTTCTGAAAGATCCCAGGACCTGCTGACTGCAATCTGAACTGCTTTACTTGGTTAAAATGCCCGTTGAGGGCAAAAACCTGAGGAAAACCTTTGAAATATGGGGCATAAAAAGAAAAGCTTGGCCTAAGCCATTCTATTTAGTTGTTTGTTTGTTTGTTTTAATTTGATTTAAGAAATAACCAAAAATAGACACCAAAAGGTTATTCTCAGTAGAAAGAAAATGGTGTTGTGTTATCAGAGCTGCATCAAAGTGACAGTGTCAGAATTTAGTGGAATGGTTTGCATATAAAAATTAAACAAGGGGTGTAAAATCATCTGTGGAGAGCAATGGGAAAAAAAATGTGGAGAAAAAGAAAATCGGTGACATCCTGCAGACTGCAGCCTTGCAAAATTTTATTCACCCAAGATGAGTGATTTGTTTTGATGGGCAAGCAAAATATAATCATTTGAGGGAAGAAAGAGAGAAAGGGGAGGGGGTCCATTATCATCAACTTGGAAAAGGGCGGGTGAATAGATTTTGTGCCTGAGCTGGTAAATTTGTAGTACAGCTTTGCATGGCTGGAATAATATAATAAACTGACTTAAATATAAATGCCATTTAGGAACTATTCCATAGTGAACAGTTAAAATGATGGCATTCAACAGAACTGCCACAACAGAGCCTGCTGTTGCTGCTAATTTGCTGAAGTAGATCTGCTGTCTTTACTTCCTCCGCTGCTCCTGCTGCACCTCGAGGCATGCTGAGGGCTCATCCATCATGTGCTGGCTCATAACAAGGCAAGGAGAGGGAAGCTCAATTGTAGTGTACAAGAAACTGAAGTGTAGGTCCAAAAGGTCACAGGAAACCAGCAACTGTTTAGAATGGGTGAGCTGGGAAAAAGATCCTGCAAAGGAAAACATAGCATGAGAACGGTTCGCAGGCTCCTCCAGAGTGTCCATGGGGGCTGCTGCTAGCGGCAGTGCACTCGGAGCTGCGTGCAGGAAGGGCATCCGGAGCATGCCAGGGACAAAGCCCCGGAAGGCCGCATCGTGCTTGATAAGCTTTTAATGCAGAACAATTTGAAATTGCCTTTAATGCTCCAATGGAGAACCGAGATACGCAAGATTTTTCCCTTCTGTCATGTGGCATTAGAGCAAAAGACTGGATAATAACAGCAATACATTAGTCCTGCCAGAGAACTGCACTGACACATGCAACATGGGCACATGGGCATATTGTCAGCACCTCCATGAGCACTGCCATGACCTAACTTTCAAGCAGCTGCACTCACGTCACACAGCTCACGGCTTTGAGCAGGCCCCGGGCTCTAGCAGGCAGCTTTGGAAATTTGTCTTGCCTTTTCCTGATCTTTTCACCTGGCCTTTTGTAAGCTGGTAGGTAGAAAAAGCCACGCTGGTCCATGGCGTCAAACAACGGCTGAGTGAGCATTAAATCCCCTGGCAAACAGTTTAACACACTCTTCATAAACCGATTCTCCAAGATAAGCCATCAGACTGCATGCAGATGACAAAGCTCATTCTGACAACACAATCCAGACTTCACGCTACCAGTCACGTCGATCAACATCTGAACTAATGTCAGAGTCTTCTCTTACTAATGAGCTGCTGCACTGAGCTGCAGCCTTGCTATCAGTCAGGTAGCTGTAATGAGGTAGAATGAATGGCAAGACCTCTCTTCAGAAGCTTCCTCTCATCCAGCCATAGAGAGGCTTCACCGTTCACTTATTCCAGTACAAACCATGAGACTCTTTCTGGTCTCCACCAGCATCACACATGCTCTTACTCTAGCATCCCATTTACATGCTAAATGCAGCTGTCCAGAGAGTTTATTCCAGAAAGAAAATTGACAAAAAAAGCATGAGATCTTCTTTTGTTTCCTAATATGTTTGCATAGAAGAATGTCTTAATGCATACCTCAAATTATAATGAAATTACGTTGCCATGTTCCCCAACTTGGACACCTGCATGTTGTACTCTGCTCTCCTTCAATTATCTGGGCACCAGGCACGTTCATCTAGCTGCTCAAGCTTTGATTTTAAGTAGCAGCTTCCACACAGTGGTATAGCTATTTACACATCCCTTAAAATCACTGGAGGAACCAGAGGGCTGTACTCCAAATCCATAGCTTCCCATCAATATAACAAAGCCACAATAATGATTTCTTTATTTTTCTTTGCCCATCATACTGCTGCTGAATGGCCTGAACTGAATGGTTACTGCCAGGCCCAGAGGTTGTGTCCAAAGCAGAACTAGGGCAGTTTGCTAGGAAAGTAATTTATAGCCTCAGCGATTGAAGAAGTGCCCATAAACACATGCTGCAGGAGGGAAGAAGTCGATGAGCAATAAGGAAAGCTCCAGCATTTGTTACAATCTCCCACTCAGCCTCTCTATGGTATTCTTCTTTAGTTACTAAATTAAGAGTAGAGTGGTTTTGTTTCCGTACTGGGGTTAACTCTCAGCACAGACAAGTTGGCTATTATTTGTTACTCCTATCAAAACAGTCATTACAGAAAAGCTGGGCTCGGATTCATATTGCAGACTGAGGTTGTGACTTGCATCTTTCTCATCTTCCCAAATATTTCAGTCAGGTTTTGTCTTTCTCTATCTTAAACCAACATCTTATGTATCTCAGTGGCAGGTCTCAGCATGCAATTATTTATTGACTTCTCATTCTATACCACATTAAAAGGGTTATCAAGTTTAAATCTTTAAGACTAATGAGCTGCTGGTTAACACTTTTGAGGCAATTAACCAGCAGCATTGCTTCTTATCAACTGACAGAGGCACAGCTGCATTCACATTTCTCCATGGAGCATCTCACGTATTTGTTTGCTTGGAGATGATGGCAGGAGTGACATGTCCACTGAGCCTGTTGCAGTGGATCCTTCCCATGGTCTCTGGCATTGGCAGGGCAGATACATCAGTGAGGCTCAGCAGGAATGTTTGTGTTGGTTACCACATCCCCAGTGAGGACAACTCTCAGAGCAAAGCAGCTTCTCACACTGCTGCCTGTGCCAGGTCCCTGGCCAGGACTCCTCGGCAACCCTGTCACTGCCAGGATGCTGCAGCATTATCCTTGACTAGGGCACACAGATGAAATTTTGGTGAGGGTGTGATGAAGGGGAGGACTCAGACCCCTTGATTTTTTTATGCTAAAAATCCTATAGGGAAGTGGCTTGGAAGGTACAGAGTTTTCTTGTGTCTTTTATTTCCTGGACAGCTACAATTTCTTTCTTGGAAATGTGTATTTTTTTCCAGGATTAGCATTCATTTGAAGTTTACCCTTTATTAATTAAACTGGAGGATTTCCTTCGTTTCTCAAGTTTGCCCAGGTTCCTAATAGCAGCAGTCCTTTCCTGCCATCCTAGCACATCACCCACAAGTCCTGCAGCGAGGTAGCCCTGCCCCTGCCCTGCCCAAAGGTTTTTGCTGGCAGAAGTTTGCAGACCCCTTGACTGCAGCACAGAGAGGGCCCCCACTACCTGGAACACAGCCGCTGTTCCCTAACGGTACAGAAGAGCACTGCTGGGAAAGGATGGCAGTGCTGAAGGTAGTGTAAATAAAATAAATCCATGGGTCTACAGAGGGTTAACGTTCCACCTGAGATTTATATGCAAGCCCTGAAAAGCAACCCAGTGAAAGCATCGCTAATTAGAATGATAAAACATTTGTGTGCAGAGAAGAGATTATTTAAAGCATGAATTATTTCTTATTAGGATAATAGCATCTAATTAAATGTTGAAAGAGCTGGACTGCAGTTTACACTGTAAAATGATCTGTTAAATACATTCCCGTTAATATCAATACAGCTATTGACAAACAGATCCAATTTTGATTTACTTTGAGAGAGCAGACAACAGCAAGTTTTACTACCACTATCTTATTTTACAAGCATTAATGAACAATTAACCAACACTAGCACTCTTTCCATCTGTAATCCTGTAGTAGAATCACTAATCTCCACCACTAGCAGCTAATGATGAAGGTCTCTTAAGCTTTACTTCTTATCTCAGCCAGTTCTTAATACTTGCATAAGTATGCTTTCTGAGCAGGGCGGCCCCCCGTTGCTCTGCAACTGGAATACAAAAGACTGGTGAAATTTTTGAAGGGTTTTCTGTTCAATAACACTTCTATACTTATGTTTGCCTTCCTACAACAACAAACACAAGTGATCAGCAGAGGACTAGCAAGGTCACCAAGGGCTCTGTGTTTCCATACTTGTTCTAATACTTATAAGAATGTATTAATGCCCTATTATATATATTCCCTGTCTGCTCAGGCAGAAGCTCTAAACTGAAATGAAATAAAGGGGAAAAAATAGAAGACTAAAACTGTATTTACTTCAAGAACAAGTTTGCTGTTTATGTCGAACAAAAGAAAGTTAGAAAGTGACTGTCATTAAAAATACATGCAAGATAGATAAACTGAAATTTTGATAGTATACATTTTCTAACTAACTTCTCTTTCAAAGTGTTCCTGCTTACACCATACACAAGAGATCCATACAGCAGGACAGCGAGGACATCGCCAAGCCAAAACAAGCCAGCAGCATCCTCTCAGCTGGGAACGCAGCAGGGTCACGAGCCGTGTCATGAGACGGGACAGTCTGGGAGCCACCCAGGAGGAGAATGGGGTGCAGGTAAGATTTCACAATACAGGCCTTCCTCTCTTTCAAGGGTAACTTTAGCTTATATGAGAAACAGATGAACTTAAGAGCAGAAATTGTTGCAGAAGGTGAAGAACAGGCGAGCTGCAGAAGACAAGCTCAGTGAGGGCGGTGGAACTGGTGATGGGCCCCCACCTGCACCAGCTGTGTGGCTGGCAGTGCCAATGCATCTCCAATTGAAGGTGGAGGTTGTGCTATGTGCACAGATAGCAACAGGTTACCAGCAGCTGGGAACAAACATATCCACAAGCTATATCCACAGGGATGTTATAGTAATAATTGGCAGTGTGAACTATTGCCAAATAAATGTGCTGTATAAGCAGCTAGAAATTGAGAATTAATATTTCTAACACAATCAAATCTGCCTCCTTGTATGCACTTGGTCCAAAATTTCTTCTAGTTTAAGGCATATAAAGAAGCTGACTTCACCTGGCACCCATGGCTGAAGGATGTAATGGAAAGCATGCCTATTGCCACAAACACTAATTGGCCCCATGCAAATACAGGCTGATTTTTGTTGTATCTGTACAACGTATACCACAATGCTGACCTTTTCCTTCAGCAGAGCTCCTCAACAGAGATAATGAATTGCATTGATTAGAGACAAAAAAACACTTGTTCTGTGCCTCTGCAGGAGTTTGTGAAAGCACCTCACTTTTACTGTATTGCCTCCTTTTTTCTGTGCTTCCAACTACCTGGTGTGGTCCAGGCCATTGCAGCACCTGGCAGGGGTGCAGGGGGACCCCAGTGCAGCCCCAGGATAGCAGCTCTGGCTGGACACGGCATGCTGCTCAGCCTTACTCAAAAAGTGCAGATGACTCCCCCAGATATGTCTGGCTATGTCTGGTGGAAGGAGCAGAGGTAAAGGAATGAGAGGTTCTGGGACTAGCAGAACTTGAACACACGCTCCACCTAGACTACTTTTCTGAACTATAAGGGCAAAAAATCCAGGGTGGGAATCTGGAGTAACACAGCTAAATCTGTTCTGATCCTGGCCATAGCTCTGATGTTCCCATGTTCCTGTGCTGCACAACATCCTGTCAGTACATCCAAGGGAGATGTTTGGAGGGGATGAAGCAGCCCAACTCTGGAACACCTCTCTTTCAGTAATGGCCTTTTGCAAATATCTGTGGGGAATGCAGAGATACTTTCTGGAACTACGTAATGCTAGAAAATTCGCACACATCCTACTGCTTGCAAGATTGTTTTGTGTGAGAAGTATTAACAAGAAAACAAAAATCTGATGCTGTGAATCATATTCTGGGGAGTGGACAGAGGGTGGCCTATTTGTCATTATGCTGTGTCTCCTGCTCATTTGCACAGCTGTCAACCCCAGGGCTGTTTGGAGTGGCTGAAACAGCAGCGTAGTAATGGACTGCAGTAGCAGACGAGTACAGCACAGCTTCATCAAATGGTTCCTTGGATAGAGCATAGAAACTGGTAACAATTTTCCTCCAACTGTTCTCAAAATGCTCATTTATGTCTATTTAATTTTTGTGTTTTCCCAAAAGGAGGGCATTTTTACTTGAACTTGCTGTACAAAGAAAATGTCAGTGTTTAGTGTATTGTTTCAGTTTTCCTGATATGATGAAGGGAAAGATAAAAGTTAATTAACAGTATTGTTTCCAAGATAGCAAGAGTTTGTCTGTGATGATAGTGCTTTGAATTAACCAGGAGGAAGCCGAAACATTGGTTCAACATTTCTACTTTGTAGATATTGGATATTTTTCTCCACCCCCATCCAGCTCACATATTCATTACCCAAATTGCCTATCCTCAAAGTGATAATATAGTGTGGTACAACATGCCCCGACAGGACACAAATTGACTCTGTGCCTAGATACTCTACAGACAGTGTAAAGCAAATATCTCACTCTATTATCTGTTGTCTCTATGAATCAACAGATTACATGGTTCACTGGGTAGCTGAATAACTTTTACACAGTTTGCTCATATCTATTTACACATATTCTACAAAAAATGCATTAACACCAAAGAACAAATGTAAAAGAAAAAAAGGATACCTGCAGAATCCAGACAAATTACACATGTGAAAAAAAAAAAACCACAATAAACAGTGATGCCTGAATTTCTTGTACAAAATCTGCAGATAAGAAAGGAGTCTGTTCTCTACTAACAGAAATCTAAGACCAAGAGTCATGTGGAAGGCACTAAAAAAACCTTAAGAGGAACTTTATAATTTGTGATGAGTTGTGTTTGTAGCTAAGACTATGCACCCCATGTTACAGGCCCATAACATTTCGAAGAGTGGAGTTGTAACCACAGTGGGTGCTGTACTGATGATGTCTGGGGAGACAGACGTTTTGCTCTCACTGAGCTATAGATATTCAGGGCACCACACCTCCCTTGCTAACAGTCACTCTTATCTGCTGTTTTGTATGGCACACTATGTTTTCAAGGAGAAGATAGGCCATGCTCTCCATGCCTCATGTGACAATGTAGCCAGCCAAGCGGCTGATGTGAACTGCAGCCTTTGTGACCATTCACTGTCCCTCAGCAGTATGGACACACTTCACAGGTGTGTAAAATCCTCTGGGAGAACACAGCAGCCGTGTTCAATAGCAGTGTTTGGTACACTGGCACCGTTGGACAGTGCATGTTCTTTATTGAAGCAAAATGGTCTGCTGTTCTTTGGATCAACTGAAGAGCTTCACTCCACATTTACTGCCATCCCTGACAAAACAATGTGGCTTAGGAAAAAACACAGTCTTATAAAGTCAGGCAGGTTTGTTGCCTGGTCTGTTCAGAGCTTTTAACACATCCCAAACTTTTAGATAGTCCAGTCAGAGCATACTTCACTACTGATATGCTTCAGATTGCATTCCACATTAACAAATGACTGCTCTTCAACAGCCCACAGGCCAACTGAATGGTGGTAATCATTTAATGCATGTGGGTTTTTTCTTATTGTACTTTTAGAGCCTTTTAGGGAAAATTACAGAAGCACATGGGTTTGCCATGTATTTTCACCTGAGTGCTCTTTGCATTGCTTGAAATGAGGTCTTTCACTTTTAGCACTTTAAATAATACTTTTATATCTTGCTTCTCAGCTCATTTTTGTCCCAAAATTCAAGCAGTGTGAAAACAAACACTTGTAAAAGCAAAGGTCAGCAAAAAAATGCACCCACAGACTTCCTTTATTCCAACAGAAACAGCTTACAAGCAAAGAATAAACAGTCTGTTGCATTATATAACAGAACCGGTACGTCACAGCAGTATGTTAATGCTGGAAACAGGCTATAAATGAACATAAAATTAAGTACATTTGATTATACAGATACTACTATACTGGACTCCTTAATTTACTTTCTTGACATTAGAAGAATGTTAAAAGGAAAGAAAGAAAACAAATAATTCAAAATGAATCAATTAAAAACTAAATAATAATTTTAAAGAATTTCCCACTTCTGCTGTGTTACGTAAGAAGCTAGTTGAAAACTTTCCACTCTTCCTTGTTTTACAGAAACAAATTACTTTTTCTTAAATGACTCCACGTTCTTCTTCACCAGCTTTGCAACACACTGGTGCAAGTGTTTGAACTGCTGCAATACAAGGTTTTGTTGTTTTTTTTTCCCCATCTCTATTCCCCATGACCATTTCATTTCCAACCCAGACACCATTTAAACTCATGCCCTGATTAGGTCAGATCTCTTCCACCTGTACCCTGTATCACCAGAGAGCAGAATTTCCATGCAGCCACTGGTTTGTCCTCAGACAGTGGCACTAGAAGTTACTGCATTCAGCTTTTGTCCTATTCCCTGGCTTCTGTGCCCTTGACCTTCTTCCAGCAGTGGAAACAGCTCTCATCTTCTCTTGAATGAGAATATCAATCTAACTATCACCAGGTGCTTCTTTCCTTTTTTAAGAGATAAGTTTGTAAATTTCTGATCCGGTTATTTCAAACCTAATACTATAGTGAAGCAAAATAACAAACGAAGCAAATTAATAAATGTCTTATACATTGGGGAAATCAAATGGTAATATAACAAAAACTTGCAGCTATTCATCCAACTTTATTAAACAGAATTTATTTAAAGATTAAACAACAGTAATTTATTTTAAGATTAAAACTAAACACAGAGATGCATTTAACTAAATTTAGTACAGTACAATACCCGTTTGTTGGCATGAAATGCATATTTGTGGAGAAAAAGCATTCCAGTGCTAATTAAACAGCAGATGGATTCATCCAAAAACTGCTGAGAATTGGATTTTTTTATAAATGTGGTGGGAGGGAGATTTCCAATGTTCTGAGTTGATTAATAAAATTTAATTTGAAATGGGAGATTTGCTAAAACTGGTAGATTTTCCCTTTGTTGCCTGCTACACTAAGCAACAAATCCTGCATGGGTTTGGTAATGGAAGATGCTGTTGTAACAGCCTTTTGTGCGTCCTGATTGAAAATTCAGCTACATAACCCTCACTGAACTGTTTATCTTATGTACTTATTTAACTAACATTCAAACTGACAAGTCTCCTATTTCTGGGCTTTCTTTTTATGCTTTAATGTATGCCTTATCAGATGAAGCTCAGATACTACCAAACTTTGCATGTTTTTGATTTTGCACATAAACTGAAGGGCAGAATTCCAGTCTATGTCCTCAGTCATTCAATTTTTCAAGATCTTTGAACAAGACTTCAAACCCTGCAAAAATACAACCCAAATACAGACTTGCTTCTCTGTCTGTACAAATACGTGAAAGAAACTGGTATGTCAAGTTTCAATGTAGGCAAGCCTAATTGAAGCTTTAACTACATTCGAAACAAGAGGCAGGCAGCACTACCAAACTGCTTTATTCAAGGGCAGAAAGACATTCAGGAATAGAGTTGCTCGAATTATTCATTACAAATAAATTATCCAATTAATTTAGGCAATTTTTCTGATCATTAATAATTCACAAGCTGTTCCTGATGGTGGTGAATGTGTACATCAGCCCTGATCCTGACAACACTTAGACACATGTTTAGCTTTTCATATTCCCCATAATCCCATTGAACTCCATCAATTTTCTGTGTGTGCTGTTGGTGAGCCTATGGAGCGTTTGTGAACAGCTCGTTTCCCCGGGTAGTTTTTTAAGGAGTAATCATTTGCTTGAGTCATGCAATATTGTGCCTGTGCCTAATTGGATGAATGACAGTTCTCCAAGAGTAGAATACTGAATGCTGAATAGCAAAAGATGAATGTTCTTGTTCAATTCCTTTTCTTTTTTCCACACAGAGAGGTTTTATTTGAATAAAGCAGCATTTTCACAAACATTTCTGTGAACGAAACCAAATGCTGACGTGAATATTCATACCAGGGAATAAAACAGGACATACCCTACGTTAATACGGACAACAGGAATAAATAGTTCTGAATGCTGTGTGGCCATAGGTACTTCACAAAGACTAATGTTCTCAGGAGAGTGTAGAAGTGCCAGTGCCATATACTGGGAAGCGCTGTGCATTGCAGTGTTAAAATGGAAGGCATTCCAAGATGCCTGGTTTCTCATTTCACTTTCTGGTCTGAGTACTTTAAATTTTGCCATCCTAAGCGGTCAGTGGTTCTTGTGCTACCTGTGCAGAGAAACCCCTGCTTTTCTGAGGTACTTAAGCAAAAATAAGATCTCATCTGGCTTGGTCCATGGCACTTAGAAAGCTGTGAGCTGTCTTTTTCCTGCCACCCCTACATTCTCTACACAAATCTTTTCTGCTGAGATGTACTTTGCAAGGTTTCAATGATTACAATTTCTGGTGCTCTGAGGACAATTTATTGTGGTTTACTTCTGGAAGAAGAAAATAATTATTAGTCTGCTAATTTATAATGAGTTTTTTCATGCGTTGGTTCCTGTTTCTCCACAGGTCCAGCTTCTTTTGTACCTCAGTTAACACTTTCTCAGACACGATCAAATATTGCAGAATAACCTGTAAATAAGAAGATGTAATTAAATGTAACAATTCTCATTGATACTTTAAACAATTATGCTAATCTAGAGCTGTGCTGACAGCTAGGTATACTGCTCTGCAAACTTTCAATTACCTGCTGTCCACCAACTGCTGTGTCACTCAAATCAGTATAAATTGCCTATCACTTACGTTCCCTTCTGAAAGACCCAGTCAAAGGTAGCATGATATCGGAGTCTGACATAACAAAACATGATAGCTGAAACACAAAAGGAAGCATGCTTATTTCTGTATCTGATATCTGACAACAACTTGGACATCGTGAGTATTTGATTCAATTTTGTGTGTCAGATGGCAGTGGAGCAGACAATAAGGTGCCCACAGTATTTATGAACAGGCAAACACCACAGTTCACTGACGAGGCAAAATAATTTTAGGTAGCACTGAACCTGTCTGCTTGCATTATGTTGGGGCAGATTTCAAGACTGGATGGAAAAGCTGTACTTTTTTTCTCCTTTAGCAAAAGGCTGATATCCACTCTCACTGGCACTGAGGTTAGAACAGCTGTGACCACTACATCACTTTGTCACCTTCTCATCTAACTTTTCTTTTAACTGAGCCACTTCCATTTGCACAATGCAGGTATGTGCTGGGCTGGATATCAACCATATTGATGCACTGTCCATGGAGCTTGGGAGAGCAAACGTTGCCTCTAATGTCAGAAGGAAGAATAACTTCCCAGAATCTCAAATCCAGTGGCTCTGGACCATGCCACGGACATTCTAACTCATGCTGCATGGCATGTATACTTGCATATCAGCATGTCCAGTACTTCTCTTGAACAAAATGTGTTCAGGTTTGGGTGTTGTTTTTTTTCAGTCATTGCTCTACTGGGCATCAGTCAGGAAGAGTATCAACACAATTTCCACTGTATTAGGAAAAGTTTCCCTCAGGCTGCCAGAAGGAGCTACCATAACCACAGTGCAGCACTTTGCTACTCCTGGGCATGTATTTGTGGACACATCTGCTTGTGGCAGAGAATATGGCAACCTCCTACTCCCAGCATGTCTGTGAGGTCCAAAAGCAGCAGGGATTTACACACTGAGACCAGTTCAGTACTCTTGCATCAATGCAAAATCCCCGTATGAATAGGTGACACTACACTGGGACTTTCCTCGACTCATAGTGGTAGCTCTTGAGGCACACTGAAGTCATTCGTTCAGGAGGTTAGACTCCTCTGGTTTTCTGGAAAGAAGCTATCTACATTCCTGTTATTCTGGGGACAGTTCTCTGAAATCTTTGCTTAATGCGCAGTGAGAGCAGAGCCTCAGACATTTCTAGCTTAAAAAAAAAGTCAAAGAACCAAAAATAAATAAATAAATAAATAAAAGATTTTTTTTCATGTTTTAGCTCTGTTCAGAGTGTTCCTCCAGAGAGGAGCTCCACTACTTGGCCAAACCAAACAGCACCAACAGCTGAGCAGCCACTAACATGGTGACACAGGGGCACACCATCCAAAGCCTTTAGGCAAGCAGGATGAGGGGTGCCTCTACACTTCAACCAGTGAGGATTTGCCATGGGGAGCCCTGACTGCTGGACAGGCTGTGGCTGCTCCCAGCAGGGCTGAGGGGCCCATCACAGCCGCAAAGCTACTCTCACATTGCATGCTGCAGCCAGGACCTGCTCTGCTCCCCCAGAACCAGCACAAGGGGGCTCTGACAGGCAGCTTGTCTCTCACTGGAGTGATGTTTCAATCAAGCAGAGGCTTTACTTGTGGAAAAAAAAAAAAATCTACTATTCCCTCTCAGAAAGTTTCACAGTGATCCTGTGAATTATTATTTGAATCTGACAATGTTTGGAGGCATATTTTCCCTCAGAATTGCCAGCTGGCCCCAAATTCTCTGACTTGACTGCACTCAGAAGTCTTCGTCCTAATCCCAAACTATTCATCCCAACACTTCTACTGCCATCAATAGATTTAAAGATGTTTTTAATGCCTTCCTTGAACTTGCCTTGTCTCCTGTCAGCCAGCCAGAAGTGGTTTTTATCAGGAATAAGATTCAAAGAGCCTGCCCTGCAGCAATCCCATAGTGCACTTCTTTGTCAGAATCCTAATGACGATTTATATATACTTAAGAGACTATCTCCAGCTGTAAAACTGAAAAGCTTCTGGGGGTCTATACAGTTCCCTGACCTCAGACCTATTTTTATATTTTGATCTTGGGGATAGTGCCTCCCAACACTCAGAATCCTCCAGTTATCCCTGCGGTAACAAAGCGCTAGCTTAACCACTAGTAGCAAGACTTAAAACAGGGCACTCAGGATCAAAGTGGCTAACAAACTTGAGTATTAGCCACTGCGTCAGCCCTAGAGATAGTCACTTCAAACTGTAGCATGAATATGGCTAAGCCTCCATGCTAAAACTAAACATTGTGTTCCAGAAATTATGCACCTAAAGAGTCATTTTCACAGAGGTACATACAAAAGCACGCTTGATTTACCATGCTAAACAGGCACCCTCTCCTTCAGAGCAAAGAGGAATTATACAATTATGTTGCTTTCAGGCTCCACAGAGCTATTTTTAGGATTTTTTTTGTGTGTTGTATTTGCTTTTACTTTCATCTCAAACAATTACAGAAGAGATTTTGCCCTATTGATTTAAAAGAAATGAGGAAATACGGGGAGTGTGAGAGCACTGATGAGTCTGGATTAAGAAAAAACATAGCCGGGATAAGGTTCTGTCAATGGACTGACACTTCATTTTCCTCCCATTGTCTGACGACCAGAAGAGCAGTACACCAGCAACAAGGATGATCACATCGAAGGCGGGAAAACACAACTGTCAGGCTTCAAGGACAAAGCCTATTCTTACATTGCCATTCCTTAAATCCAGACATTAGAGCAAAAGGAATGAGAAAAAAGCAGTTCACTCATGGATAGCTTACTGAGGATACTGCAAAAGATTATGCTAATCTTTGCTTCATTGTCCTCTGCAAAATGTTTTCATACCATGCCTTTTATCTGTGGAAGGGATGCACAACCTCTCAACTCTGTGACAGCGAGCACTTTCTGTGTGGTTTCTGCGTAATTAACACCAGCACTGGATCTTTTCATTTTTGCTACTCAAGCTTATGGCCTTTTAAGGGTACCCACAGGGGAGCATCCCTCACCCCTTTGCTTGTGGCCTAAGTGATAGTCCCAGCTTATCCTTAGCTACATATACCATCTGTTAATAGCAGAAGGATCAAAAACTTTTGGCTAGCCTGCATTTCTCAAAGAATGGGGGCAGGCAGCATAAACAACACATTAGACAAGATTTCTAAGAGTTTTACTTCTGAGTTAGGCCCTAAAGACTCTGGATTTTATTTAGCCTGCCATCGCATTATTGTTTAGATTACGTTCATGTGCACAGTTGTTATAGGAGGTGGTATAATTCAGATAAAAGTCAGCGTTTAAGATTAAATCCACCCATGCATAGTCCTATTTTATCAAGAAAAATGCAACATGTTGGAGACATCTTTTTGGCAATCTGCACACAATAAACACTTGGGCTGCAATTTTACCCTAAAGTGATCGTCCCAGTTTTTGAGAATAAAAACAGATGCTTGAGAGTTATCAGCAAAAATGAGAATTGTACCCGACTTAATAACACGGGAATTGCTTCTGAGTAGCACAGACCTGATCCAACACTTGCTATTCAATGCTATTATTATTTATCTCCAGAAGCAGCAAAACAATTAAAAAGTGAAAACAATAAAGTATTGAAGTGTTTCATCATTAATACTCATTGTCAATTATTTTCTGCATGCAGATTTTATCTAATTAGGCATGGGCTCTTTTCTGCCCAGGTACGTTACTTCTCTGCCCCGTTTTCCCACTGGGGCTTGCCGTGTTAGTGCCCTGGCCTCTAGGCATGTATATACCATATTTCTCTTGAAGGTAGAAAATACACAAGAGCATTTCACAAATAAAGAGCTTGTTTTTGAGGCTTACCACCTGCTTTGGCCCCTGCCCAGAATCAGGGGCCACAGCACAGCAGGCCAATGTCCACAGGAGTCTTTGGCCTGTCCATACTATTCCCAGACCCACTGAGGCTCATCTTTATCTCCTGCCACTTTTGAGTTTGCTGGAAGGTTACCAACTGCCCAATGAATCAGACAACAGTGATATTTTGGTGGTGATCAGGAGATTACAGCTGCAGCTGTTCTGAAGGCAAACGGTGCTGTAGTGACCAGACCTCTGCACTGCCATTCTGTGCATGACCTTGGATAGACGGAACTGAACTCCTGTACAGTCTGTCCAGAAGAAACAGTTATGGCTATGTGGTTGGGATGTGCTAGAGGTACAGCTTTTCTTTCTATTTCCATGCACATCGGCATACTCTCCCCTCCCCATGAAAGGCGAATGTGCCTTGAGATAGTCTGGCAACATGACAGATGGTAACTACCACTGTGGCTTATTATAGTGCTGCCAATGTCTCAGATGTGCATTAAACTCATACGCTGACAAGAAGTCTCAAGGAAATGTTGTTCTACATTTTTCTGCAAAGGCATAATCCCTTTTTAAACAAAAAACTAAAGACACAAAGATTTAAAACCTTATCTGTCAGGATGTCCTGCACCAAAGGGTAAATACTATGGAGAAAGTCTGTGTTCCTGATCTGAAATAACACCGTGTTCTTAAATCTCACACTAGCTTCTTCATCACTGCACATAAAGAACTCCAAAGCCTCACAGCTCCAGCCAGCTCCCCTCCAAACAACTTTCCAACAACAAGTTTCCAGCTACTTTACAGAGAAGCTATCTGCAAAATAAATGCATGAAAGAGACTTCTTTAAAACTCATATGTGGGAATAAACAATTAGCTAAATTCATATCCCTTCACTGTTCTGCAATGATGAGTATATCTTACTGGTTGGTTTTTGTTTTGTTTTTGAAAAATACTATCTTTTGAACTTTTAAGACCTTGCATGTTCTTAAGGCCCAGAAAATCAATGCAAATTCTGCATTTATCGTGAACATATGCAGGTCATAGGATGTTTGTGTTTACCTTTCATCTCCAGACATCAGAGCTGAATTTCTCTTTAAATAGCAAGTGGACTCACAGGTGCTGACTGCTGGCAGTCCCTGTCCATGCCTCACAAACAAAGCCATAATTTGCGGTTATACCTTCTTTTTGCTCAGAGAGGCTGCCAAGAACGCATCTATAGAAAATTGTATTTAGGCTGCCAGGATGAAATAAAGTGAAGAGGTTTTCCAGTATCCAGATACACTTTGTCAGGCTCAATCTCAGTCCTGTGAGTCTTCATTTTCATAGGCACTGCCAGTAACATCTCATTTTACAAAGAAATTTAGTAACCCTTTGAAAAGGGAACTGCACTAAGAACTGCTACCACGGACTAGACTGCAGTGAAGCTGTCACTGAAGAAAGTGAGAAAACAAACACCTCTTTTTACATTTTGAAGCTGAAGTACAAGAAAACATTTGTGATCTGGAAAGTAGGATTGGAAGCCACTTTAGCATTTTCTATAAACTCAAATCACTACAGTTGTTATTATTATAAAAATACAATGTTCCAAAGAGATGATTCCAGCAAGGGCTTTTGCTGGGGAATTCAAGCAGAATATACATAATTTGTGATGAAAATCGAACAACAGACTTTTCACAGTGTCCTAACTATAAAAACTATAGGAGCAACCATATAAAAATTTAAAGGGGCAGAAAAGTCACGTGACAAATGCTCACTCTTTCTTCTAAAAGGGAATAATCTCAGTGTCACAGCAGGTAAAAAAGCCCACTCATCAGATAGGATCTATGTGTTGGTTCTTATATAGTTCCATGGGCATATGTGGAGTTACTTCTAGCCTGCACCTGCTTAAGAGAATAACATGTATATCTGTCCGAATGCCATAGCCAGATTTTCAGTTATTTTAAACAGGAACAAACCAAGATTTCCCCTATGCCATGTGGATAATTTGACCAATCTTAATAGGACAAATAAAAAAACACATATATATAATATAATACAATTTTATAATTTTACAATTGTATTATATTATATATATGTGTTTTTTTATTTGTCCTATTAAGATTGGTCAAATTATATATATTGTATTATATTATATATATGTGTTTATATATATAAACATTGTTTCTATGTTGCTGGCATTCACAAAAGACCAACAGAATAAGCATTCTTGTCAACTGTCTGAAGCCATGCAAAAAGGTAATTTCCCTTCCTACCTCAGCCACGATCCCGGTACAGTGACAGTCCAAACAAAACCAAATAGGTCTGTGTTTGCAGGAGGAAAGCCGTCATTAAGCACAAACCAGTAAGGTCAGAACCTTTGGCTCCTTGCCCATAACTCTGTTGTCTTTAAGAAGTTTCCAGAATTTTCCCATGATTCTGAAAAAATAAAAAGTAATTTTCCTAATGTTTTTTGAAGTGAGCTTTTAAAAAATTATCCCAAATGCTGCTTGTAGTAGCTGTTCTTTAAAATCTTGTATCAACTAGAGACAAAAAAAAAAACCTCCCTGGCAACTCGTGTTTTCTGTGATAAATATTCCAGTTTGAGTTTCATACAATTGGAACTCCACCTAAGAGTAACAATCACTGCAAGTGCTAAGAGACACCACTTTCTTTCCTCTACAATGTAATTTTGAGGAGTTATGTTGTACTAACTCTTACACATCTCTGAAAAACAGCATTGCTGTGAAAACACCACTTACTGGCTACCTAGCGTTTTACTTGCTATAAGCTGTTTAGACCACATGAAACCTGCAATACACTGTTAGATCTTTACAAATTTCATGAAATCTTTTTCGGATATCCAAAAAATCCTGAACTGCTTGAATCTTTTGTCTCCCAGCACTGGGGACTGACCCATAATCTCTTTCCCAGCCAGTATACCAAATCTGCAGCCAACCTTGTCACTGACTCCAACAGCTGCTTAAATTCACCAGAGGGGATAGCAGCAATCCTACTTCTAAAAGAACACCACAAGGCTTACGTTCATGATGCCTTGAGGAGACACTGAAAGGAAGGTCAAAGGTGAAGAAAAGATAAAGTGCAGTACAAGAAGATCAGTAAAGTTGAATCTTCTTGATGAAAAACTCACGTCTGTTTCTTCATGATGCAAACAACGTAACTTCATTTCAAAAAGCCTCCAGTTTTTGTTGATTTTTTCCCCCTCTCTTTTGGTTTGGAGTATTTTGAAGTTTATTGAAGGTTTTTTCTTTTTTTTTTAGGTCAGAGCTCTGTGCATCTAAAAGCCTTATTCAGTTGTTCTTGTCACGAGTACTTTGTCTTACACAGGCTGCATTACTCTTGTAAACAGAGGCAGCATCAAAGTGAAAGCAGATAGAGTCACATCAGTGGATTAAGGGCTTCTGCATGATAAAGTAGCTACCTAGGGTGGGATAAACTTAATATGTGAAAGAATGTTATTGAGGAGGAATAAAGTGCCAAAACTCTGTCATTCTCTTCGTAATGTCCTAATCTAATGCCTGACACCAAGGCCTTAGGCCAGTGTTAGTGTTAATCAATGAAATACCCATCTGTGTTCCCTGTCCTTATCGCTATTTAAAACTAGCCTAAACTCAATTATTTTCCCTTAGAGACCAAGATGGGATATTAAGTTGAGTGAAAGGGATTGTGTCCCACAAAGAAATCCCAGTGTTAAAATGCAGAGGTGTCAACATTGCTAACTAAATTTCAGTTAAACAGAGATTAAATACCGGTTCTTTGGGCATGAAACATCGCAAAGATTAAATCTGGTTAAAAAATCCTTGTTTAAAGAGTGGCTAAAAACTGTTAAGCAGTTTAATCAACTTCTAATGTAAATTTTGTTCCCTCGTATGCATTATTTATCCCCTGCAATAAGCACTGCACAATAAATGTTTGAAGAGCACACTTGGCTAAAGCAATAGGAAAGCACAGCTTCTTGCTGTTGCCCAGAGCTGTGAACGATACAGACATTTCCAGATATATAATGGTTATCTGAGGAGTATGTAATTTATCCCACGAGTGAACGGAAGATCTCATAATTCAAGACTGCCTTAGTCACAAATGAGTTATGGGGATGTTTTTCACAAGTGGGATTAATCTCACATCCCACTGATACTCATTATTGTATTTTTGGTTTATATCAACAAGGTATGAAATATCATATTTTTTATTTTATTAAAATTTCCAACTTATCTGGCTTTCCTTTTTGCGCTTTTCTTCTTTTTCTCCTCCAATTAGACCCTTGCGAAGACAGGAAAACTGTAGAAGTACATTAAAGGATACAAAAGGAACTTCCAAATGGACATATAAAAAAGAGAAGAACAAAACTCTGAATTAGCACGGAATAAATGCTTTCAGCTGCTTTCTACTGAGAGCTTTTCAGCGTTAATTTCTGAATATTTTGGCCAGGAGTTGTGCCTGTCCTCTGTAGTGAACCTGTCATGTACATTTCTTTAGAATTTTCTTTTATTTTCCTTAATTGTAAATAAACTGGGGGTGTTTCACCACCAAACACTCTTTTTTTTTTGCAAATGTTTTTAAGGTTGGAAGTCAGTAATGTCAGTAAAGTCAATAGAAACCATGTTTTCTTCAAAGTTAAAAGATGTACATGCTTTTTGAGTATATGTGACTAAAAAAAGATTCTGAAGTGACTAAAATCTGATAAGCATTTCTAATATGACCATCATGGCACTACCAGAGACAGAACAGAAAAAAAACATCCCTTTGGACCACTTTGCCAGTAATTTGCCCAGTGCAACTATCTTCATAGTACTGGCCTTACTCTTAGACATCCCATTCATCTGATTTTGGCTCTCTACACATTTTTGTTTCTCTTTGAACTACCACTATAATTTTCTTGATTACCATTTTGCATCTCTATTTAGCATCTCAACTAATTTCACTATGAAAATAACAATGACAATAACATTAGCTTTACACTGAGAAGCACCCAATGCTGAAAGGGGTTTTGACGTTCTGAATGTTGGGTTTTTTTCCTTCTTAGCCAGAAGCACGGGCATAAGTGCAGTGGAGCTTTTTGACAGTGGGCAGCCCCTGATCTTTCCCTCTCCTCACCACCTAAAGTTTTACTTAAACTTTCTTATTGGTAAGTGAGATGTAAATTTTCTCATTTGTAGTTTCTACTTTTTAGACTTTAAGAATTTCCTCTACAAAGTAACAGATTTCTGTCTTGGCTATTCGGAATCCCAGACATGAGAGCTGGGTTTACGTGAAATGCAATCAGGAGGAAAAAGCAAACATTACTGTGTGAGAGTCTTGATGTACTTTTGTTGTTCTTGTTGTTGTTTTCCAAGAGGTAGGGGTACAATATTTCAAATTATAGGCAGTTGTGAAATTTTGGTTTACACAGTGCAGAAAATCTAAGTAGTTCTTGGGTCATTTAGATATTTCTCAAGGTGACAGTTGGAAAAGTTCATAAAAAAGCCTTGTTTGAAGCCTGAAAAAGTAATTTTGTCAAGATTTATGGGCAGTATTAAAGACTTGAGGAACTAAGGGATTCAAAAATCTGCTTCTAACATAGTTGAGTGAGCTTTGGCTTGCACTGTAGAAAGCACTGTATCTTCTTGGGTTAGCAGAAATTGTTAATGATAATACAGAATAGAAGGTTGGTGCGAGGGCTTCCCTTAAAAAAAATATGCTTTTTAGATACATTCTCCTCTCCAAGGTCTCAGTATTACTTTGACTGAATAAAATTGTTCCTAGAGGGTTGCATTACAAAGGCTGAGTCTACCCTATTTGATGATTCCCAAACTTAAAGAGAGGCACACACCACAATAAATAAAAAGGCGCTGCTAGTAGCAGGCATTTAGAAGCCCCATACTGGTGAAAATCTGAAGCCTGTTCTCATCACAAATCAACCTTTTGTGTTTACAGTGACAAACATCAAAAGAATGTGCTAGTTTTAAATTCCCTGTGTGTCTGCTTTTTTTCTTTTCTTTTTTTCAAATTAAGGAACACTTGCGTGGCATTAGGTGGTCTCGGGGTTACAGCGGTGACCAGCGAGAAGGTCACTGGAAATCTTGCACTCAGGAACTAGGGCAAAGTTTTGCTACCTGCTTTACTCTCTATGCTGGCATTAGAGGGCATTGTATTGTTATGGCTCCCACCTCATGAGACAGTCATAAAACTGGAGACTTCATCCACTTGTGTTATAAATATAGGCTCCCGGACATAAGTTGCATCATTTGTATTAATACTGCAACTCTGATTCATTCTTCCTACTTGAATTCTCCTGCAAATTGCTATAAGCAGTTTACTTTCTGTCTGTAATTGCTGGATACTCTTTCTGTGCATGGTAAATACGTGCTACAAAGTAGAGGTAGCTGCATTTCAGTTACAGCTAAATGCTTCCCTGCTTAAGCAGAATGTCCAAACACTTAAAATCTCTGTATCAAACATTCTGTGAGCTTTAAGGTGGTGGTGGTGGGAGGTACAGCAGCTTGGCTCTAAGAAAGCACTTAATATAGCATGACATTTTCTTTCTTTTAAATTTTGAGAGGTGAGAGGTTCCAGAAAAAAATAAAGAATTGGCACAGATTGCCTTGGAGCACATCACACAAGAGAAGAATTTGAATCTAAATCAGCAGTACATCTTCAGGAAATAAGCTTCCCATTTACAGATGGGAAAGTAAGGTAAATGGGATGGTAAACTTAGCTCTGGCACACAGGCAGGCCTTGGCAAAGTGAAGGAAAAGCTGTCCATCCCCTGTGCACCCCAGCACTGTTTCAACCATGGGCCATTCTCCCAAATCCATGCTAGCATACATCGACTCTGCCCTACCTCTATCACAGGCCCGGAGCCATACATATACTGCAAGACAGCCAATCTCATACAAAGGACACAACCTAATGCAATTCCAATATAAATTATGTATGAACATTGTGGCACAAGACAGTTGGAAAGCACATTATGTAATTCAGCAATTCAATCACGTTTGTTGTTAGTGTACAGTACTGTACACTATAGTTGAAGAGGTGGACTGTTTCAGAGTCAAGTGGATCGAAACCAGTCTATGAGAGCCAACTAAAAAAGGCTATTGTACGTGGCTGACTGAAGTGGAGAATGAAGTGCTCTCCCTCAATTAAGGAAAGTGTGGTGAAGCTGATTAACCTGCTTGTTACCTTGGTAACCTGAGATTTAGATTGTGAATGAATATATAAGGCTGTGGATACCTTTTATCACACAAGAGTCTGATGAGCAGTTTGAGCGAGAGAACTACAGGGCTGAGAGGTTCTGGCACTTATCTGTTTATGAGACAAAACTCTTAATTGTTAAGAGGTAGTTAGTGCTGCTATATATGTAAGTCACCAATAAAGAACATGACAGGCATATGCTGTGCTGCAATTGCCTTGCAGGTTGTTCACACGGAACAAAACACTCAAAATAGTTCATCAGCACAACTCCCCGGGTCCTCCACCAAGGCTACCTGCCTTTGGGTTGGGCTGGTCTCCCACAGCACCCCCTGAAATCACTGGAGCTCCTGCGTGCAAAGCAGCCATACTACATCTTGTGCACCTTATCTCTGCCCACGTTGTTCTTTGTCTTTTGTGCATCTCAGCCTAATGGGTAAGATTTATATTTATTAACATTAAACATCTTTACCAGCTCTCCACCCCTTTCCAGAAAAGGCCTGAGGCTACATTCTCTCCTCAGTTACACCTGTCCAATCCCATTGACTTCAGTGAGAGTGAACAGGTGTAAGCAAGGAGAAAATTTGGCCCCCTGTTGTCTATGAATCGCATTATCTATGTTCACCACTGCTTTGACTTTATGTCACTGGCAAGTATAATTAATTTATAGTTTGTCTTACTCTCTTAGTTGTTTAATAAATAGATGAAAACAGAAGACTCCTGAGGGACTTACTCCAGTTACCTGTAATAGAAACTCCCCTACTGATACAGCTTCTTCAGGAATATCCTTCATACTTCCTCTTCTTTTTATCAATTCTTTATGAATTTTCATTATCTTCTCCAGAATCTGCAGTTCTGCAGAATCACATTTCTTGTGTGTCATGATGTGAGGTTAGAAAAGAAATGGTGACACCACTAGCTACAGAAAATGGAGCTGTTCTTAAACTGAAAATATCTTCCATTTGACTTCGGCTAAGATCAAGGTCTGCACTTAGCACGAGGAATAATTAGTTACAAAAAATCACATTACTATAAAGACTGTTGCCTGAATTTTAACAAAGATAAAATCAGGGACTCCTCAGGGAAGACAAGTGACTGTTCAGGAGATTTAACTAGTTTTATGAGCATAAACTGAAGCTTACTGAATAGTAGTTACTTTCCAATATGCTTAGCTGGTCTATCTGACCACCTTCCAACTGTCCTGGTGCTAAATCTATTCTTTATTAAATTAGGAACAGATAAAATTTGCTCATTGCTGGCATAATCAGGAAAGTATGGATAAATGGTCAGCTAATGCAGAAAAGTGAAAACTTCACCCTGATGAGACGAAATTCCCACCAATGTGATCATCGTGGCTATTCTGCTAGAACCAGTAAGCTCAAAATTAACATATTTCAAGTAGAAAGAAGAAAATTACCACTCCTTACTGATCTTCCACATGGCACTTTTTTACTTTCTAAGCACCTTACAATAGGCACTGTCATCTTCCCTATCTTGTAGGTGGGTGATGAAAAGGCACAAGAGTGTCATCCAGAAGGGAGAGCGAGGACTAAAGCACAGGCTCCCCTAAGTACAACCTGCCATGCTGTTATCTAATCCACATCTATGTAGCATTGCAACAAGTCATTATGTTGAATTGTACTCCAATGAACACACTTCACAAGCACTGGAAAAGTTGCACATTCCCACGGAAACAAAATTTGACTTACCTTGTATAGTATTTTTGCTTTTTGCATTTTTTTAAATACTATCCTTGCTTTTTTCTCAACTTTTAGTCAGAACTAAGCAGCATTAAGGAGCTTACAAAAGCAGAATGTTGAATGATTGACAGTATCTTTTGCTGTATTAGAGGTCCATGTAGAGTAATTATTGAATGGCAGCTAAGTTGAGAGCAAGCCACTCTCTCCACACGTGGCACTCTTCTCACCTTCTGCTAAATTAAAGCCTCTCCTCCCAGACATATGGATTTCCTGTCACAGAAACAATCTTCTTCCAGTAGAGATACAACAGACTATTTTGCCAGCATTGTGCAACTTTCAACTGATAACTAGAGCTCAATGTATTATGCATGTTCCAGTGCTCTAATAAATACAGGATTGACTTGTTTACTACCACCAGTGCTGCCTCGATTAGCACTGTTTCTCTAGGCCATTATTCACTGGTGAGAGGAAGTCAAGTCTCACTTGGTTCTCCATTAATCCAACTGTGTGAAACAAACTGGTTAATTTTTCAGCTTCTGTTGTTATTTAACAAGGAAAAATTGATTATTTCATCGTTTACGATTAACACTCTATTTATGAAGTGCGATATTGTTTAATTTTCAACTTTGAGTGACATATTAGTACCTCTTATTTCTCCATGGAAATTCGCTTTAGAAAGTTCCTGCATCATGCCAAAACACACATCTAGAGTCCACAGCAGAATGCACTTGAACAGAATTCAAGTCCTTTGATTACAGTCGGAGTCACAAATTATTTTTCCCTTCTTACTGCTATTAGCTGGTGCTAATATTAACTGGGATCTAGGGCTCATTCACTCAAATTGCTCACATGTCTCCAAAGTCTGAGATCAGTAACTCTGAAGCTCCGTGGAAGTTGAAAGTCCACTTACATCTTCTGCATCATAATATAACTTCTAGAAAGGAAGCCCTAGAGGTACTGGAAGGTCTCTTCAGACTAAGAATATCTAGCAAACACAGTGAATTCTTGTGTTTCAGTTAGTTCAGGCAACAGACCACTCCTCACTAAGGTCAGCTGCAGCCCTGCCAAGGGATGAGACTGCCCACAAGAGCCAGCCAGACCCCAGATATCAGCAGGGTAAGCTGGGAAAGTGAAATTGAACGGGGTAAAATCCTGCAAAATAACACGAGGGACAAAAAAGGGAATGGACTGAGAGAAAAGTAGAAACAGGTCCACAGAAAATCCAAGTATAAACCTGCATATTTAAACACATAACCCAGGTTCTCAAATGCAGGGGCCCCATGTCTACAGGTATCAGGTCTATAAGCAGCCTCTCTAGGTATTAAACATGCTAAACACCCAGCATGTTCCTGAGCCCTTCACAGGTTTAAGATGGCTGTTTCTGGAAACTTAGCCTACCACAGAATCCATTGTTTTGTAGTACCTGCATCATATATTCAATTATCTGAAATTAGTTATGGTCTCCAAAAGTCCAAGATAATCTTCACAAGTGCTTCCAATGCCATTACTTGTCCACAGACATAACATATAACCTTAAGCATATATATATATATATATATATATCCTGCTACCCAGATGACTCCCTTGTGAAGGGATCCTAAACCTACTGAAAAACCATGCTGTTCTACTTTTCAAGTGACAAAGAGTGAAGTGACGAGTTCCTCATGGGAAGCTCAGTTTAATCATATTAGCTGACATATTTGTGCATTGTTTTTACTATAACAACAGTTAGAAAGCTGCAACAGAAATTTGGAATTTCAGACATTGAGAGAGAAATTTTGTGTCACATAAACCACAGGAAGCACAGGAAAATATAAGGTTTTTTGCAGAACCATGATCCATGACACTGGCCACATCTGAGGGGAAAAGAGGGCTGAGGTTCCTCTCACAGATGTGCATTCAGTCTGAATTTAAACTGGTCATCCTCAATTCCCTTTATAGGCACCTGGTAGATGTAAACTGTTTTCATTATTTTAGACATCTTCCTAAGGAGATAAATCACACTTTAAAGTACCTATGTTTCTCCATGGGCTCAGCAGGAGAACTGCAAAACTAGCTCAGGTGTATGCATCAAATTTTAGGTATGCATCCTAATTTTAGGCAAAATGACTCCTCTGTGTGGTCTCCTGATGACCAGTGTCATGTTTTCCTGCTAAAACACATTGTCTTAAATTCACACGGTAGACCAGTGTCATTTTTTAGGGAAGGGATATCTTGTCCTCCTTCCATGCTTAGAGCTTGCAAGATGATGTGCTGGAGATTTACCCCATGCAGAAAGGTATCTGCAGGTCTAATCCTGTCCTTCCCAGTTCCTTCTGGACATCTATTGTATCACTGCAGTGATTCACTTCAACATTACAGCAGATTGGTTTTCTGCATGGTATTAGCTAAAATGACTGAGCTTCTGGGAGGTGGGGAGTACCACCAGAAGTCCTTAGGCTTGTTTCCCAGGCAGCCACAATTCTGATTCTTTTCTCCTATGCCTCCTCCAGGTATAAAATCATAGTGTCATCCTCTGATCAGCATTTGCATTTAGATGGACATTTCTGCTGGGGCCACTATTTGGTTGTTTACTAATCTGTTTTGAGGGGAAAGATACTGTAAGGACAAAAAAGAAAAAAGAGCAGCCAGCAAGTAAACCAACAACAGTGCCATTCATAAAATAATTTTATCCCTGCAGTTTAGTAGTCAAAAAAATACGTACATCTCAGCTTAATTTTGTGTGGAGCAACTGGAAGCATAATACCAATAAAACTAAGCGTACTTTGAAAACAGGATAGGAACCGATATATTCTTAAAAAGTCACCCAGAACAACAGCTGCTTTTTCTTCAGATCTGGGAGTCCCTTGAGTGTGCGCTCTTACAATAAGCTAAAACACAGCAAAAAAAGAGTGTTCTTGTAACATTTCAAAGGGAAGCCAAACACGTAGAGATCACTGTTTCTCATGATACTTTGGAGAGCAGAGGCACAGCAATGGCTGGGAGACTCCCAGCTGGCAACTGAGGGCTTTTTGAAGTACTGACATACAAGTAGTGTCCACAGGATACCACTGACTCAAACTCTGTGAATCCCTAGAAAACTAAAACTGGCCTTGCTGGTGTTAGGTGACTGCTACTGAAGAGGATGACTTTGCTGTAAATACAGCTCTTCCTTGTGGCCTTCAAAAGCACATGCAAGGGGAAGCACCATAAATACAGAAGTCAGAAAGTTACTATGTGAAGACAGCTATCTTTTAGCAGAACATGTATTCAGGAATCTCTGATGTGAAGCTATTTTTGCTTCTCCTTAATCTGTCCTATAAGTTGTCACTGAAATAAAACTGATTTTGTTAGAACCTGCTTCACATCATGCTCAGTTTTTACAGGCTAATGTTCGACTTCATCTCCCATGTAGTGCCACCAAATTGTAAAAAAAAAAAAAAAAAAAAAAGCACAACAAGCTCATAGATACAAGAGAGAAAATAACACAAGGATTTAATGTTAAATGTCAGGAGCAAAAAGGCAGGGAAGGAAAGGAATTGGATGATTTTACTCCCATTTTACCTGAAGCCTGCTATAACTGTCTGAATAAGCCATTTAATCTCTTGTGCATGTCCCCTCCTGGAGCTGAAGCCAATACATGTAGAGGACTGTGTGAAGCTTCATAATCCATCATGGTTCTGATATGGCAAGAAGATGCTCAATTTCTTACATAACAATTAAGTGCAAAGCAGGGAAGGCCCCAGTCATGACTGTCGTGGGGAACACTGTGTCATCCAGTAGCTACACTCCAAGTGTACCTGACCTGTGCATTGTGACTGGGTCCTTCTTACTCTAGCACCAATCGTGCAGCCATGGCTGTGAGTCAGAACAGTCCGAACACACATCATGCGTTTGAATTAAAAAGAGGGATGTGCCTTTGAATCATTGCACAGGGAGATACCACCCAGGCACTGACAGAGAAGATCCTATTTATTTTATGAAAAACAGTCACCTTCTTATGGTGTTCACAGCCAAGCAAGTGTTCTTCACCTGAATTATTTTCTCTTCAATGCATCTCCACATCTTGGGTACCTTGTCCACTGATAAGCCTCCCTGAAAGAGTAATTTGTTACTTTTTTTTTCAGTACACTTATCTTAAACAACAATTACTCTGCTACGCCGCTCTGAGAAGTGACTTGATGAAAACAGCAGAGCACCTCAAAAGCCACTATACATCTAACTTTCATCCTGAAGAGCCAAGTTGAGATATGGCAGTCAGCCACGCTCTCCCTTTACTTCACAGCACTGCCAGCAATGATGCATTTGCAGTGCTGTGTACTGGCATGCCACCCAGCTTCACAGCACCTCAGATGCTTTCCCAATGGTGTATGAGGCCCTAACAGTGTTCCCCTATGCAAATGCCTCATTGGAATCTAGAGCATCCTCTCAAGTGCCAGGGCTCAATTACTGCAGTGAGCAGGAGTTGAATATTTTGGGGGACTACATTCTGATCCAAGATGCAGCAAGAGGCAGGATAGGATGCAGGTAGGGCTTTCTCTACTAGACATAGCTGAAATAATTTCAGAAGTAACCAATACAACTGTTTTCCTGTTGCCACAGAGCTGAAAGCATCTCTACGAGAACTAAACCATTTTATTGTGATTTATATTTACCTGGCTGGCTTTGCCCTGAAGCAGGCCAAGAGCATCCCATCTGCATCTCCAGACAAGGGGCAGCAGTGAACCAGGAGTCTATTCTTATGCTACTTGCTCATATCTGAACTTCTAAACACTCTGCTACATCCCACCAATGGGAGAGAAATGAGAAATTTCCTGTAGATAGGTGAAAGGCAGAGCTCCTGTTTGGAAGATTATTTGAATGCTTTAGCTTATTGCTGTAGCTCTTATAATGTGTCAGAATAACCAAAGTTTCACATAGGAAGCTACTTGTTATCACTTAAATCAAAATAAATTATATATAGCAAACAACTGCTTTAGATATGAAAGTAGCTTCTAGGCCACACTGAATTGATGGCAATGTTGCTGTTGTTGTTGTTTTTCAGTACAAATTCACATCTTGAACAAATAGAAACACTTTGTTATGTTACTTTTTTTTTTTTTTTTTAACTACTACATATCTCTGTTGTATCTCAAATAATACATATTTTTCTGCATTCCTCCTTCTGTTCTGAGTCAATCATGGAAGTCACAAGCAAAACACATCAGGTTCCCAAAATTATATTGCTGTTTTTACCGTGAACTTACAGCAACTGGTTGGATAGGAACGGAACTCTTCTCCCATTGGATTTATGCTCATCCTGCCCACAATATACCAGAAGTCAGATTCTCATCTAATCTGAAAGGATTGTTTCCTTTATTCCTTTCTTCACCAAACTGCAAACACCACAATAATATCTGCTGACTAAAAGAAAGAAAAGGGTTCCTGTAGCTATAGCTGGGATTTGTGTATGTTGTTGAAAGGGGTCAGCTCTGTTAAAGGCATGTGAGAAGAATGTATACAAATGTGCTCACTGCTGGGCAATCACTTGCCTTAATGAGTAGAGAAATCAGCAGAGGCTTCTACATATGTTTTACTAATTCTTCCTGCCTTGGTCTGTGCAAACCTGGTGTATGCCATTATTTAGGAAATCATGTACCATTTGTTCTAAGGTTTGAGGCTAGATAAGAAAGCCGATTAACTAACACACATAAATTCAGAGATATCTTTGAATAGTCATGGCCACATACAGTTACACTGGTGTTCCACAGGTGAACTGCAAAGAAGGATTCTGGCACTTAACAAACCATAGCAGAGAGCTACAGCTCACAGTTCCCTTATTCTGACACTGAACAGAAGAATCACTCCTGATTCCTCATTCCTTTGTCCTATGAATGTTAAATATGACGACCAGATTGAACACCTCCAGGTACACTGTGTAAAGATAGGTTGCTCCAAAAGAAATGCCTCCTATTTATCCCCATGAAAACAACAAAGAGCACAAGAATACTAATTAATAAATCGAATTCTCAGCTACAGAACACTCTTTTTCAACATAGTCACCACAATTAGCTATGTATTTTTGCCAAGCACATACAAGAGCCTGCATGTCACACTCATAAAAATCTGCCTGGCCATCCAGAACGTGACTTGCATTTCACGTTGCTGTCACCAACGCTGAAACACACCACCCGCCACCTCACTATGCCTCATCTACTGTTTGGTCTCCATAAACGTTCAGCAAGTGTTGATAAATGTCAATAGGTGCCATTTTTTTTTTCCACATGGAGGAATTCAATGACATACCTTTGGTTCATCTGCATTTCCATGTCAGATGCCATTCTGTCAGACTGCCCCTCTGCTGCCATCTGTCACACAGCAATAACATGTAATGGAATACTGTCAGGAAAGTTCAACCTCTGCTGCCATACTGCCACCATCTCCCTCTGATTTCATGGGCTGACATTATAAATATGAGGCACTACTTTTGGAGCAGCTCTCACATATTCAAAATCTTACTTCCCTCAAAAATAGAGTCCCTTTTTAACTGCCTGCAAAAAAAACCTACAGATTTTCCCCTACTTTTTGGAAAAAAAAAAAAAAAAAAAAAAAAAGAACATATAGTTCTAAGGGTTTCTTTTTTTTCAGTTTGCTTTTATGCTTACAAATCTAAGAGGTGGAAATTCTTCAGATTTTCTAAAGGAAGATGATTGCTGCAGCAGATGTATGAAAGGAGTTCTCAGAATGCAGGACTACTGTATAACAAGTAGAGAAAGCCAGAGAGCAATGCAGTTGCTTCTGAAGAAACAACTTCAGTGTCTCAAGTGTCTGTTAGCTGCTAAAGTTACTCAAAGCAGTGAGCATCACCACCAGTTGCTCCGTAAGGTTAATAGTGAACTGAAAGGTACTAGAAACTGATATATGGGACTGTCCTTCACAACACAAGCTGCATTACATTCAGGTTAGTTTCCTCACTCTCATACAGAAAGTAATAGGCTAGAAGTGTTTTTGTCCTTTATATGGAATAGAATGACTGTACGGGTAACAACAGCTGCTCATAAGCCTTATTTTAGGGCATGGAAGAACTTCGGAGCTTGCTCTCTCATTCAGAAAAACAGTAAACAACTGTGGATATATTTGCCTATACCTTAAGGGGAATCATTTTCAAGGATAAACTAAGTAAAAGCCCCTCAAGGTGTGAAAAAACACCATCTGATTTCTTAGTCTGACAGAATCACTAATAGCAATCTAGATTTAAAATCACAGTTGAGCTCCTATTCCAAGAAACCTTACCAAAGCAAAGATGGCTTCCTAGTGAAGAGGATATAATAACAGGACAGAAGCAAAACAGGTTGTACAATATCTGCACTTAGAAAAATGTAGGGTACTATGCTTGCTTCTATAAATACATCCATGGTGTACAGGTATGTAAGGGTGAGGCTTGAGGAAAAAAGGCATTTGTTGCACTTTCTGAAATGTGTTGAGAGCAGATCCACATCCCAAAGGAAGTTGGTTTCATGTAGAGGATAAAGGCAATCACCTCTTTTTGCTGGGCCCCTCAAGGCTAGATTGACTTGGCAAGTAGGTAAAAAGCACCTGTCCCTCTGTCCCTGCAGACTTTATCCAACGCAGTTTTTGGTGGTAAGACAGCCTTTTCAGAATTCCCTGGCCAGAGGATGCCTAAAGTAACTTGCAACAATTTACCACCTGAGAACACAAACCACTAGGATGCGACAAAAAATCCACTTGATTGTATGGGTAATGAGCAGGCACAAGTCTGTATTTCCTGCAAATCACTCGTTCATTATCTCTCAGGAACTAACCCTTCTCTCACTATATCCCACAAACCTGGATGTGACCAAAAACCTTATTGATAACTTCACTGACACCTGGTTATTCCACAACCTTGACAACAGGACCCAATATCAAAGAATGCCACACTGGTTCACACAACAGCTGAACGGGTTTCTCCAGAATGATGTAAAGCCTGCACACAGCAAGAAATGGCTCAAGTGAGTCCAGTTCTGATGTAAAGTGAATGGAAATACATCCACAGGGATTACACCTGGATTTATGCCTACATCGGTTTGTCTGAAAGCAGAATTGAGCGGAGCGCATCTGTCCTAGCTGGTTTTACTAATGACTGATTTTACCAACCTGTGCCACATTCAAAGCTCCCACCAATACAGGAAGAATTCTGTAAGTTGACACAAAACAGATCTTTTCAGCTCAGGCTGGCAGCCCCCACCCTCCTGTTGAATGGGACTGAGCTGAAGTTCAGTGGAATCCTAGGCAAAGACAAGCAACACCATGGACTCTGCAGACCCAAGTAATTCAATGCTGATTAAAACAATTACCTTTGAGAAGGTAGGGGCAACGGTGCTTAAAGTGAGGTGAGGCTCAATGTTTTGCTGACTGCTGTTGAAATTGGTAACAGACTTTGCATATTATATCACCAGTTTTTTTGCTTTTTTGGTGTGGTTTTTTTTTTTTTTTGGTTTTTTTTTTTTTTTTTTGTTGTATTTCACATGCAGTGTTTTTCTGCTTTTGACTTTGAGGTGTGAGGGGGAAGGCTCTAATCATATGGCCTTGTGCAGATGCTCCATTTGCATTTCTATTAATCCAGGCCCTCCTGGAGACGTTTGAGCATAAGCACAGCATGCTCTGCGTTTGAACTTGTGAGAACCCATACCACTGCTTAATAACTTAATACATATGTATAGCCTCCTTCAGACAGCCCACTAGGAGGCAGAAGCAGGGGGAGGTGCTATTAGTGCATAGGCTGCAGGGCTCTATGTAAATGCATTTTGACAAGAAGGATACCTTGCCGAATAAAAAGACCAGCTCCTTAGTGCTGGGCTGGTGCTGATTCAGGTCGGAACGCTTGTTTTATAGGAATCTGTACAAATGAGAACTCATATGGATCTGCTGGAGAATGCTTAAGGTATCTAGCAACTTTGCTTGCAGCATTTGAATACATTGATACATACCACACAAATTGTTCTTCAAGAACTGAAAATAGGGCTGGTTCTTTGTCCTCTCTACTGGTACTTTCCCTGAACACCTCCTCATAAGTCACCCAATCCAGTCTCATGTAAGTACTGCAATAAGAAAATTCTGTTTCCCCATATGAGCAGTGCCTAACAACTAGTAGCTCAGAGTGGCAACCAGCAGATAGAAGTGGACTCTGAGTTCTTGCTAAAAAACATCTTTCATTGCAAAGTAGTAAAAAAGAAAAGCTTTTATAGAAAATATGCTCTGGGGGCCTTCTCTGCAGAACACCCACAAGAGGACAGATTAAAACCCCCCACAGATGTCAGCACAGATGGGTGCAGACAGGCTTCCTGACTTCTCTGCTCTCATGCCTACATGGCCTGTGACCAACACACATCCTGCCAGCACAGAGTGGGGCAAAGCCTTTCTGGCCCCAGCACTTCTTGTTACACAGAGCCACACCAAAACACTGCATGCCCTAAGACTCATTCAGAAAGAGGCCATGAACTGACTGAACCAGGTGTGGCTACTCCGAAAGTGAGTACCAGCAGCCACATAACAAGTAGGAGAGAGAGAAGGAAGGGCTGGTTCTTCCTGCCCTTTTTATTTTCCCTCTCATAAAATTGCACTGTTAATTTCGACACAAAGCAAAAACTAACAAGCGTCCCAGATTTCCTCTCTCCCACCCCCACCATAATTCTAGCTTTCCAGCCTGCTCCAGCAGATATTGGAAGAGGTTAATGTGAAACATTCTGCAAGGAGAATACCAATTCATAATTTTCCTATGCTTAAAAAAGAGTGTGTCCATTATTCTCTCTACCCCCAGCACCCCTTCTGAAATCCCCATTAAAGTCTCCTTTATACAAGTCCAGCTCCCTGTGAAATTGGTTTACACCAAATTCCAGGAAGAGCCTCCCTGCTCTCCCATAATGAAACAACTATGTAAGGAGGAAAACTAACCTCTAGTACTGACAGTAGGCTGCAGACAAAACAAACAGTGCAGTGAGTTGGGCCATAGCCTTTAAAGAGGCAGCTGCAGACAGATGGAAAAATGACACGCTGCAAGCAACGCTGAGAAAGGAAGAAGAGAGTCCAGGTCTGAGAGTCAATCTTCGTCCATCAGGTAAAGAGAACAGATACATGTGAGGATAATTGGTGATGAGACACTTGAAATTAGGTGCATGATAGGTCCACCACTGCCTGGTCACATTCATTTTTTTTAGGCTCAATGAGTGCTGATGGGTGGGGGGAACCTAAGAATATTTCCTAAACCTTTGCATCTTCCTGTCACATTTCCATGATTGTGTAATTTGCCTCATAGACACAAAGACAATTGTCCTATTCAGGCTGTCATCCATGCCACTCCGCTATGGAACATGGCTGCAGGCAGCACTGACAGCACAGCCCCTGCTCTCATCCCCACAAATCCTGGCAGAAGGTGATGAAGCCTAGCTTGCTCATGGCCATCCCTAGCCCACCTCCTCACCCCACATGCCCCTGACAAAATCACACACTTTGGCGTCTTTCAAATGAAGATTTTCTTCTCAAAGCCTGCAGACACAGCAGGATTGGATGGGAAAGGAAGGCAGGCAGCCCACCAGCCAAGTGAGGAGCACCATTTTCTGTGCACCTCACAGGGTGCTTTGAGGCCATGAGCCACCATGGCTGCAGCCCTCACTCCTGGTCTCCTGAGGCAGTGAGGCAGCAGCTGCAGCCTGCACATATCTATGGCTCCCTGGCAAGATGCGCACCAACCTCTGCTACCTCACATAAGCAGAGGAGCTGGCACACTGGCCCCGTGGCCAGGCAGGGTGGTGGGCCGTGCTCTTTGGGGCCAACCAACCCAAGCCCAGAGCTGGCACCAGGATCACAAAGATGCAGGAAACAGTTAACAGGCTTTATACCTGACTTCCCCATTCTCACTTAGCAATCAGCAAGCCCTCACAGCTCTGGTGCTGTGGTTGGGAGATACAATACCCAGTTTCACAGGGTTTGTCCCACAGTACCACATGAGCAGCCGCAGCCCCCTCTGACACTGAGGGCACCAGAGCTCCTTGCTGAGGCCAGCAATGCCTGCTGCTTCTCCTTTCCTTTATGAGTTTCTTTCCAAATGACACAAACCTGTACTTATTAATTTACATTAAATTCGTTTAACACAGATGCAAGAGACCAGAAGTGTCTAATGAGCAAAATGTAATAAGGTACCAGCTATTGATGAGCATGTTCGGTTTATGCATTCTTGCTTCATTTTTATAAAGTATCATTGTAGAATAAATGCTTTCCTCTTAACTTACAAGAGAAAAAAAAATCTCCAGGTATTGTACTAGTGATTAACAAAGGAACCAACAAGCTCAATAATCTCTGGTCTGGTTATCCATGGTACACAATGATAGAGAAGATGCTGTGAATTCTGTGGACAAAGTACATGAAGAAGCACCCACAAGTACTGAAAATTTAATTAAAAGTCAGAAAGCCATTGCAATGAAGACTCAGCAGAAAGCCATTTATTTTTAAAATCTAATATATTCTTCATGACTAAAGGCTAAAGCACACGCTGACTTACACATTTAGCTGTAACTGATTTAAGCTACTTGATGATTTTTTTTGCGCACAGGGTGGCGCTCAATTTGCAATGGAGTAAATTGGCAGAATTTAATTTGGTGGATTTTTTTAACTCTGCAAAAAGAATCCTCATTAAAACCTCACGATAGGCTGTATACTTTTTTCATCATTAACTAGCCTAACTGCAGGTAAAAGAGATACAATTATGGATTTATATAAATCCTATTGTCAATTTACAGCTCAAAGACTGTTGAGTTACCTCATTTTAAATAGGTTATTTTTTCCCCTTAACCTTTCCTTGTTTTAATGAGGATTTGGTTTGTCATTGTCAGGGTGCCTGTTTGCAGGAAAGTTTCTCATCATGTCAAGGAGGTGTAAGGTGTAAGGACAGATCTTCTGCTTGAAGAATTTCAAACCTAAGCAAAAACTGTGGCCTTGCCATTCATCTTCATAAATTTTCAGCCTTTGTGAGGGCAGGCATACCTCAGCTGCCTTTCCTTACTCTCTCAGCCCCAGACCTTCTCCATTTCTTATGCTTTGGGGCTTTTCCACTTCACTTGCATCCAGTTTTTTCTTTCCTTGCTTTGCCATATCTAATACCATCTACTGCCAGAGCACCACCAATTTCTTTGCTCTGCCCCATTCAGCATGGCAGCAACAGCACAGCTCATTTTTATCAGTGTTGCCACTCATCCGCAGTTAAACACAGTAAAAGCTGCATATTGTCACTCTTTTCTACACATTCAACTACAGGTTCAATCGACATAAGCTATCCAGAAAATGAATAGAAAGAAGTGACTCAAACCAAGGAGCCCAGGCTGGAGACTCTTCTGCTTGATGGAAGCTCAAGGCCCAAAACAAGGTCCCATCATAGACAATGAGACATATTCTCAAGTGGCAGAATTTGTTTTTCTTCCCAGTACAAATTATGGCAGCTGAGCGTTTGTACCACTACACATTTTTTCCATTAGCATCGAGGATTAACTAAACTTCTGGATTTCATTTTTAGTCCACAGGTAGATTAACATCTTTATAACAGCAAACAGGAATGAGAAATTCCTGTTTCAATAAAGGAGAGAATTGCTCCTCTTATCTGACTGAAATGCTTCTTCCCCTTTCCTCTACCAAACTCCTCCAGGAGCTACTGAATAATCTCAGGGAGTGAAGGGATGATCAGGGAATGAGTAGATTAAAACTGTTCAGTTGGAAGGAACCTACAGAGAACATAAAGTTCGACTGCCTGAGCACTTCAGGGCTAGCCAAAATTTGAAGAATGTTTTAGAGGGCATTATCCAAATGCCTTTTGAATACTGATGGGCTTGAGGCATCAATCACATCCCTAGGAAGCCTGTTCCAGTGTTTGACCACCCTTATGGTAAATAATTTTTTTCCTAATATCCAGTCTGAACCTCCCATGGTGCAGCTTTGTGCTATTCCCTTGTGCTCTATCATCAGTTATGAGGGAGCAGAGATCAGCACCTCCCTCTCCATTCCCCCTGCCCAGGAAGCTGCAGGGAGCAATGAGGTCACCTCTCAGCCTTCTCATAATTAGATAACCCAAGTGTCTTCAGCCTCTCCTCATTGGACATGCCCTCCAATCCTTTTATCAGTTTTGTTGCCTTCCTCTGAATGCATTCCCGTATTTGAACATCCTTTTTACATTGTGGAGCCTGGGAACAAACAAAACATTCAAGCTGAAGCAGCACCAACACTAAATATATTTGGAGGGTCACCTCTTGACCAGCGAGCTGTGCTGTGTTTAATGTTCCCCAAAATGCAGTTTACCCTCTTGGCTGCCAGGGCACACTGCTGTCTCATGTTGAGTCTGCTGCTGACTGAGCACTCCCAGGTCCCTTTCTGCAGAGCTGCTCCCTAGCCACTTGTTTCCCAGTCTGTACCTGTGCCTGGCATTTCTCCATCCCAGGTGCAGAACTCAGCATCTGTGAATACTGTCATCCTTCACTGGACCACTATTCATACCTTTGTTTTGAATGCTTTCAGAAGTTTGCTTACAAATTCATCACTCAATTTCATTTTAAATATTATCCCCTCAACACATGAGAACAGCTACAGCAAGGCAGGCTGACGGAATTGTTCACATAAGCAGGCTGAAGAACTAAATGAGACACACAAAGAGAAAGGATTTGTAAGAGGGGCTGGATTTTAACCTTCCTTGGGGTGAGGGAATAAGCATGGCTACTAGTCTAAGCACTTAGATGTTGAAAGCTGTTGTTTTTCCTCTTTGAACTTTTTACCAGATGTAGCAATTAAATGATAAAGTTGTCTTTAGCTCATTAGCTGATGAGTTAATTATATACCAAAATTAACCTTTGTTAAGCTCTTAATAGAATCTCTTTTATCTGAGTAGCCACTGTCTGTGTTAAAATTCTTAATGATCTGGGCTAAAATCAATAATTTGTATGACTTCCATGTATGAACCGGGAATTAGATGTATCTTTAAAATGTACTGTAATGATAACCTCAAGCTGAAATTGAAATAAAGATATTCCTTGGTGATTTCAAGGACAACATTTTCACCAGTGCAGAGACCATGTAAGCCACTAAAGAACATTGCCACTGGGGACAGCTCTCCTGCCTGCAGCACAAAGATAAATCAAGCTGAGACTAAGACCAAGATTTTGGTTTTTCAAATATTTTTGTGCTGCAGCCCTGCCTTTCACATTTATGAACTTCCTGTACATACCAATGTTCAGTCAGGAGTGGCTGTTCTCTTTTTTAAAAGCCAGAGGAGTGGATTCATTTTGAGATCTAATATACCCCAATCAACGATCAAAAGAAACTAATCATTCCCCCATGCAGTGTGCTGATAGATGATGTGCTGTGCTTTTCCCTGTATAATCAATTGCTAGCAGATTTGACAAGAACTCAGCAACCTTTCTGTAGTTCAGTTTGCATTAAAGGTTTTACATTTAAAGAAGCTAAAGTCCAATTGTTTGAGACTTTTAAATTGTACATGTACAACTGAAGACAATTGAATATATCTTACTGAATATTACTTTGTATGACTTCCCTGTATGATTTGGGAACTAATAAAATCCTCACATGAAGTGCGGATGATCAGTACTTCAAATGCACTTTCTTTTCTTTGGGTTCCCATTTCAGCCACCCATGGAAATGAAACTTCATGTACTTTCCAGTAACAACTCAGATGCAAGCCATCTTTAAAATTGAAGACTGCCTTTACTAACAAGGCCTAAAGGCTATTGAAATGCTTTTGATTTCAGCAAGATCTGGGCCAGGCTTATCAAGAATTATTCTCTATAACCTTGGTTTATACAGTGAAAAGCCAGACTGTCACCTTCAGTTTTATTTTCTTCCCCTAATGCCAGAGAACATTCTCCATGAGAGATGATTTTCCTGATAATGTTAAAGTGTGGCTTGCCAGCCTGCAGTACGCCTGTTAGTCTCTGTGGAAGCCCAGGTAGAGATGAGCTAACTTTCAAGCCTCACTATTCCTGTGAGGGCAGGAAAAAACAATTAAAATGATGGTAGCTCATGGATAGCATTTGGTCTGATAATAAATTCACTATATTTGTGAAAGGTGAAATAGGAAGAAACTAAAGATAAGATTACAGTTTCACAGTTAAGAATTTTAAAAAATGCCATAAAATGAATCAAGCATCTTCCAACTAGAGGAATTATTTGCAAATGTTTAGTAACGTGGCCCTGTTTATGGTATTTACCTTGCAAAAAATATGCAGAGTCCATAATTCCAAGGCCTCAATGACATGCCAGGATAGTCAGTCTAAACGGGCTGGCCTCTGACAACTGGACCTTTTAGTAGAAGGTGCCTTCGTGGGTGCTAGAGCTGTGGTAATTTGAGCAGATAGGGTAAGGCAGGCTGGAATATGGGAATTATCAGTCAAGATTGCTCTGCCAACAGGCAGAGTTCGTTGCACGATAGCAGGCTGAAGGTTGTACTGTTCCCTGGAGCCAGTTTAATAAATAAGGTTATGGGTATGTGACTGTTCAAGCATGAAGAAATTTTTGTTGATATATTCTCAGAAACTAATTTTTTTTTCCTTAATAACCTGCAGGGCTACTCTTCGGCAAGATTACCAGTCAACTCTGATAGCCTAGGCTACAATAAACTGAATTACACTCCAGTTCTTTAAAAATCTGCTTTTGTTACTGGCTTGGATTTAACCGTGCAGAGGAAAGCACGATACAGGCAAAGTAAAACCATGTCTTTCCAGCTAACTAGAAGAGAGCAGAACAAGTTAACAGAGAAAGGTTACACCTCTTTAAAGATGCAAATTGATAATTGAGCTGTATATCAAAACAACAAGAGCACTGTTCATTTTTAAAGAGGTGCAAATTGCTAGTCTTTAGGCTTTTTTAAATACCTTAATAAGAGTTTCTATTAGTAATATTTTACACAACAACAAATGCTTGAAAAATGCAAAATATAATACCTTGAGGATACATAGCGTTTTTTAGACTCACTTCTGAAATGCAGTGATCTCTGCTTCTGATTTCTGCTACTTCCACTGGACACAACAGAAGAATTAAGATTTAAAAAGTGTCCTTCCTATTCCCATACTGAATAAAGAAAGGATTCTGTTTTGCCTCACATTTCTCAATACACACAAACAGGGAACACCACAGAAAGGGGCTTATGGAGCAGAATTTTCCCATGTCAAGCACCAGACCTGGGAGCCCAGCCTGGGCAGGATCACTCTCTGAGGGAGGCAGGCTATGAAGTCAGGGCATTTCAATGTGCTTGTTTACAAAGCCTCATCTTCCCTTAAATCGTTAAAGAGGCTGATGGAGATACAGAATCACTGGAGATACTTGTAGTTGTCCTCAAAAATTGAAGATCTCAATGACAGCCTAGTTTCTATTATATCATCTCCCACCTTGGCCAGGATAACTTGGTTTAATTAGAAATGGCCTGTATGCCCATCAGTGGTCACCTGAAAAAAAAAAAAGAAAAAAAAAAGAAAAAAAAAAAAGCCCTCCACAGACTTCTCTTGCTTGTTCCTGACTGTGAGACAGCAGACAAGGCACTAGCTTTCCTACAGTGCTGAGCCGCCTTCTTCCCTTCTTCCCTTCTTCCCTTCTCAGAGAGGAGAACCTTCTCAGAGAACCTCTCTGAGAAAATCAGATCCTGTTATAGGTCACAGAAATGACAAGATGCCCTGGGAAATTTCAGCACCCCAAAACTTCGAAACACTCAAAACTTAAATCTCTCTCTCTCTCTTTTATTTATTTATTTTTTTTTTCCAAAACCACAGTCTCTCCAGTTCCCTGTGGAAATCCTTTCAACTTCATTTCTCACCCGCCTGACAAGAGGCAGAAGTAGGAATTAGCATTGCTTTCACATCCTGCCTCTCTCCTCACATATCAGGACAGCAATGCTTCTCTTTCCATTGGCGAGCCCAGAACCAGACTTGAAGATAGCTGGAGAAGGCCACAGTTCTGCTCATCTGAAAGCATCCTGCAATTGGCAACAGACTTCAGTGGCCTTCATAAAATGTGTGGCGAACCACAGATCCATCACAGTTCTGCACAGAGGCTGGAGTTAGAAGCAAACCTCAGACAAGTCATGCACAGACGTTGGCCTGTCCGCTCACTCCTCTACCCTTGAACCAAGACTTTCATTCAACCCACTTAGCTAGACTTCAAAACCAGTCTCTGTCTATTAGTTCTCCCACTGCCTCTTAGCCAGTCTGCTCTCTAGGCTTGGTCATATAATTCTGCAAATTAACTTTATAGCAGGATCAGCCACAGAAAAACCTGACTTTAACCTTTGACCCTTTGCTATTGCCTCCACAGATCCTGAAGTAAAGTATCAGCTTGCATGTGCAAAAATGCTTTCTTTCGTTTCATGAGAGAAATTTGCAAAGATGCACTGGTGGAGGAAGGAAGGGAGGGAAGCCTTTCACTGGATTATAAAACTATTTGAAAGGTGAAATTTTCTACCTTTGTGTATAGATGAGATGTCAAGATGATTTGAAGTACTTCTTAGAGGTAAGAGGAAAAAAAAAAAAAAAGATTAATAGATAGCATGCAACATATGTGGAATGTAAAGAAACTCTGTCATTTCCTTTGTTTTTGCACAGGAATGAAATATATAAGCATGAGCGTGCCAGGGATAAGACATGACACTAAGGTGCTGCAGTGATATGTGCTTCAGGTATACAGCTAGGCAGAACAGGTAGATCTAGAATAAATGCATTACACTTTATTACTTGTCTCAATGCATGTGTTATTTCTCACTGTCCTTTGCATATTCTTTTGTTTGCACAGAGGTCAAGCAAAATTTGGAATGTTACTAATGTATGAGCCAGAGTGATGTTCAGCTAGCAGAAAAAGAGAAAGTTTTCACCTCAAAGTTGCTTCATTTTTTGCTTATCCTTTTTTCCTCAGAAACACAAATTTCTTTTCATTTTAGTGAACCAAGAAAACCACATAACCTCATGACTCTTTAATCAATTTTCACATCTTTTCAGTTTGGGTTTCTGAAAGCCAAATGGAATACAGTAGAACTATTGTTCTGCCTACTTTATCCTTTTGGGAATTCTTTTGTATATTTGTTTGTACCTGTATCTTGACCTGACTCTTAGGTGTCAATCTCGTGACAGTCACTATGTACATAAATGCATGCTTTGCTTCCTTGCTCTAGGAAGCAATTTTCCCTGGACGGAACTGGGCAGATAAGAACATAAGACATGATGTCGCTATCAAACAATAATCAGCACTATTTGAATAGTCACACACATGTACAGCAAATTATCATTGCCAGTCACGAGTATGAAACCATCACCAGTATAAAATCATCACCAGTATCCACTACAGCTCATACCAGTTACATTTCAGATCTTACAGAGACAATGGCACTGTATAAAGTAGATAAAACCCACATGTGGTTTTGTGTGGTATTTATGTTGCAAGATCAATCTTCCCATCCTCTTGAGACTGCTTCAGTCCAGTGACCCATACCAAGCAAGCCATGACCGCATAAGTCTGTGCTACAGAACTGTATCAAGCCATGAGTTTCACCACAACTCGTTTCCTGCTGAAAGCTAGTCCAAGTACTTCTATCTATACATGTGGAGATTCTTTTGCAGCTGTGCTGAAAGGACTTCAGCTTCTTCTACATTGCTGAGTCAGGAGTGCCAAGACTGCCCAGTCAAATCACAGCTTAGATTCTGCTTCATTATAAATAAAGGAGCAGTGCCTTTCTGCTTGAAAACAACATATTTTGCTCCTCCACAGCACATTACTTGCCTTGAGATTCGTTCCACTTGTAAATCAGGATTCTTAATGTCTATTGGTCCACCTGAGACAGCTGAAGATGTGTGAATTATCTTCTTTCTGAAAAGAGTACAGGAACTTTTAGGGCAGTCACGAATGTGCAACTCAAAAAACACCTCACCATGTGAAGGCAGTTTTTGTTAAATAAATTATGGATGGAGGCCTTGATATCATTCTTTTATGAGATGTTATTCAAATTAATAAATGTGATCAAATTAATCTGACCATCAGGAAAAGTGGAAGAAGAAACTTTCTTAAGCTGCTGTAATAATTGCTTTTTCAAAAGTCATTACAAAAGGTGGAATAATTTCACTACCTTAACCCGGAAGTCTCAAAGCCAGTAGATGAAAGGGAAAATTTATTTTATGTGGTTGTCAGATTTTTAATAATTATGACAGACTGAATTAGCTGACTCACCTGTTCTGTTGAGAAAAGGGCTTTGGCTGTGCCTTACTGTGCTTCTTTCATGAGAGGAAGAAGTATTCAGACAAAAGAAAATTAGGAAGTAGATAGTTTAAATGTAGCTAAGGCCTACCAGCATCTTTTGCCACTGTGTCACTATCCCCATGCTTTGCAGTCAGTTGTTCTGTGTTGCTCATCCTGTTCGCCTAGGCTAATGGAAGCCTTTGCTCTGTCTGTCAAGAGTAATCCAAATATTAGGGGACTCCAGGCAAAAAATTGAACATGGCCTGGCACTCCCTGTGGCTGTTTGTTTGATGCTGATTTCACAGCCATTGAATGAGCCCTTAACCTCATCACTCGCAGCTCCTTTTTGGCAGAATGTCACGTTACAAAATTGGCCTTGAGAAATGCCAGACTTTGCCAGTTCCTCTTCAACAGAAGATCCAGTTGTTTTGTCAGCAGTTATTCAGCCCTTGATATTCCCAGGTCATTTGCACTAAGCTCAGCATAGAACTGGAAACCACTGCCCTGTACTGTTTGCTTTATTCTAAATTACACTCAAAATTGGTAGGCTAAGATTCTCCCATACACGTAGGATTTAAAAAATAATCCAAATAATTCTCAAAACATTTATTTTGCACAATAGCAGAATCAACATACATTAATAATTTTCTTCCTAGCTTCTACTATGGTGATACCAATAGGTGGAAGTGGTTGCAGCAAGGCAAGAAAAGGAACAATGTCTTTCTCTAGACCATAAAGACTGAGAAATAGACAAGTATTTCCAGGCAGACCTACAATGGAGATAAAAAGGGTAAATTTTGTTGGTTGAAAAGCAGTTATACATGTTTTTGCATCAATACTGTCTTTTTATCATCAAAGAATTTAATTAATATACCTGTTTACTGACTGACCAAATGCCCAAGTCTTTTCCATACCACACCCTGAACGTACTTCACATCTATTAGCTACAGGCCAACAGTTCTTATTTAGTGAACACCAAGACAATTCCAAACTTTTAACCCTCAATAATTCCCAGTAAATTAGCATGGATTTTCACTTCTCATTTGATTTCTGGAAGGAAACAATACATATGAAGCACCTGGTGATGTGCTTCATATGTTCTTCATCAGGCAGAGCTGATACAATCAAGACAGACTTTTTCACGGTTCATGGTTTTGTTCAGTATGATTTCCATTCCCTTCCCATTTATTTTAGCAAATGTATCTGTATATATACATAAAATATATAGATACTATAATTATAATAGACATCTAATATAAACATTTCTTAGACAAGGAAGGAGGAAGAAACTGCTTCTGATTTCTCTTGAAATTCTGCGGGGTGTATTTTCAAATCAGAAGTCCTCAATTATCACTACTCTTCTTTTATATCTGTTATGCTGAGCATTTGTTTTCACATTGATAGTTACACTAAGACCACTAAATCCATGTGCAGTAGCCTTCAGGGTGTTTGTTCTGTCATTCAGTAACACATGACAAAGAACAGTGTGTGAAAGTACATTTGGATGTTTTATCAACCTGTCTTCAAGGCCATCCCAAAAGGAGGAGAATGAAGTTTTCAGGCAGAAATGAATTCCCATGACCAGATATTTGAGCACACAATGATGTCCAGCAGAATCTGGAATCCAAGATGGTTCTGTTGGATTAATCTTGTCGGTGACATAGAGGCCCTCCCCTTACAGTCTACAAAAAATTACGTAAGGCAAACACAATGTGGTAGTGTGAAAATCCTCATTCTCAGCACTCTTCAGTGAGCAAACTGGAAGAGGATATGGCTTTGATGATGGTCTCTCACCTGGGTACATGCTGGCTCCTCCATTCTCCAACATCCACAAGGGTAATGCCTTTATTCACAGACACTTACAGCTCAATAACAAGGTTTCTGCATCATCCTCTTTGTTGATATTTAACAGAGTCATAGAGAATCATAGAGTTGTAGGGGTTGAAAGGGACCTCTGGAAATCATGTCATTCATCTGCTAAAGCAGAGTCCTTCAAGTAAGTCACACAGGAAAGTGTCCAGGTGGGTTCTGAAAATCTCCAAAGAAGGAGATTCCACTACCTCTCTGGGCAGCTTGTTCCAATAGATAAGATTTGGATAAGAACAGAAGTGGCAGGGGAACAAGCAGAAGCAAGGATGAAACTCAAACGACAAACTGCCTCAGTGGGCAGATGCTGACTCCTACAACTTCATAACCTGCCCATGCCTCCTCTCAGGTCCCCACAGCAGCATCCCACTCACACATGGCTCAGGGAAGAGTCAAAAAGCGAATCTCTGCCTGTGATATTGAACTTCTGAGCAGTGCAAATAGCAGAAGGCCACTCAACAGCTATATATCTGAGGCCTACCCTCCAGTCCTCCAACACACTAGAAGTAAATATTCAAGATTTTGAAATGTGCAGTTCTCAATTCACAATCTGGCTGTAGGGTCGGAGCTATAGGGACTCAGGGGGGCTACTGCAGTGTGACATAATGTACAACAGTATATAAAGGTCACTGTCATTCTATAGAGAAATCAATACACTCCCTCAAAAACCTATTAGGCAAAATATAGAATATGACAGGAAGTTTAGAAGAATACAATAGAGCACCCACTGCTGTGCCTTAGATCTGAAGCACAGCAATACAACAGGGAGAGCACTTCTCAGAGAGCAGTCTCCATTTACACTACAAGAACAATTTCTCTCCACTGACTGGAAGTTCAAGAATTAGCTAGAGCATCTCCAGGGTGCCTCTGAATCATTCTGAAATCAAAAGTGAGAACAAACTTGGGCAACTCCAAGAAAAGAGGCAATACATGAGGCGAAAGGACACAGAAATCTTCCCGAGTCAGTTCAGGCAGCTGAAGCTACATTACAGCTTGCCAAAGCAATGCATCTTCTGAACACATTCACGTGTGCAAGATTCTTCTCATTTATGTTACTTTGTCACAGCGGCTTTCACTGAGGAGTCTTTTCAGCCCTGCAGCCCCTTCAGACATATTTGCCAAAGACAATAAGATGGGGAAATATGAATGATTTAGCCCTGTAGCTGTACATCATTACGCAGATGTGAAGACAAGTACAAGATGGTTTTATAAGAAAACTGAAGTGAAAAAGGTAAATGTGTTTTGACCTTAGATCATACGCTACTACTTTCTGAAGTAATCTTTAGTGAATTCTTCTTCCTGGCTTCTTGATTCTTGTTTTGCTAAAAGTTGTGTGTGTCTCAGCACACCCCCTCCCTGAGCCAGCCGCTGGGTGCAGCCGTGCATCCCAGCCCCTGCTTTCTGCCATCACCGCACAGCATGCCTGCACCTCCATGGGCTGCATCCCTGTGTCTGAGAGCATCACTGAGAAACAGGGGCTGAACAAGAGCAACACAAATTTCCTACCAACAATGAAAGGTTTTTCCTATTGCATTCATGGCATTAAGCTGCTCACAGGAGTTTCAGAATTAAGGCCATTACTATAAATCTTCAAATGTCTTTTGCACTGATATAGCAAAGTAGTAGAATTCTCTCTTGTTCACATACAGGGAAGAACTGCAGTACCACAAGTTCTGTCGAGCTCTCTGTTCTTCTCTTGCTTTCCCCACTTCCCCCACCCCTAAGAAAGGAAACAAGCTGAAACATCACAAAGAAAATTATCAACCTCTGAAGCTGCTGTTGATGTTTCTCTGCACCTTAAATGCTGTTCTACCAGAAAACTCCTCTGACTTCTGCTGAGAATAGCCAGCACAATTCTGACATGCAGTATCAATTATTTAATGACTGTAAAATAATTGCATTTTATAGGTACACAGAAGAGTTACAAACCATCAGGAAAAAATGGAATTTTGACAATGTGTTGGACGTAAATGGCTAAGCACCTGAGCACATTTTATTCCTCAGAGAAGAAGACAGACAAGGAAATACACAAAGCAGCATCTCCCTTCATAATACAGTGTAGGTCTGGAAGGGCACATGCGTTTCAGTTCTAGATGAAATTAAAATGGCCCCCAGGGGCATTCTACTTGGTTCTACATTCTGTGCCTTTCGTGGTAGACCAAATTCCTTCACACAGAACAGAAGGGAAATGAAGGTACTGAAATCTCCTTAAGTAAGGACATCTCACCACATTAATGGTTGGCTTAACTCTTCTGTACTTCCCCCATCCTTGTTTTGGGAGGAAGGTAATCATTTTGGAGATAATGCTGTCTTTGATACATCTGTGATTTTTCTATGGATGGTACTATTCCCACCTTGGTCACACGAGGCACTCTGAGTACTTTAAACACATTTGAATTTGTAGACATTTGTTGCTAGGGAATGTGCTCAGGGAGGAAGCAGTGGGGAGAGTGGGCTGTGTGAGTGGCTCATAGCAGGCAGCCCACAGAGCTCCCCAGCGATGCATCAGCTCCGCGTGGCACCAGCCTTCAGTAGCAGGCACATATTGCCTTTTAAAGAAGCCAATTCCTAGCATTTTAAAACATAAATTGGAGATAGCAGATTGCAGGTAATACTCTGCTTAAGCTGTGGATCTGCCCTAAGAGTAGCATCCTAAATCAGCACAGGGCAATCTGATGTTTACAGAGTCTCTGTGGTTTGCAAATAAAAGTGAAATCTGTCTATAAACTTTAAAAATTATCTTCTTGCATGCACTAGAAACTCAGCTTAGACCCTGCAAATCAGGCTGAGCCCTCATCAGTGTGCATCAGCACCAAGCATAAAAGCTAGCAGTGCAGTGTTTGGCCTCCCCTCCGTACCGGCATGTTGTGGAAGACAGCTGCAGAACTGCAGGCAGTGTAAGAAAGGACTGGCGCTAGATATGTGATTGAAACTTATTTCCTATTCATACCAACAATGCCCTAGTCAGAATAAAACCCTGATTACTTTTGTATTGGTTCTGTAACAGAAATAAATAACATTAAAACCTTAACTCTGCTGTTAAAATAAGCAAATAGGACTGGAATACAGGAAAAGGTCTGCAGAGTAAATAAGTTCTGTTTTGATCTACTGCTTTTAAGAATACAGCACACATTAAAATCAGCTCCTAAGTGGAAGAGGGTCAGCACACAGAATTTCCACAATAAAAGCTCTGTAGTTGCAGGTGTTCAGTCATATACATCATCTCCTCCCCTGAAGATGAATACCAGGATTTGCTATCGACTTGACACAAAGGATTGCACTGCTCACAGCAGGATTTGTTTACATGATATCCTCTGAGAAGGATGTTCTCTCCCTCTCTAAATTATGGCCAGCAGCACAGTACCTGCACACTCTCACCATTTGGTCCCATTTTCTATTTCCAGGATAGAATAGGATGCTCTCCCACTTCTGTCTGGTATTGCTCAGCTGAAACATTTGCCTCTCTGCCTTTCTTCTAACATCAGGAGATTCAAGTTCAAGTCTCTGCATTCCAAGTCTCAACATCCAAACATCCTGCAACCTGCTTGGTGAGTCCCAGGAATCTCTCTCAGAATTTCCACCTGAAAGTCCACCCTGGCTCTGGGAAGGGTTTTGCAAAATGTTTGTTTCTGGCATTGCCCACACAAAAAAAAAATATTAATTTTATTTTCAATAATAATTATTATTATTTAAAAAAAAAATCAGAGTGAAGTAGTTGTTTATGCCACTTCACCAAGGCTGAAAGAAGCTGAAATTTTACCTCTAGACAGAGACACATCACAGAGAATGGTTGAGGCTGGAGGGAATCTCTGGGGGTAACCTGGTCCAACTCCCTGCTCAGGCGGAACCAGATTGTACTATCCCTTCCTCCTGTTTTGATGACTTCCAGTTCCATAATTCTGTAGTCTCTCAAGGCAACTCTTCAACTTAAAAACACACATGCAAGGCCCCAGTGATGTTTCATCCATGTCATCGCCTAGCTGCTGGAGCAGTCGATGGCCTGCCCTGCATCCCTGAGCATCCCCATGGCCCATGAGCACAGGTAGCCAGCTCCCCATCACCTTTTTATACTTCAGCAACACTTTGCCTGGTGCTGGAGTAGGAAACCATTAATATCTATAAATTAAATAATAAATACTAATAAAAGAGAGCACTCCCATCCTTCACAATCCCAGGGCAGCCCACTGGTCTGCATGGCTGCCCAGGCCCTGGAGCAGGCAGGGGATGGCCAAGTGGGGCAGCTGCCAGGCCCACCTCTCACCACTCTTTTCTTTCACGGGTTTTGGCAGTTTTCTCATAGCTGTTTTATGCCACCAACGTCACTCAGCAATGAGTTTATGAGCCTGAAATAAAAAGAGCACTTTTTAAACTTCTTCTATCCACCATCTTGTTAATTTTCTTTCAAAGCTGACATGCAGCTAAATTAGGGACGTTTCCTTGTGCTCAGCAGCCGCTTAAGGAAAGAAGCCAAACTCGAGTGCCCTTTAGCCTGCCTGCGACAACCCTTCCCAATTACTCCAGCTGAAATTGCCTGTCTTGCAGGAGAGGAAGCAGAACAAAGCATCCCACCCATCCCAGCATGATGACCCTGTTTTCAGGCATGTTGTCAGCACACAAACAGGGAGCAGCAGCCAGCATTCAACTGAGATGGGACCGATATGTTTGTGTCTTTTGAATCCTCTTTTGTTCAAAAACTGTATTTACCTGTATTTAAAAAATAAAAAAAATAAAAAAATAGCTCTTCCTTTCACAGCTCACCGGAAACAACTGCCTTCAGATAGATTAACTGCTGTTCCGAAAACAAACCATAAACAAAGTATTTGAGGCAAACCAACCCAAACCAACCCAAACAAAACCCAGCCCAACTTTCATAATT
>CM060568.1:15382500-15412500 GCA_030625065.1 Alectoris magna
GGTCCAAGTTAGTCCCCACATATCTCAAAGGATGAAGTGTCATATATTTCCCACAAAGTGCTGCTACTCTCATTTCTCAGAGAAGTATAACCCATGACATTGTGTCACCTTACTTTATTAGCATTTATTTTTTATAATCTCTTATCTAAGCAAAATCTAATCCACTTAATCAGCATCACTGCGTTTTGCTTTCTTAAGAATTACATTAATGAAATTCTTACAATAAACCAGCACAGAGAAGCAGGGAACCAGTGCAGCATCACATCACAAAAACAATCCCACACTCTTCCCACTTGCACTGTGTTTTACTTTGCTAGGTGTGTATTGACAAGATCCGTGGGTTACACAATCCTAAGCCCACAGACACAGATGACAAAGTGACATCCGACACCAGGCACTCTGTCCCTGATCACATACCACCAGGAACCAAGCCAGCCCTTTCAGCCCTGCCTCACCACAAACCACAGCTATTGACCAGCTGCCTACATTTGGTGGGCAGCACCAGCACTCCCTCAACACCTGCAGAGCCCTGGGCTCACCGGGGGGACATCGTCATCAACATGAGTGTGTGTGTGAAAGCAGCTGCTTCCCAGATCACTCTCTCCAGAGATCCTTCTGTGCTACATATATCTATATTTTAGACCCAGGTAGGCTTTGTCTCCGGAGTGAAATAGAAAACAGTAACATGAAAGAAGGGCTGTTTTCACATCCACACAGGACAAGAAACTTTCCTAAAGTGCTTTGAATTTCTTTCCCCAGGCCAGCTCTGCAGCCTGCTAGCAACCCCCCAGCCTGGCCCTCTTGCAGTGGGCAGGCAGCCAGCCCTAGGAGCCATTTCTCCTCTCTTACCAGCATCGCTTCTGACCCACCTGTGGACACCCTGCTCTTCACTGATCTGCTGATCTCTATTAAATATTTAGACATTTTTAAGAGCAGCCCGTTTACCAGTTACAAAACTTGCAGAGTTCAAAAAACAATGGCCTGTTAACCGAGAAAAGGAAGATGAATAATGGGCATCCAGTGAGGATGCCTGAGCATTAAAGGCTTTAAAAAACAATATTTTTATATGTTTGCAGATAAGTACAATTTGTTCCTCTAGTAAAAAATATATTAGCTAAAGACTCTTGGGCTTAATGTGAAATGTTTGTGTTTGTTTCTTGCTTTTTGGAAGGGTATTGAGACTACCATTTCTCATCTAGCTAAATGTAAAATGTAGGTAAAAGATGTACACTTACCAAGTATAGCCAGTATTGCAGACAACATAAACTACGCAGGAAAAGTTCAGCCTCACAAAAACTCCATCTCAGGAAGTAACTGGGTTCCTTCAATTTGCGCTCGTGCCAGAAAGCAGCCAGATTGAACGTGTCTTCTCCCACCAGCAACAATGTGCCTTGTCACCGAGATGCCAAGATGGTGATTTTATTACCTTGTGCCAGGGGTGAAAGCTGATGCCATGCTGTTGTTCACTTCGCTTCCACTGCCTCCATTCTCATCTCCTAAAATTGGATCCATTTCTATGTACATGCAAAGAAATGTTAGTTTACATCTAGTGCAACACTGACAGCAATAATCTAACTTCCCAAAACAAAGTTACTTGGGCTTGAATTGTTGACTGCTATGGTTTCTATTTTGATTAAGCTCCTGTTTGACAGAATATATGATCAATATTATTCGTTACACAAAATATTTACTAGGGGAAGGCAGGTACAGTGTCTAGAAGTTGTATTTAATATTATTACTTCCAGGTGGCAGTCTACTATAATCCAAACCTCACTTTTTCATTAGAGAAACTGTAGAGAGTGTAAACCATGGCACAGTAATCTAACCTTCCAAATTGATGTTTCTTTTCTTCTTGCTTACAATAGTATGGATCACCTGAAACACTGCCTGCATAAATGTATCATTTGTCACAAGCTAAAAACTGTCATCATTAAGTTGATTAATCAAATGCTGTTCTAAAAGATGGATTGAAACACAAAATACTCAGCCTAGTCTCATATAATGAAGAGATTAATTTGAGGAACAAGACAACCAATTTAGTATAACTGTATGTTCATCCTTTATTTAGAACACCATCAATTAGTACATTTTTCCTTGATGTACTATTTTGTCTTTCTAAACAATGAAAAGGTGATTTGCTCCAAAGTCAATTTGCTTTCTGTAAACAGGAGGGGTTAGTGAAGTGCCATCTCACTGTTAGATTCTATAAACTGCAACCTTGACCAGAGAGCAAAAAAAGAAATTAATGATGGGATAGAGTTTTCAGCAGAATTGCTCCTCTCAGGTTATCACTAATTTCCCTTCTGTAATGTAATTATAATTCTGGTAGCAGCAGTGACAGTAAGGAAAGTCTCAGAAGTGTTTCATTCCTTCATTATCTTGGCGCTCACTCGCGCTCTCTCTCTCTCCCCAGGATTAATATGGTCCATATGCAGACACAAGATTCCACCACAAACAAAGTTGCAAAGACACTTAATCAGCTTTTATTGTTTGGGAAACTGAAAGAGAAAGATGAAATGGCGTGCTGAGTTACCCCATCCTAGCAGGGAGTGAAAATCATGGGGCCAGCTGGCATTAAAAAGATATATAGTCCTGCTACCTTCCCTTGGCAAACTGATGATATCTTAAGTGTTATTAAAAAAACAGCACCCAGAAAAATCTCCTCATTTCAGCCAGCAAATGATTTGGCAGTGCTGAGATATGCTAACAGGTTGTTTGGCCATTCCAGAGACCAAGGCCATCACGGGGACTCACACCAAGGCTGCTGGGCAGCCTCAAGGGTGCAAATGCTACAGGAAGGAAGCACACGCCCTGCAAAATCAGGTAACCCAAGTGACTCACAGCAGCACATATTCCCCATATTCCCTGGCAGTTCTTCTCCATGGCAGATCCTTCCCAGGGCACAGTGACCCCATGGTGCTGCACCCAGCAGGAACCCCCAGGCTGTCTGCAGAGATGGACACACAGACACGTGGGTGTCTGCAGTCTCCCAGTTATGCTGAATTAGACTTTTTAAAATGTTAACTTATGAAAAATACACTAGAGGAAAATGAAGCAGTGTGGATGTTACCCCCTACTAATGAGGCACTAATGTATAATTATTATAATGCACACACTTCTCTCCACAGAGGAATATTTATAAACACTGGAACAGCCTAGTTTGTGTTAGAGTCATACCTACAAATTGTTTTTCTCCTGCAGTTCATGGTTTCTTTCTTATTGTAGTGATATTTAATGCATTTCATAAGACTATATGCAGTCATTTAAAACCCTGAAGCAGCCTGAGCCTTGACTACTTGCTGCTTTAAATGAGAACATAAAGAGAAACCACTAACTGAACTCAAGGCACAGCTGTTATTAAACTCCTCAATCACCCCAGGTGTGGTTTCTGAGAGCATATGCTTTAGCAGGAGCAGCAATGGAGCTGCCAGAGGAAGATGTTGTACAACTGTGATTGGAAGGTGGATGGGTATCCAAAATTACATTTCAGGATGAGGACGTTGCCTCACTACACCTGTTTTCTCACAGTCCCAAAATCTACTGATGGCCCAGGCACCTCCTGGCATAAGCAAGACCACAGCACCACAGCAAGGGAGTGCCCAACCACAGAGCTAATTACAAATAAATCATCATGAATATGAAAATGTTGCTGAAAGATCCCAGCAGAGGATCCAAGTGCCTCCTAGAGCCAGCAGAGCGGAGATAGCTGGGCAGAGGAGTCAGCCGTGCATGCCAATTAAAGCCAAGCAGCAATAAATTATGGCATGCTGAAGGAGAGAGATGCGTTCCCCTTACAGCACAGCCATCCTTTGTACCTTAAAAACCATAATGAAGTTTACCATCCTAAAAATCAGACTCATTAAGTCAGGTTTAGCTTATGGGTCACACCAAATAACATTGCTTGGGAAAATGTAACAAGGGGAGTGAAATTAGGGATATAAAAAGCCCTTGTGGAAATGTAAAACATTATATATTTTTCTGCTGCCTAAATGTGCTGTACTTCAGGAAACATTCTCCATCACCTTGACAGCACGCTTCCTTTCTGTATACTGAAGTTTATTTGCCTGAATTATTAATGTTGCTTTTGTTTGTAGCTATATCTTAATTTTCTTCTTTTCATTCACCTGTCATGATTGTTTTGATTCACATCCCAGGATGATGCGCAAAGTATTTCCTTTGGAAACACTGTAGTGTCACCAATATTTTTGCTCTGTTAACAGATTATTCTGTCTTCACAGTAAAACCAGATCATTCCTTTTTTTTTTCATGAAAACTGTCAATCACCGAGATTAAGCTTTAAATGTATTGAGCGGATAAAAGATAGAATTTAAACTACATATCATATGTCAGCAGAGAGCACCGAGTGCCCTGCAAATAGAGAAAACAAGAAAGTCTCTCCTTCTAAACAAAAAACATGCCCACAGCAGCAATGCAGGTATCCTCAAACAATTAGTAATAGCCATGACAATTATTTTGCAAATTCTTTGGAGTAACACAGCCGTGCTAGTGGGGTTTTTTAATTTTTTTTTTTTTTTCAGAATAAAGCAGAAATAAACTGAGTTTTTTATTCTGCATTCAGCCTTATTTATCAGTTCTTGTATTTAGGCTGCGATTCTGGAAAGCATAAAGATTCATTTGTGTATGAGTGTTGTTGTTTTATACAGTAACAGCTGACAGAAGTGAAGGTGAAGGATTGTAGGCATTACATGCCAAATGAATGGCCACAAATCCTACAGTAAAAAAAAAAAAAAAAAAAAAAGTGGGAAGTTTTCATGATATTTATTTTTTAAAATATTTTGAAGTTTCTCTTTGGGGAACAGAATAGAAATAACGTTCTGCTTACCAAGAAGTTACCCGGAATTCTTTTCCCCTTCCATCCCCCCGTTTTTTCTTTTTTTAATATAGCATCCACCCAACTTACCTACAAAATTCAGGCAGATTCTCCAGAAAATATAAGATTGAGAAACCTAATGTACAAACACCACCCCATTTCAAACAGGCTAGGCTCATTGCTCATTGGAAAAAAAAAAAAAAAACACTATTTTTTTTATTTGCCTTTGATTTCTTTCAGAAGGATAAAATGAAAGGGACAGTGATACATATTTTAAGCCCTGTGAATTCACAATGGGGCTTTAGAATAAAGAGGTAAAAACCTTTGAACTAAACAAAGGTCCATCACGGTGCACTCCTTTTTCACAAGCACCTTAAAAAGGAAATTTTGCCAGACAGAGGGCCCAGCTGGCTTTTGCCACTACACCTCTCCGACACAAAACAACAGCATCACTCCCAGCCCCTATCAATCTACTGTATGCCATGTCATTGACTCCTCTTGGACCTGATCTCTTATCTCATAGAGCTGTTTTTTAGTCGAATGCCCTGTGAAAGTATCCACTCATGAGCTTATATGTGAGTGTCTCTTTGTACTAACCAAAGCCTGCAGTCTAGCAGGCTGCATTAACTTGATTAAAGTGGTACCACAGACAGTTACTTAGGCTCTTACTTTGCTCTTAGATTAAAGACAAGAAAGCCTCCTCTCAAGGTTTTTTTTTTTGCAAAACTGCAACTTTCAAAAGGGTCAGCAGAAGACAAAGGCTCTTATAACAGAAGGAAAGAGGCTTTTATGACAAATGATTTCTAATTGCTCCTTTGTTCCAAAAAGACAGCAGTTATACCAGCTGAAACATAACAAGCCATCATTTCTTGATGGAGAGCTTGTATGAACGGCTGCAGAGAAGCAGCTTTCACTAAGTTCCAGTAATTTCAAAAACATTATTTCTTTGAAAATAACACCTTATTTAATCCACTTAAATCCAGAAGAGAAGCCCATATGACTGGCTGCACATAATAGTCTATATTCACAGGTGGACTACAGCTCTGCTTGCAAATTCTTCTCATTGCATCTCCAAGGAGCAGGGTAGGGAAAGTTCCTGGGTATGGTTTACTCCTGTGTAAGATATTTCATAGCCTTTACCAAATAAATCTTAACAAGGAAACCACTGGGAAGGATTCTGATCTAGTACCATGGACTAGATTATTTCATTTTTACAGAGATGTGGGGATACGAACAATCACAACAATGGAACACATATTTGCAGCAGATAACCTTTGAAAAAGAAATTACTCTTCATGTTTAGCTGCTACAACTGCAAACTTCAGCAACCTTCTGCACAACAGAGTTACATCCTTTTCGGAAGCAATCTGCCCATTAGCAAATAATACTGATCTCAGATTTTCTGTAAGCCCATGTGCAAGTGTGCATATGCATGCATGAAAGTGCACAAGTGAAACCACTTATCTCTAGGCAAGGCTCAGAGTTCCTTCAATCATACCATGGCTGTGCTGGCCACCCAACTCTTGCTCAGGCCAGTGTTTCTGTAGTCTGAAACTACAGCTGCAAAGCTAGGAAATGTGTAAATTCTAGCTTGATGTATTAAGCCATACATGGCAATGCATTTCCAGGAGGCACATCGCCTGGGATTGGCAGTGAGAAGGGCAAAAAATGCTCACCAGAGGGTTTGTGTCTTGCTATAAAACTTCAGGAGGCTCCATGTTGAAGACCAGTGACCAAACCAGTGTGGCTGTTCCTCTCATTAGATGCTTTGGTCTCTAGAGCATCCTTTTGTTCTACAGATAGGGCACTATGCTGGGGGTTGGGGCACATATAAAAGGAGAGGGTTAGTAAAGCATGTTTGCTTTGGCAGGTAAGTTTCAGGGTTACATTGTGACAGCTGGCCCATGAAAACTAGGCTTTCGGTTCAGGTTCTCAGGAGATGCACATTCAATTCCCATGTGTTGTGAGTTACAGCATCAGCAGGGAGATTTCAGGAGGTGCCAAAGGACAAAGAAAGTGTTCTGAAGTGCCTTGAAGACCCCCAAGTACCTGTTGCTCAAGGATATTTTTGTTTTATAACCTTGATGCAGACAAAGCCTACAGGGGGGACACTGGACAAGGCCCCTCTGTTACTTTCTCCCAGACTTGGTTGGCTCCATGCTTGGCAAGGTCTGTGGCAGACTTGCCTTTGTTCTCCTGTGCCCAAAGGTTCTGTAAAGCAAGGGTCGCTCTTCTTCATTAAAAGAAAGGAATGGTTGTTGTCTCACCATCACTCTTCCTTCTGGAAGAGCCTCTGGCATTGCCATCCTCTGTTTGGCCAACAGATCACGCTCTCCCCACTTCCTTTAGAGATGAGCAAGGTGACTCTCTGTCACCTGTATGGCTTCTCTGTAAAGTGCTGTGGACACTGCTACAGTAGGAATAATAATTGCTAATAGAATAGAACATTAGCTGTGAGGCGATGAAAAGGCTAACGGCATTTCTTTGGAGAGAAAAAAAAATCAAGGAAAAAGCAAACAAAACTATTTTCCCCTTGGAAAAAAAAAAAAAAGAACATTGATTACTCTTAAAGGGACCCTCTCAACTTCTCTTTGAGGACTCCCATTGATCTCAGATCTGTTTTCCCTTGCAGGCAAAGAAAAGATAAGTATTCTCTTGACATTCCCCTTTCTTCAGGGGACTGGGCTAACAGGGAGATTTTTATTTCAAATATCCATGTAGCTATAATGTGCTCTGGACTCAGCTAATGTCCCTCTGCACAAATGTAGTGGCACTTTGAGCACGGGCCTTTATTTCTACCAAAATATGAGCAAAAATAATGGTGGCAAAGTTCTCTTGGCTATGTACAGGGCTTCTGCATGCAACTGAGCCACATGTACACTGAGTACAGGAATCAAATTGATTTGGGGAAATTAATTGAAATGGTGCCTACATCTTTGGGTTCTCTTAGGTCAAGGGTAACAAGTACAACAGCTAGGGTCCAAATTGCCAATGAAATACAGGCACAGACCACAGTATTTGTAAATTCAGAGACACATTTGACAGAAGATAAACTACAGAAACATGATATACAGACATAAATATTTTGATATAGAACTCCTTAAAAACAGTTGCTGGTAAAAAAGGATTTTCACTACAAACAAAATTGCATGTTTTAGTCAGCCTTTCATTAGTTTAGCAACACCTGATTTCATCAAACAGGGGCTATAACCTCCAGCATTCCTTCAATAAAGGAGTCCCCCAGAAGCAGAGGAATTCTCCAACTGCTATTAAATAAATACACAGCAGTAAGGACTGACTGATGATAGACGTCTCTGTTAGAAAAAAAAAGGGTGTGAGAGCTTCACTCTTTCACTTAAGGAAAGTGAGAAGAATTGTATGTGTCCTGAAGTTCTGCAGCAAGCGGAGTCAGGGTCCCTGGCATCAGGCTTGGACCCACCTCCATCCCACCTTCCTTGTTCCTCTCTTGTTATGTGCCTACTCCACAATTACATGAAAAACTTACATTGATTCTTATGGAGACTTTTTTAAAATGCACATATTGACAAAAATGGGCTCTTAACTTAAAACCTGTGCTTGGGGCAGTGCTAGCAGAGAATAACAGACCGCTGTTAGCACTGGACTGAGACAGGAAGGCAGGAGATGGCTTTCTTGGGCAAACAAGGGAGATGCCAGGGAGCCATTAAATAGAAATATTCACAAAGTAAAACCATGAAGAAATTCCAGTATTTCCCAACCCTCTCTGGATACTAGGAGCCATCCACAGAAGAACTATGTGGTTGTGCATTTGCACCCTGTACCCACTGCAGGTATATCAATCCCTCAGCTGCCAAAGAAAAGCAAAATCTTGATTCAGAGGTATTTGAGAGAGGCTACTGATCAAGACCATTTGCTCTTCTTTAATTACTAACAGCTGCCACCTGGCTCACTCCAGGCCTGGGTGAAGCCCCACCTGGGTAAACCTAACTAACTGTTTAACCCTTGCAGCCTTACCTCTGGCCTTCTGCTCCAGCTCAGAGTCCTGTGACAGCACTCTGTGCAGTCCAGACCCAGCTCTCCATATCTCCTTCCCAGAAAGTCAAAGTCTTCCACTCTACACTGCTCACTGGGGCCTGGAGGTACAGCCAGTGCTCAGATGGGGCCTGGTGCCTGAAAGCTAACACTCCTTGGAGCTCTCCAGCAGTGTCTTGGGGCTGTGGGGCAAGTTCTTAAGAGCAGCGTCCATGAGAGACTGCATGCAGAACCAGAGTAATTTGGGCTAGAAAGTACTGCTGGAGGTTGCCAGCCCAGGACCAGCTGACCCAGAAGTCCTCCTAGGTGTTTCACAAGGGGAAATATGTGTATGCATACATATCATTTCAATAGCTGCAGAATTCACATATTTATTTTGGATTTCTCACCTTCCTATATAAATTTGCTTCAAATGCAGCAGAGCTGGTATGCAGCATTTTATGAATTGTGTGCCCAGCTTTTGTTTAAGTCTGAGAGCAAAGTGATGATACACACATATGTGTAATGTAGCACAAAGGCATGTTTACTGAACCATATGACCACGATGTGCCAGTTAAAAAGGAAAAAAAAAAAAAAAAAAAAAAAAAAGCAACAAATCTGTTTCATCCCTAGCCACGAATTAGAAACCATAACTAGCTGCTATTTAGATCACGACCAGAGCAGCACTTCTGAGTAAATACAGATTTGTGTTAACAGTCTCCTTGTATGCCTCCGCAGTGGAGGAATTGCTGGTGATTAAAACCTGAGTGCGTGTGTGCTGGTTGTGCTCCGCGTGTGATGGGGTGTGTGTGTGAGCATGCTCAGTGCAGGCTGCACATGCTGTTCCCTAGCATTTCTTTCAAGGGGCTCTAAATCACAGTTGCTGAGAAAGAGAGGTTTCAGAAGCTAGTGCTGAGAGGGAAGCTGTTCCTCGATGCTCTCGTGTAAATATGTTACTTTAAAAAGAAAAGAAAGAAAAAAGAGAAAAAGAAAAAAGAAAAAAAAAAGAAAAGCCTTTCCATGCTACCAGTGAAATGGCTACAAATGGGCTGCCATTAACTTTTGTTACCGGAGTAGGTGCCTGCAAAGGGCCAGGTGGTGTTTATGCAGATGAATGAGCATGTTACAATGTGTTCTTCCTTTTGGATAAAACATTAGCGTATCAGATGTGACAAATCAGATGTTCATCTTCCGCACTTCTGCATTATTTTACATTGAGAATTAGATAATGTGCTGGCTTAGCTTTTTACTTAGACTTTTTTTTATCCTTTCTTCTTCTAGAGAATAATTTTATACATAAACTTCTCCCCACACTCTGCATAATCATAGTCTCACCGTATGTCTAACCAGAGAGGTATTATGGTAATTGTGTATTTCCAGGTAGTGGATTTGCATTAGATGGAAGCATATATTGTTTAACACGCCGCATAATTATGGCGAAACAGAAATAATGGCCCTACATGTTCAATTTTTTTATATATTTTTTTTAATTCCATTTTCCTGCCGGAGTAGCAGATATTACTGTATCTCCAGCAGCAGCTGAAAGATAAATATTAGAATGTTGTACAACTGGAGCTATGCAAATAATTGAATCCTCACTTCAGTGGCTAAACTGGGAATATAACCTTTCATTTTGAATTGACAAGGGGGAGAAAAAGGGTATCTGGTTTTCACAGCAAAGGGAAATAAATAGGATTTCATGCTTATGACTTTTAATTGTATTTGCCTACATTTGGTGTCAGACCACCAATTTTAAATTTTAAAAATCAGAATTTTTAATTTAAAAAAAAATTCCAAATGTCTTTTATTGTTTCATTTAGTCTATTTTGTCCAGCTGAAACCAGCTGAAGAATCCAGTTTCAATCAAGAAGTGGCATTTTTTATGAGAAAATTGTGTGCCTGCGACATTTCACCTCGCCAACTCAAATACCTGGTATTAATTTCAAGTGCCTTTGAGAAGTGGATAACAATTGTCCTTCCATTTTTTTGTTACCTCTTTACACTGGCAAACTGGGGCAGTTTCCACTTACAAGAGGTTGAATTTATTCAGCAAATGACATATTCATGGCCCATATGCCACGTATACTTTGCCATCGAGGAATTCATGTCTGCACAGTTACTTCAGGTTGACCCAAAGCCCTTTTCAGCCTAATTTCATTCTTCCACCAGGAGCCAGCCTAAGAGGACAACCATGGATCCACACTTCCTTGCATTGGAGAAGGAGCCCGACAGCACTGGAGCTAAATCCAGGCACCTCTGAGGTGCAAGGCCAAACCCATCCCACTAGAACTCAGTCAGCAGGAATATTTTGGCCTTTATTTTTGTAGAACCAATATGTTGGTGGTTAGCTGTATTCAAAATATAAATCATGAGTCCAAGGCAAAGTTCTCAGGGGCTCACAGGCCCCATGGTTGCACAGAGGTTTTGCTGCCTGTGGGTGGTGGGCACTGGTGGGATGCCATGGACAGGATTACACAGCAGGGCCAACCTCATGGGCTCCTCTTGGAGAGCAGGACAGCCTTCCTCAGTGGGGTCTGAGGGGCCTTTTCTTGCCCAGGGTCCAGATTAACCACAGTGTGAGAGAATCACAGGGTTTGTGATTTGCTCACAAATCAGAACAAGGTATTTCTTTTTTCACTATTAGATAGATGCATTTATTGCTCTCCAAGCGTCAGTTCACTTGAGTGACATCAACAGAATATACAACTGCTCCAGTTAAATGCACAGCTCATTTCTGTCTACATCTTGTAGGCAACATGTTCAAATGTATTCAAAATCAAGGCTGCAAGAGAATTTCTCATCATCAAAGACAGCAGCTTTAGTTCCTGTAATTGTGTTGTTTTGTCCAAGACTGAAAGGATAAAACAATGCTGCTCTGGGACAGCAGCCGCAGTACCTGTGTGGTCTCACTGTCATATGTCATGCAGATATCTCTGTGTGAGTGCTACACAAGGCCCCGTAAGGATATATCCTAAACTTACCTTCTGGTTGCAGAAGAGCAGCAGCACGCCTGAGGTGAGCATACACTCCCATCGCCCTGCAGACCATGGGCTATTGGTTGGTCCCTGTTTTTTTCTTTCCAGACTCAGGAGCTGAAGTCATCCATTCTGTGCCTCTCTCAAAAGTGTTTTTAAAAGTGACCTATTGAGGGTTTATTTCAGCAACTTGATGAAATTATAAAAACAAACAAAACAAAACAAAAACCCTCAAAACGTAACTGTTGCTAACATGGCAGCTTGCAAGATAAAATATTTCCATGAAGCAAATCTTCATGGAATGGTACCATTGGTACCATCTATGGGCTCTTTTCCTTAGCAGCTGTAAGCTGTGAGGGGTGTCACTTTAGGTCTTCAGGCCACCCCAGTCCTCCCAGTGGATGGGACATGTACTGAGCCACACAGGGCTGCATGCTGTGGCAGTGCCCCTGGCCATGACACCTGGCCTCTGAGAGGCTCTACACATGTCTGGAAAAGTGCTCAGGGCAGATTTCTTCCTTATCTCTGAAGGAGATTTTCACAGCCTCAGGACTCTGAAGGAGAAGAATTATCCCTGCTCAGCTTCTGAGGACATTAGTGGGGAAAGGCCAGGAAATCTACTTCTCAGGTGGACGTTGCTTCCACAGGCTTGGCCTGTCCAGCTACACATATGGACACTGCCTTCCTTCTCTCAGGATTAATAGAAGAGGGCTTTGCAGGTTGGGAAAGCCTGTGCTTCTTGTTCTAACCCACCACCCACACCCAGCTCAAATAAACCCAGTGGTCACACAAGAATTCCTTCCTCCAAAGGCTTCAGTACTCCATCACTAAAATTCCCATTGAGGAGGGAAGCAACCATGTTCTGAAAAGGTGCATCAGTACCAACGATCATTTGTACAAACATTTCCCAAAATACACCCCAGGACAAGAATGTTCTCACCCCATACCTCTCAAAAAACATTTTTTTCCAGCAAAGCATCATCTAACCAACACAGTTTTTATTCACTGTTTGGAGAACCTTGTCACAAAACATTATTAGATTAACAAAAAGCGTATTTACTCTTTACACGAGGTTGCCACAGTATGGGCAAGAATCTTTTTTTCTCTGTTTCATGCAACCCAAGCCATGGCAGCAGTACTGTTTTTTCAATTTAACTAAGGAAAATGTTAGCAGGGAAAATACAGCTAATGAAATACTCATCATTTTGTCTTCTTGTACATCATCCTGTTTGTTCTCTTTTTTAGAGAAAAGAAATCAAACAATAAGAGTCATCAATCCCCTTCCAAGGCTTACTCAGACGTGGTTTAACACTGCAGGTCTCAGCATGTATAACTATGATTTCTGCTAACTGGTCTCAGCCTACCATTTTCACACCTTTTTTGTACTAAATGCTTACAACTGGTCACTCTACTAGAAGCTGTCACCATGACACCTTTATTTAGAATCTTAACAACACAAAAGGCATTAGAAATGAATCTCAAAATAATCTTATTTTATTGTTTGCACTGCAATAAATTCCTGCAAATGCATCCCATTATCATTTTATACAATTAAACACATAATGCCTAACTGTTAAGGTATCAGCCCAGCTGGGTACAGATGAGTGCACTGCCAGTCTGAGCAAATCTTGGCTGTCTTTTAATAATTATCCGAATAAAAGAAAAATAATGAAGTGCTGTAGATTGCTCATCCAAACTGGTAAAAAGCTGTTTGCAAAGGACAACTACAAGGGGAGTGAGACACCGGGCTTTGCTAATAAATAATTCTCAGAAATATCAGCTCTCAATTTACTACTTGTACACAATGGGCCAGTTGAAACTTGCACGGTGATCCAATTTGCCGCAGCTCTTGTTTTGAGTCTTTGTGAAGCTGCCGCATGAGCACAGTGGGGGCTGCTTGCACGTATCCCTGGAGTCAATCAGTGGGCCTTTGTTTCCCGCTGGTCAAAAATATCAGGTGGCTTTGAGAGTCTAATTATCAATGAAAAATTAAATTCAGTGCAGGAACATAGCCAGGAGTTGCCCCCTGCCTTCTGCCCTCATTCATGTGGTGTGAGTATCAGGATATTTGTTATAATTCAAAATGTATTCAAGCCAAACTGGTGGCTTCAGGGGTGGGAAAGACATAAACCCCAAAGTGAAAACAGGAATTGAGACCCTCAGTGGTCATTCTGAAAATTTGGCCTTCTGCTACGGGAAACACAGTCCTAATTGTGCCAAATGCTGTACTGGGAGTGGCACCCAGCTGGATAGTCCTCATTAGGAGTTGCAGTGCCAGGTCTGTACCTGCATTCTCCATGACTTGTAGGTTTAACCAGCCATCACAACAGGCCCAGTTCTAGCAGCTACGGGGCAGGCAGAAATGGAGACACTTGCCAGGGCATGAGGACAAATACCCTCAGAAGAGGCACAGAGTGGAGAAACTGACAGAGCTTGGGCCAGTCACTCACCAATACACCTTGCTTGAGAGACACTCCATGGATTACAACAACCAGAAAAAGCTGATATGAAGCAATCCCTAGCTGTGACATATGGAGATATTATCGCTCTCTACAACTACCTGAAAGGCCTCTTCTCCCAGGTAAGAGCAATAACATGAGAAGGAATAGCTTTAAGTTGCTCCAGGGGAAGTTCAGGTTGGATGTTAGAAAAAAATTCTTCTCAAAAAGAGTGCTAATGCATTGGAACAGGCTGCCCAGGGAAGTGGTCAAGTCACCATTCCTGGAGGTGTCAAAAAAACATGGAGTTTAGCAGGCAATGCTGGTGGTAGGTAGGTGGGTGGACTTTCAGCCCTTCATAAGTCAATCAAGAAAAAACAGCAATTGAATACAGCAGATGTCTTGTTTCTTTACCTGCTGGTCATTTTCTGGCAGTCAGCATGCATAATTTCTCACATGGGGTGAACCTGCTTCCCATCAAGATTACAGACTTTGAAGCGAAGGAGCACATGACAAAGGCATGCAGGAGCTCATGAATGGCAGCTGCCCCGATTGTTCTTTTCCTAATTGCTCTCTTTGCTTTTGAGAATGTTGGTGAGATACAGTCGCCTCCCACTCTGATTGAGCATGCATAGGAGCAGCTGATCTTGCCAGGCCACGTGTGTGTGGGCCGTGTGAGGAGCTGTCCCAAAGTGCTGTCACCAACACACCGCCACACACCTAGAACCGTAGAATATAGAATAACCCAAGTAGGAAGAGACCTACAAAGATCATCGAGTCCAACTCCTGGCTCCACATAGGACCTTACATCTGAAAGCGTTATCCAAAGGCTTCCTGAACTGTAGCAGCTTGGTGCCATGCTTACCACCCTCTGGTGCAGAACCTTTCCCTAACCCCCAGCTGCCCCTCCTCTGACACAGCTCCATGCCGTTCCCTCAGACCCTGTCCGTGTCACGTAGAGCAGAGCTCAGTGCTACCCCTCCACTCCCTGTGAGGAGATGCAGCTACCACGAGGCCTCCCCTCAGCCTATTCTGCTCTGAGCCAAGGAAACTGAGGGGCCCCTGCTGCTGCTCACACACCTTGCCCTCCAGACCCTTCCCTATTCTTGTAGCCCTCCTATGGGTGCTCTCTAATAGTTCTGTCTCCTTATATTGTGGTGCCCAAATATGCTCATGGTGCTCAAGGTGAGACCGCACCAGTGCTGCGTTCCACCCTCTCCCTTCACAGTTATTGGTGGTGGACAGCAAGCCACACCCAAAAAACAGAGCATCTAGAGGCTTATCAGGGGGAGTGAATGCTGGGACAGAAAGACCTGCAGGGGAGAAAGCAGTGCAAGGAACAGAAACACCCTGCTAGCAACCACAGCGGTTCCTCCACCTGAGAGAAGGAGGTACACTGGCACTCCCACTGCACGAGCAAGTATGCTAAGAAAGACCCAGTGAGCTGCCCTCAGTGCAGGGTTGTGGTGTCCCCTCCATTTTCTGAGTGAGGCACATGGAGGCTCAGAGCCCTTTGGAGCTTCTCAGGCAGCTATGGGCTGCACAGCAGAGAGGAGCAGCAAGCGGGAGGGAACATTTGCAGTACCAGCTTCAGCTCTTGCTCCAGTCATGGTGCTGTCAGCCCCAACTTGGCTGGATCCACACTCAGCTGTCCTTAACAGCAGGCACAAAACTATTGGAAAAATGTTTTAAACAAATGCATATTCAGATTTTTGTTCTTTCTGACACAACAACGGGAACACCTCAAGATAGTTCTAAACGCTATTTAAGGTTGCATCATACATTTTATAACATAAATTATTAAATGACTTAATGGACAATGCATTAGAAGGAAAACAGGCAAATTACAGAATAATTTAACTGTTGCAAAGAAACAGAGCAACTTGCAGGACGTAAAACACTCTATTTTGACACAGAATGCCTGAAGCTAAAGCAATTAAGGCTGCAAAATATTGCCGGCTGACATGATGTGTATGTAAATTTGTCATTCATTGGCAAGGGTTTGTAACAATCACAAGCAATGCACACAATAAAACAACCATGTGGTATGAAATGCTTTCTCCATAGAGTGCTCTGAAAATGGTGGTTATGTATCATTTAAGTGTATCATTATTATATGTGCAGTACTTGGTTGTGACAAAAGATGCCTCCTCAATACCAGTTGCTCAAAGATAGCCCTTCCAAACCCTGTTTAGCATTATATGTATGCAGGATCATGACAATTTTTTTTTTTTAATTCCTTCTAAGAGCACCATGAGCTTTTCACCAACGACTCAAGTCCTAGTGACTAAGCCCCTCTAGGATGGTTCATAAAGGCTCCCAGACTCACCGCATTTTGCCAGGAAATCTGGCAAAGAGAGATGCCAGAAAAATACCAATATTTATGCCACGGAGTCTGTTACTCTACATTAAACTGTGACCAGTAAGAGGCTCTCTGAGCTCTGACCAAAACCAAGCAGATCTGGCTGTCAATCCCAGCACTGTGTGCCAGCTGCCTGGCTGGAGGGCAAGGACAGGAGCCTGGACACTTTTGTTCTGCCAGGGGATTTTGCTGGAGAGGCAAATTGAGCTGCCTCCACTCTTCAGACACAATTTAGGAAGTGGCTTTCCCTTAGGAAGAGAACAAGTTTGTGTTTTAAATTTCTGCTCTCAGACACATTTCAGAAAAATTATCCAAAAGAAAACAACAATTTTTCTTAGGAGTAAAACATATTTCCTTGGGACAAGATTTGACCACCACATCCACCATCGCTAAACATCCTACTCATGGCGTACTAGGAAAAAAGCAGACTCCCCAAAGTCTCACATATCAAGGGTGGTGAGAGCAAGGTTCTCACCCCCCCAATCCCACTGCCCACATTCACCTCCCTTGTGTGAGCCCCTGGGCCATCACACCCTGAAGCCAGCACAGAGAGCGGCTCACCAGTCTGCCCCTGCCCCTAGTGCACCCACTAAGGACAGCGATGGCACAGCAAGGACCAAGTCTGCCTAAAAAAAAAAAAAGAAAAATCTGCACCCAGTCATTGGATGGAGATTTGACCTCTTCTGGGGCAGTGGGCAGCTGTCATTAGAAAACTCAACATTTCTGATTGCCACAGCAGCACCAGTGCAGCTCCTGACAAAGGGTTCTGCAGCCGTACCTCAATCCCATGTCTGTTTTTCACCTGACGTCCACACTCATTTTTTTTCAAGTCCCTCTCTTATAAGTTGGTGCCAAAGGGTAGGAGAAAAGGGTGTGAGAAGAGGGTGAATTTTAAACCATCTCTCCATACAAATAGAACAGGTTATGCATGCCTCTCTGAAGTACGGTATTAATCCCAATTGTGCCATAAAATATATATGACTCACTTGAGCCTTGTTCTCTGGTGAATTATGAACTATTATATCACTCGTGGGATAAGTATTATGTCTCTTAAGAGACTATCACCTTTCCTCTATTTTATAACATAAAACTTCATTGAAACCTGCCGTGCCTGATCGAAGAGACTTCTCATGATCCACATTAAACCTTCTCCTTCTGCAGCTCCCTTCGTTTAGCTGATGTTCATGTCAGGGTGAGTTCTTTCAGATGTAGAATAAGCATAAATTAGTATGTAAGAGAAGTAGTCGTTTAGCAGAATTTTTTCTTTAATAAATCTGGTGATATTTATATTTCATCACAGAGCAGGAAGATTTTTTTACACATTTAAAGATTTATTCCTCTAGTAAGTATCCAATTAATAGGGCTTTAGCATGCAGACAGGATTTGTATTTATGCTGAAGAAAATGTGTTCTCATTATACTTTTATTCTCATGTTAGATTTATTGTGGTTTCCATTATAATTTATTTTAGTAGCTCCTTTTTCTAATTCTTTATATTTACATGTCTCTTCCAACAAAAATAATAATACATAAATAATACCTGACAACGCTTTGCAGATTTTCTCTATTTGTATGCTTTAATTTTCCAAGCATCCTGGAATGGAAATGCTGTGAACAACAAAGGCAATCTCTATGTGATCTCTATTACATGAAAAATTATCATTTTCATTTCCTCTTCACTCTGCCAAGTTCTTTCCAAGTTCCAGCCTGCAGTGCATTAATGTAGGAAAGAAACAGCACCAAAGCCAAACACTCCACCACTTTCTAATAGGTACTCACTGAGCACACCTACATCTTCAGACCCACTGCAAGAGTGATAGCACAAGACAGCTGCCTCCCTGCTGCATTGCAGCACATCAATTTTTCCTCTTCACTGTCGCATGTATTTTTCCATAGGCCTTTTGGCTTGCTGGCAGTTATTCTGTGATAGCACAGTACTATTGCTGCTGCTGTTACGCACAACGCTGCTGAGGAAGATATTCACAAATGGAAGTTTTGCTGTTCCTCACCCAGCCCACAGATTTCTGCACCAGGAGAGGGGCCCAAACTGTCAACAAGAGTGACCCCTCCAGTGGTCATGTGACACCCAAAGTAAGAGGAGACCTGTACAAGCAAAGTGCCATCACTCACACCTCATGCTGAGGGCCATGCAGCTCCTTCCCAGGTCCATGCAGCATGAGATAACTCCCTGGTGCAACCCGCCCCCATCTCCAGGAGCAGCCCCATGCCCAACCCTGAAGTCCTGGGCCCAGAGAAGCCAGCCCAGCCACCCCGCATCTGTCAGTGAGAGAGCTGAATTGGTCCAGGCAGCACTGCAGAAGATGCTGCTTTCATTTTTCAGTGTACCCTCTGCTGGGAAAAAAAATGACTTTGTGTTAGATATCACATCTAATTATTCCTGTTGGGCTGGCCCAGAGAAATGTCAACAGTGCATTGTAAGTGCTAATTGGGGTGTCCATGCTCCACAGTAGATTTGGGATACAACACCCAAGCCTGGAGAGGTTAAGCATGTTTTAGAATACTGTACTGTAATGAGCTTAGTCTCCATGGAAGAGGCACAGCGCTGCGTGTCGCACTGCACTGCTCTGCTCTGGCTGCAAGAGGCTGCAGGGGGCTGCGCTTTTTTAATACAGGGATGGTGACAGTACCTGAACTCAGTACCCAGCCAGTTTACTGGTGGCAAGTCCACCCACAGGCTGCTTCCTCAGCTTTTCCTTTCCCAAATTGCCAGGACACCACTTGAAACAAATCCATGCACATCTCAGAGAACTTTTCCTCTCCCAGAGGATGAAAGAGGATCCTGTGATGGGATGTTAATATATAGCAATAGGGCTCCCTTCCATAACTCTGTACTCAGCGCTGAGGCACAAGCACCAGAAGGAAAGCTGACGGTCTGCTCTAAGGTCAAAGATTGGTCTCAGACATGTTCCCTGCTCCACACAATACTGCCTTCATTAAGCCCTGTGTGCTAACACAGACCACTTAGGCAGTTATTCCCCAGCTTTCTTGTTCTTCCCAACTTCTGATGAGGAGGTAACAGTTCCAACCCCCACAGCAAACACAGGGCACAGCCTGGCTGAGAGCTCCAGGAAGGGGCTGCACCTGCTGTGGGGAAAGGGGGCAGGGGACGCCCTGGGGCAGAGGCCCCATCCAAGAGCTCCCGAGCTGTGTGCTGCTGAGAAGAAGGCACTGAGAAGCTGCACCTCTGCCACATATGTCAAACAGGGAGATGAAGCGCTCTGTGAGAGGAAGGCAACTTGCTAAGCCCAGGTGCAGGGACAGCATTTGTCAGACCATCCTCAGCAGTGGCTGGGTTCAGTCAGCTGGGGAATTCTCTTTTTTAGGACAGCACCCAGAGGAAGCAGCTCCATTTCCTTTTCCTCACTGCATATTCATAGAGACTAGTGCAGCTGTACAACAGAATCATAAATTCCGCTAATAGCTGTTCTGCCCCGGCCACGTGTGACACTGCTGACAAGATGTCTGCAAAGGTACCTGCACAGCACTGCGCAGAAGAGCAGGCACAGATATTTTTCTCCATCCTCCTGGAATAAAAGCACCATGTTGGCTGCTTCTCTCGGTGCACAACGAAGAACGGGATGTTGAACTGGAGAGGAGCCTGCTGCAATTTATATGGGGTCATAGCAGTGTGCTCCAATTTACCACATTCTGGCAGCAGGTCTAGAAGAGGGATACATGTTGAACAGTTCAACACCTATCTAGAAAGTGTGTGCCTGGATGGAGAGAGCTGTCTGATAGTTTACACAGAGCACATACATGCCGCACTGCCACACAGCAACACCCGCTTCTTGCATACTGCAAGAAAACATCTTCCTCTCTGTCCAGGTCCTGTGTTTTATTTTTGTTTGCGTTCTGATACAGCAGAAAATCAGGGTGGGGAGAAGGGAAGGAAGGGAGCAAAAAGCTAAATAAATATTTAATGTCTCAGCACCTGTCATAGAGTTTCCGCTCACAACCACTATCGATTTCCTGGTAGTTCTCCTCCCCTACCCAACTTCATTAAAGAGTAAAAGTAAAGTAGTAAGTCATTTCACACTCTGTCTGACCATTATACAATAATAGCAAGATTTCATGCAAGGGTACAACATTATGCCCATCTGCAATCACAGTCTCTTTGCAAAAATCTCAATTCACACTTCACATGCAGCTAACCTTGTTACCATTCCCTTCCTAAATCCATCAGTCTTGCAGCTGCACGTCTTCACAGCCCAACATCTTAAAATTCATCACTTTGACACCCTCACATCCCTACAGGTCAAGCTAAAGGAGCCAACCAAGAATAATTAAGGGGTACCCCAGATGTTTGGTTACTTCTACCAACATTTCCTGGAATGAGTGTATGTTTCTCTTTGTATGCCAGTGATCCATGTAAGGTCCTTGTTTTAAGGGACAAGACCTCAAACAAATTTCAGACTTCTCCCCACACCATCTTTTTTTTTTTTTCCTTTTTTTTTTTTTTTTTTAAGTATACATCTTTGTAGCTGAAATTTGAACAAGAAGCGCGATAATGAGTAGGTTGAGGGAAGGAAAGGTGTTATCTCATTAAGGTAATTACTAAGACAGCCCCACCGTTACCACGGTTTGAAAATGTGGCAATTAAAGCGCTCTACGTGGGCTCTCAGAGACGGGGGAACGCGGCGGCCTCGGACGAGTGCCGGGAGGGGCAGAACGTGGGTGCGGGATGGGAGCGGGGCCGCAGCCCGCTGGTCAGGGGGCTGCGCGGGGCTCCGTGGCGGGGCCGGGGGGGGCGACACGGCAAGCCCATCCCCAGCGGCTCGGGTCGCCTCGCCCGGGTTCCCTTGAAATTCGCTCATTTTGAGGAACGGCGTTTGTGCGCTTCCATTAATAGAAACGGCTCGTGGAAAATAGGGCATATGAATATGGAAACGGAGTTTTGATGTGATGGGCGCCCTGCCGGCCCTTGCGCTCCGCCAGGGAATGCGCCCGCTCCGGCTGCCCGACGGCCCAGCACGGCCTCGGGAAAGAGCGAAGTTCAGCGGCACATCCGGGGAACGGGTCAGAGCGGAGCGGCCCTCTGGGGGCCACCAATCCCATCCACCTATTCTGCGCCGTTGCCGGGAGTGTCGGGCTCCATCGGCTGCCCCCCGCCAGGCCCCCCCGGGGACATTTCGATGCCTTCCCAGGAGCCGAACCGGCGGCTGCTCCCGCGGGGAAGAACGGTTTGTGCTATGCTCCCGTACCCGTAAATGGGACTCCGCGTTCCAGCGCCCGCCGGGAAGGGACCCTCTCGGGGTCTCCGAAGGGAGAAGAGGGCTCTGCAGCGGGGCGGAATGAAGGGGGAAAGCCGCGTTATTCCAACTTGCGTCGGGTATTCGCCGCTCGGCCCCGTTACCCGTGGGCTGGGGCGGTTTCTGACATTTCGAAGGGCTCTGCCCCTTCCCCGGGTGCCCCTTACCCGGCCAGGCTGCACCCACCCTAGAGCGCTGCAGCGGGATGTAAGGCGACTCACGGTGCGCCGCCGCATGGGAGCGTCGCCTGAGTTTTTGAGGAAGATAAACTCTGCAAAGGAAAAAAACAGCAAACGTTAAAACCCTCCCGTACGCGAACCGGTGCTGCGGGCAGCGCCGGGCTCTGGCGGCGGGAGCGCAGATCGCTATCTCTGCGGGTAGCGCCGGGAGAGCTGCTCAGGTCCGACATGGGGGAGCAACGTGACCGGGGAGGCGCCTCACTGCGGCATCGCACCCCTCGGCCCGACCGCGTCCCCACCGACTCACCTCCCGCTCTGGCAACGGCAGAGCCGAGCTCCACAGGCAAGAATTACCCTGACCCCGTTGCCGCAGGAACAAAACAACGGGACACGGAGCATGGCCAAGGCGTCCCGCGTCCCACCGCGCCGGTGTCACTCCGGAGAGACGCGGGCAAGAGCTGAGCGGCCGCGTCCCGCTTTTCTTCCCTGCCAGTTGCAACGGGGAAACACGGGGCCGGCCGGGACGGAGCTCTAGGGCAGCCCCGGCCTCGGGACGAGTCTCGACTTCTTCCATCTTCATCTCGGCCTCCTGTATCTTCCGCACGGCCTGCTGCCAGGCACCGGGGAGCGAGGCCACGAGGCTGTCTCGCACGAGCCGTGCCGAGCCGTTCCGGGCCGCACTGCGCCGTTCCGAGCCCCCGGAGCTGTCCGCGGTGCTGAGGACGGGCGGAGAGGTGCCGCGGTACCACCGCGCGGTCCGCGGCCGTCCCGGTCCCCAGCGGAGCGGCGAGTGCCGGGGGAGCAGCAGCTTCCTCCAGGAAGCCAGCGGCCTGCCGGGTCCCCTCGGGCCACACCTCTCCTCCCTTACGTCCCGTTTCGTTTCCACGCTCAGCGAACCCACATCGAGGTCTCTCCGTTCCCTGGGGTTCAGAGCTGAGAGCCCCTCTGTCCGACGGCGGACGGCTTGATTCGTTCGCATCTGCAACCGGCCCGAAGGATGGCTCCGGCCCGGAAGGCGTTCGCATTTCCCTTCCAGCCCCGCTTCCCAAAACGCCGAAAGGGGAGATAAAAGGCAGCGACCGGGGCCTCAGCCCACCTCCCTACCCTCCAGACGGGGCTGGGAGAACACCGCAGGAAGACCCCCACCTGTTCCCCACCCCTCCCCCACCTGGAGCCCCTCGGCCACCACCCGGGAGACATTCTCTCAGCTATTTACCACGGACTTTCTTCCCTTATTCTCACTACTTTCTAGCGACTTCGCGCCTCCAAAACCGAACCCCATCGAGAAGAACAACCATGCCGGGACCGCTCTTCCATTAGGGTCGCATCCCTTTGGAAGAAAGAGGACCTGGATGCGTTGTTCGGGAGCGGCCGAGGGCCCTGACCGAGCCCCGTGTCCCGCTTCCGCCCCGGCCCCGTTTCCCCGCTTCCGCCGGGGCTGCTTCGGGGCTGCGGGGAAGTGCCGACGGCGGCCGCCCGACGCGGAGCGGGGCGGGGGGGCGTTCCCGGGCCGCTCCCCTTTGTTAGATCAAGGCAGGGGTCAATATGGTTTAACGCGAAGTTATTAGCAGAGAGATCGGCAAGCCGCTCGCTAATTAGCAAAGCCCAAATAAACGTGCCCGGAGGCTTCTCCGTCTCTTTTTCCTTTTTTTGTCGTTTTTTTTCCCCCCTCTCTCCCCTTCCTGTCTGTCTTCGAGAAAAAGGGAACACTAGAGGGAGAAAAAAAAAAAGAAGAAGAAGAAAGAAAGAAAGAAAGCAAAGCCAAACCCTCAGAGGAGAAGATAGCACTGGCCTTTATGAATGTTTTATGGGTAATTGCTGTATAACTTTCTAATTTCGCGGGGGGTGCCGACCTCCGAATGCTACGGCCGGAGCCGCCCCGGGACCCGGCGGAGGGCAGCGACCCCGGCCCGAGCTCCTCTCCTCCCGCCTCCAATCCCCACGGGGCCGGGCGGCACCGGGCCGGGAAGCGCCTGCCGCGGGGCGGCGACGGCGCTGGGGGGCTCCGTGCCCGAGTCCCCTCGGTACTCACCCCCGCGCGGCGCTCGTTGCCCGGCCCGGCCCCGCGGTCCCGGCCCGCCCCGCCGCCCGGCCCAGACGCTTCAGATAACGGCGAGGGCCCGCACCTGCAGCGCGGAGGCTTTTAGGGTTTTGTGTTGGTTTTCTTTTTCCCTTCAAAGTATACAGGAAAAAAAAAAAAATCGCCGGTTATGAAACAACGAAAATATCAATAATAGTAATTCTAAAAAAGAGTGGCGCTTGCATTTCCAGCTCAGAACTCCTTGCATTCTCGGCACGGGGAAAATTAGCTGCCTTGAGTTTCCACGTTTGTTAAAAAAAGATAAAGTTTATTTCTTTTTTTTCTTTTTTTTTTTCCCTGTAATTTTTCAGTCACCAAAAAAAATCTATATTTCGTCATCTAAGCATTTATTTTACTGAATCCAAAAAGACATGAAAAGGGACGGGGAGAACCACGTTCGTTCGTTTTAAACTAACGTAGAGAAGTGAATTTTTCTTTTTTTTTCTTTTTTTTTCTTTTTTTTTTTTTTTTTTTTTTTTGGACGACATATAATAAATATGATATAGCACTCAGCACTCGGTCTGTACAACTGGCCGCACTGGGGAGCATGCCGCTTTCCGATAAGAAAGAAAAAAAAAAAAAAAAAAAAAAAAAAAAAGGTCATGAGAAAAATCAGTGCAAAGATCTCCGTTCGCCGGCGCTTTCTCCGACGGGCGGGGGCGGCCCTCGGCCCTCCGCGCGGCTACGGCCGCTCCCTCCGCCCCCCGCCCGCTGCCCGCTCTCCGAGTCCCGGCTGCAGGGGCTCTGCCCCCCGCGTGCGCTCGTTCCACTTACGGGATGCGCTTCGCGGCCGCGCGGTTCGAGAGTCCCCGCTCTGAGCGCTCTCCGCTCCGCCGGCGGCTGCCCGGAGCCCCCGGGCTTCCCCTCGCTGCCTTCTCCGCGGTGCTGGGGCTCGGTCGGGGACGGGGAAGGGAAGGGCTGGTGGGGAGCGCGGTGCCGTCTCACCGCGGGTGCGGGGTGCCCGGCATGGGGCTGCCCAGCGGGTTGAGAGCCGGCTGCCCGCCGGGCCCCAGCCCGTGGATGAGCACTCGCGGCACCAGCGGCCGCTGGAGCTGAGGGTGCGGTGCGGGGGGAGTCCGGTACATGCTGCTGTACATGGCCGCGGCCGCCGCGGCTGCCGTAGTGCTGTCCATGCTGCCCAGCAGGCTGGGGTGGTAGAAATAGGGCGAGGGGAACATCCTCTGCAGGGCCGAATAGTTCCCGGCCTCGGCCAGCAGCTCCAGTCCCACCGCCGTCTGCCGCTTCCACTTGGTCCTGGGGGGGGAGCAAAGGGGAGGCTGCGGGCAGGGGTCGCGGGGGGCACGGCCGGGCCCTTCCCTCCCCCGAGCCCCGCACGGTCCCGCACACGGACACACGCACACGCGCGGCGGACAAATTAATAAACATGGCGGCCCGGCGCGGTGACATTAATGTTTTCCGACAGAATTAGGGTGGCCGCGACCGTATGTAATGAGACAGAAAATTACGGCAGCGGCGACAACCGCAAGGAGCCCCCCCACCCCACCCCCCCTTCCAGCGCCGGGCCCGCGGCCGCCCCGTCGGGGCCACTTACCTGCGGTTCTGGTACCACGTCTTCACCTGCGTGTCGGTCAGGTTGAGCGCGGCGGCCAGGTCCATGCGGTCCTGCACGCTCAGGTACTTCTGACGCTCGAAGCTGCGCTCCAGCTGGTTCAGCTGGTGGTCCGAGAAGGCGGTGCGCGCTTTGCGCGGCTTCTTGGCCCTCACCGGAGGGCTGTCCCGGCTGCTCGAAATCTCCCGGTCGCCCTCCTCCTTTGTGCCTGCAGCAAACCGAGGCGCGGTGAGGGGCGGCGGAACCCGGCTCCGGCTCCGGCTCCGGCCCCAGCCCCGCACCCAGACCGGCCCGGGCTCTCCGGGAACGCGCTCTGCGTGCCACCCGCGAGGCTTTCGTTGTTAACTAGCCCTCTCCCCCGCCCGCCACTCCGGGACATCGCTCCCTCAGCCCGAACGCTGTCCGGGGCCGCAGCGCTCCTTGATCCTCCCCGCAGGACGAACCATAATCTCCCTAATTGCCTCACTGGGGAGCGCGGGGAGCGCAGACAGCCGGGCCGGGCCGTGCAGCTGCTCGGCCGTGCCGCGGGGCGCTCGGCGCTAGCGCGGAAATAGCGAAACGGGAGGCACACGCTGCTCCTGAGCCCCGCAAAACACGGCGACGGGGCGAAAAGAGAACAACGTGGCCCGGCCCTGGCGGTTCACAGCGCACTCCGTGCCCGGGCACAGCCCCTGCGTACTCCTTCCCCGCGCACATCGCCGCGCTCAGGCACAGACGGGGCTTTCCCGGGAGCATCAAATCCGCCCTCAAAAACTTAAATAACATAAAATAAGGAGCGGGGGAATGGACCTTCCGTCCCGAAGCGCAGGGCAACAATTGGCGCTGCGAGGAAAGCACAAAGCCCCGGACTCCCCCTGCCCACTGCTCCGTTTGCTCTGTCGTTTAATTAAAAGTTGTTTCGTTTATTTGGTACTGGTCGGAGGGAAGTGCTTCATCGTTTCGGTTTATTTGTTATTTTTTCCTTCCTTTCTTTTATATCTAACGATCCAAAGCGGTTCTACGCGCCGTTCCTCGAAAGCCGGACACTGGTTTGTGCTCATCTGCGTTACAAATACACGCATTTCGGCTCCAAACGCGACCCCACCGCTAGGCCTATCTGCATTTAAAGCTAACAAGTTTAACTGCACATAAAAATAAATAAAAATGCATTCTTAGAAAGAGGAGGACGGGCCCTCGGAGAACAGCACCGGGCTCCTTCCGATCGCGGCGGATGGCACCGAGCAGCGCAGCGCGCAGCCCCGCCGCGTTCCGCCGCGCACAGCCCCGCACTCACCGCACCGCCAGCACTCACCGTGGCATTTGATGTCGCCCTGCGGGTCCTCACGCTTGTCGAGCTTGGCCTTGTCCTCCTGCTCCAGCTTCGGCCGGAAGCTCTCCGGGGCCGCGCCGCCCTCCTGCTTAGGGGTGTGATGGGGCGAGGGGACGCTGGTGCTGTAAGGCGCGCACGCCGCCAGCGGTTTGCCGTCGCCCAAAATGTCCTTAATTAAAAACGAGGAGGTGGCAGTCCGGGGGCCGGCTCCGGCCGAGCCCAGCTGGGGCGGCGGCGGCTGCGGGGGCGACGGCTGCAGGCCGGGCGGCGGTGGATGCGGGCCGAGGTGCAGGCGGTGCGGCGGCGGAGGGAGGTTCTCGGCGGCCGCCAAGCGCGGCTCGGGGTGCTCCATGCTCACCGACACCGGCGACGACGGAGCCGTCCCCACGGTGTCGATCTCGGAGCAGGGGGACGGCGTGGCCTGGCTCCGGAAATCCGCGGGCCGGCCGTCGCCGTGCGGCCGAAAGTCTCCGTTCATGACGCCGGGGCTGCCGGAGCCGCCGCCCGCCAGGATCGTGTCTATCCCGAAGCTGGAGCCGCTCGGCCCCTCCATGGCGGCCCGCTAGCGGCGCGACCGCATCCCGGGGGGCCCCGCGCCGGGGGGGGGGGGGGAGGGAGGATGCTGCCCCGAGCTCCGCGCACCTGCGGCGCCGGCGGCGGACGGGGGGCACTTAGCGCGGGGCCCCCGCCGGGCGCCGCATCGCCGCCAGGCCGGGCAGGGCTGGGCCGAGCCGCCGAAGTTTGCGGGAAGTTGCACGGCGGGAGAGGTGCGGGCGCGGCGGAGCGGGGAGGACTCCGGCCACTGCGGCGCGCCCGCCCGTGCCGGCCGGCTCCTCTCGGCGGCGGCGACTCCCCCCGTGACGTCACGGCCGCCGCCGCCGCGACCCCCGCGGGTTATTATAAACCCGGGCTTTTTCCGCCGCCGCCGCCCGCCCCCATTGGCGGCCCGCGGAGCGGGGCCTGACGCCGCGCGGGAGGCAGCCAATGAGCGGCGGCGGCACCCGCCGTCGGCCCCGGCCCCGCCGCCCCCCTCCGCCCCGCGCTCGGCCCCGGCGTCGCAGCGCCGCCCCGTCGGGGTCCGGGCACCGGCGGGACGGGGAAGGCGAGGCACAGCGCGAGCGGATGAGGAAGGAAGGGGAGAGGTGCGCGGAGGGAACCGCGGAACGTGAGGGGAGCGGCCCAGCCGGGATTCGGAGGCAGGGGAGTGCGGGAGTGCTGCGGGTGCCGTCGGGGCTGCGCCGAAGGCAGGAGCGGGCCGAGCCCCGGGGAGCAGCGGCGGCCCGCGTTGGCGACGGCGGGACGCTCCCTGGTTGGATGTCAGAGTAATGGGAACTGCCAGTGACAAGGCGTCGTATTAATCCTGATTAAGTTCCGTGTCAACCTAATTAGCAGAGTAATTATAAGGTGGTAATGAATGATTCAGAGTTCTCCGAGTTACATTTTACTCCGAATTGCCATTTCCGGGCCCCTGCTGACACTCCCGTGCCTGTGGTCCCGTCCTGTCCAAGCAGCGGGACCTGCCCGACCCCAGCCCGTCATCCGTGGCCCTAACGCCCCCGAGGAGCGGGGAACAGGGCCAGGCCGGGCCGAGCCGGGCGTGCCAAGGGCTCGGCTGCCGCGGAGACACGGTTGGCTCCAGGGAGAATGTTCGGGAGCTGACGCTCTCCCTGCCGCCAAGATCACGGCTGCCCACCGACGGCAGCCCCGAGCCAAAGGAGGACAGCGCGGATGCGGGGCCGTTCTCTCTCCCGCCTCTTCCTGCCGGCCCCGCACTGGTAATCCCCGCCCTGCTCTCCCCGGTGACCCCCGCAGAGCTCCGATCTCACACCCGCTGGGCACCACGGCGGTTCGCGGCCGGGCTCCCGCTTTTCCTAAGAAATTATCCGACGGCAGGAGACTCCTAGCCAGCAGATCGCCCTCGAGGCCATTCCCCGGCTCCGCTCGCGGCTCTCGAGAAGCCCCCTCTTCTCCCCGACGGCCCCGGGGCGATACCGCCAGTCCTGCGCCCGGCGCGGAGGGCCCGGCGGGGCTGCAGGGCCGCCCGTGTCCGCTGGGCGGCGACAGCGGCCTCCCCCGCGGTCCCCGTCGGTTGCCCGGCGCGGTCGGGGCCGGGGGCAGCGCGGAGGTCGCGGCTCGGCGTGTCTGCCCCGAGAGCCGGGGAACGAATAAGGAAAGAAAAAAGGGACGGGGAAAAAAAATGGGGGGGGATGGAGGGGCGGGAAATGGAGATTGAAAAGAAAGATGAGAAGAAAGGAAGAAAAATATTTTAAAATTGCAAATGCACGGGCAGGTTCCTGCAGCAGAAAGGCAGCCTGCAGCGGCCGCATTTATCCCTCTGTCCTGGTTTGCAATTTACCAAAAGTATGTCCTAATTATCCTCAGGGGGATGAGGGATCCGAGGTAATATGTTACACTAACATAATCCTGTAACTCACAATGCACTTCCCGTCCCGGCATCGGGATTTAGGGCTTAAAGTCATGTTCCCAAAGAGCGAACACCTTTCATTTCCCTCTTTTTATTTTTTAATCCTCGTCTCCATTGTGCACGAATATTCTCGGGGAGCGGGCTGCGAGGCCCCGCGATGGCTCTGGGCTCCGGGGGGCCCCGCTCCGCCAGGCTCTGGTGCGGAGGGGCAGAGGAGTTCGGCCCGCACTTGTTGAGGCCCGGGGCGGCCGCGGGACGACTGTTGTTCCCCTCGTTCCCCTCTCGTCCCACCCGTCTGGCTGCGGACAAAGGCTAGGAGCGCTCTCCCCCCCCCAACCCCCACGCTAATAAATCAGCGGTATCCGAATCAAAGCGATGAGCGAAGGTGCCACTCAGAGGAATCGGACGGGGCCCCGCTCGTTAATTAGCAGCAGCTAATTAGAGCGGCACTTTGAGCGTTAATCAATGGCCCTATGGATGCTGGGCGCAGTGAGTGGCTGTCGTGTGCCGGCTGGGGTGCTGCAGCGGGCGACCCGGCCTCGACGGCCTTCGGACAGCGCTGCGCGCCCCGA
>CM060568.1:15417500-15445000 GCA_030625065.1 Alectoris magna
AGTTAGAGATCCAAACAATCAAAGAGGCTTGTTAACATGCGCTGTCAAATGCATCAGTGCTATTAATTACTACAAATTAATGTGACTCTCTCTTCCTCTGGTGATTGGAATAATAATCAGCTGGATTCATGGAATGAGCACAGAGAACATATGCAACCCTGCCAAAAATAATAAGTTAAGGAACCAGTAGACATTTGCAATCTTTACGCTTACAGGCTTGATAATTTGCTTGTTGCTGGTGTGTCCCACTTTACCATGTCCTTCCAATTGCTGGAAACTGCTTCATCTGCATCCTGGGTGAATGCCCGTCACCATCTCTGCAGCAGCGCTTGTCCCTGGGACAACGTGCTCACCCTCTCCTGGTGAAGGAGGACATGTGCCCAGCGGCTCACCCTACTCCACAGAGAATGGGTTTGGGGAATGGGAATGCACTGCCCACATGCAGAGGGACCATAAAAATACTAAACCTATGATGATGTTAGCCCCATCTGAGGTAGGAAACCTGTGCTGCGCTCTCATCAGTGCTGCTTTCACTCATCAGTGAAATGCCTTTCCTGGTGCACACTCAGAAGCAGGCTGGCCTGCCAGGCCGCACATTATCTGCCCAGTGCAATTTACCCATCCCCACCTCTCATCCTGTCTCCAAACAGCAGTGCTCTTGCTGCAGCTGTGCAGCACAGCTCATCATCTTCAGTTCTAACTATCCCCTGCAGCAGGCACCGCAGGGCTCTGAGCATTGCCCACCATTCACCCAGTTTTACCACAACCACTGAACGGAGAACTGGCTTCCCGTAGTCTTTGCACTTACAAAGAACCCTTCCAGCTATGCAGACTGGCCAGGCCAGCAACAGCAGCAGACACCAGATTGCAGTGTGCCCGTGGCCCAGGCACACCACCCATCTCGGGGGGGGGGGGGGGGGCACAGGCCTCAGACATTGCTGTGGGTCTGAGGGTTCGGTGAGGAAAGAAGATAGGTGACAGAGAGAAGGAAAGCATTACATTGATGGATGTCATTTTGTGTTCCCTGGAACGCTAAACTGAAGCACAGCCCAGGCTTCACTCAGGGGACAATGGTGCTGGGAAGGGCAGCATACAACTTACAGCCCTGAAATGGAAAGGAGGAAGAGAGCCAGCTCCACACCTGTGGGAGAGCTCCACATTCTTTGTACCAGAACCTTTAAGGTTGGAAAAGACCTCTAAGATCTAGTCCAACCACCAACCCATCCCCACCATGCCCACTAGCCATGTACCTCAGTACTACATATACGTGGTTCTTGAACACCTTCAGGGATGGTAGCTCTGTCACCTGACTGGGCAGCCTATGCCAGTGCATTAGAACTCATCCCGAGAAGAAACTTTTCCTAATATCCAGTCTTAGCACCAACATGTCAGGAGGAAAGCTCTCATTCCCCTGCACCTCTCCCACAGCCCAACCAGCTCCCCTCCCCAGGCCAGGAGGGGAAAGGAACAGGTTTTCATCCCAGTACAAGCTAATGAGGCCTCAAACCACAGCAGGCGGATCTTCTCTGCAGTACACTGTGTTGCTGGCAGGGCTGTGCCACAAGGCTGCGTGCACGGCACAAACATCCCAGCACCACACACAGCCCTGGACTGTCACATGTCTCAGGGAGATGCACTGACGGTGCCTTGTGTGGGACAGAGGGCACCATGGTGGGGCTGGAAGACACTGTCTCAGTGCAGCAAGAGGAATTATCCTGGCACCATCTGGTAGCAGTTTTTCATTTTTGACAACATTTAAAAGTTAATTTGAACTCCAGCAGTGACAAATAGGTCTCAGACCTCACCTGGCCTTGGTGACCCCTTGACCTAAGCACACAGAGTAATTTGTTTGGGGCTGCGCATCCTGATATTTTGCTGCTGTGCCTAATCCAAAGAGACCACTGGATGCTGCCCAGTGGCACCCTGGTAACCCCAGGCTGATCCTGTTGGGGCTGGGGGGAGGCAGAGAGCTCTATGCCCCGCTTGCAGCAAGCATGGGAGAAGGGCTGGTGGTGCTGGAGTGCATTCTCCCAGCTGGAGGCCATAACAGACCGTAGCCATGCAGAATTGGCGCTTCCCAACACCTAATGACGGGAGACATTTATTACTGCTATTACAATTATCACTGTAATTTAGTTTAAATACGAACTTAGATGTAAGTTACCCACTCTGAATGCCACTCATTATTGCTTCAGTGCATACACACCCATGCGTGCGTGTACACATCTACACGCCCGAGTCCTGATATAAATAAATAATCCCTTTAGACAGAACAGCATGACAGCAAAAGCTTTCAGATGAAAACATGGTGTGAAAATGTAGCGTGTCTCTTCTCTTTATGTTCTACCGCAAATGCAAAGGAAATTTATTGCTTAAAATATGTGCAATCATTTTTACCTGATTACCTGTAGGTGCTCTATGTGGCTCCGTACAGAAGATGGTACATACTCTGTCTCCTGCAGAGATCTGGGTTTATTACAAGCACACTTCCATTCTTTCACATGTCTTTGTGAATTTGAAGGGGCTGCTTAGAATTTGTCACTTATTTTTAACAATATAATTTTCTTTGGAAGGAACGTTCTTGCTAAGCTTGACATGTGATATTTAATCACATATTGACCACTCAGCGTTACTGTAATGCTTCCTGTCAGCTGCAGTGCAGCAGGCAGAGTTCAAGCAACACATTTGCCTGGAGTTCAGCATTCATTTAAATCAAATTTGTCAGCTTTCAATTTTTTTAAATGTAATATTTTATTTTTATTAAACGCAAGTTAATAATGCCTTGTCAGGCCAAGGGCATGTTTTAATGTGAACAACTCCAATGCTAAGTGAAATTGGAGCCGTAGCACCCTGCTAATAGAGCTGTGCAATTGCCCTAGTGCCTCACCCAGCACAAACACGCGCTGGCTTCACACTGTGTTATTTCAGGGACCCTCTTCAAATACAGAGTAACACCCACATATCTGGCCATGCACACATCCACGCACACGCTGCTGTGGAGGCGCGTGCTCCTGGTGTGGGAGCCCACAACGCCCACACACTGCCTACATGCGGCATATGCAGTCCCTCCTCTCCTTATGGAGGATGGTGCTGCTGCCTATGTCACAAGTGCTTCTGTTCTCAGCTTTCCAAATTTCCAGTGATGGTATATGCAGTGACTTGATTGTTATTTTTATTTTTAAGTGCTCATGCATGCAAGTGTACACATATGAACACTGCTTTCTACAAGGAACTCATGCAGCAAGGACATGTCTTCCTAGATATGTAGGTTGCTCCAAAAATAATGCCTCCTATTTGTTGCCATGGAAATCACAACAGATACATAGAGCAAAATAACACAGTTTGACAGAGCAAAGTCTTTGCTTCAAAACACTGTTTTTCCAACACAGTCACCACTGTTAGCTGTGCATTTTCACCAACAATGAACAAGAGCCTGCACGCCATGCTCATAAGAACCTGCGCCAGTAGAGGTGACCACTGTCACCACTGCTGAAACGCACCACCCACCACCTCACTGTACTCACAGCCACTGTTTGGTCCCCATAAATGTTCAGCAAATGACAATGAATGTTATTGTGTGCCATTTTCTCCTACATGGAGAAATTCAACGACACACCTTTCCTTCATGTGCACTTCCATGTCAGACGCCATTCTATCAGACTGCCCCTCTGATGCCATCTGCCAAAGCAGCAAATGTAATGGGATATTGTTGAGAATGTTCATTCTCAACTGCCACACCGCCAATACCCACCTCTGATGTCATGACCCAACATAATGAAAAGGGAGGCATTACTTTCGGAGCTGCCCTTATACATACAACTGTATGCATGCTTGGGTGCATCACCGATGCAGGATAGTTCATCTGCATGCACCAACAATGCAGGACACGCACCCATGGATGGCAGCCGAGCCTCTGCCACATCCATCTTCCAGTGAGCAAAGCGCTATCCCTCTTCCTGCTGCCAAAGACAGATGCACAGCAATGATCAGCCGTCGTATGCTGAGGAGAGGGAGATGGATGGAGGCTTCTACCCATGCTGTGAGCTGTAGCTATGGGAAGGAACAGAACACTGCACAGGGGCATAGAGCATCACACAGCTACCGAGCGTCTCTCAGAACCTTGCCCAGCCCAGACCCACGCTGCACCTTGGTGCTGTTACATTGGAATGGTGCAGCTAGAGCCAGCACAGTCACATTGTTGTGAAACAGTGCAAGAGAAAGTCACCCCAAAGAGGTGCACTCACATCTTCATTCCAGCTGTCCAGACATAATAAGGCTGTCCAGATTCTAATGATCAAAAATGTTCACTGTTGGCAATAAGGCATATGTATTAATTATAACTGCGCAGTTCAAACATGAGCTATTTTGCATAGGAGTAATTAGAATCACAATTGACCTTTTGTAGAAATGTAGGGTTATGCTTAATTCTAGCCACAAGCATTCAAAACATTTATTTAAATACTATTCCTACTTCTAAGCTCATAACTAAATCATTAGAAAGCCTCCCATTTGCTTCCCTGTGTTTCTGCACTAGCTGCTCACCATGCCCTGTGCCAACCAGGGGACCACTGCCCTCACTGACCAGCACCACATCACTCCCCAGCACCGCCGAGACGAAGCATCAGCCAGCAGGAACCTCTGCAGGAGGGCACAGGGAAACCCTTTTGATTTCAGCAGCCTGTAAAGCTACCAGATATCCTGAAAGCCCTTCCCCGTGCCAAGAAAAACACCAGCAATTTTGAGGGTGAGGTTTGGAGGGTCTGTCGGAGAGCAGGAATGTTTCACATGAGCAGGGACAGCTGGGGCAAGCCCACCATTTGCAACGTGCCTGTGGTGGTGCCTTCAATAGGTGGCACTTATGAATAATAATATGCATAATCTATCTTGTGCCCAGGCAGGAGAGAAAACATAAGTGGACAAGCCTGAAGGCATGGCCGTCTATTAAAGGTTGCTTGGGAATTCTCTGCAGAGTTAGGGCAAAACTGTGCAGCTAAACAAGGCTGGGGATTTGCATGTTTAAGAAAACAGCACTAATTGAAAACCGCTCTCTTCTGGATGAGCGATTTACATTTCTTACAGATCAAATTACAGAAGGGGAAACACAGTTTTGCCCTTTTATTGTTTATTTGATTGCGGGCTTTCACGGCTAACTTTCCTTTTTCTTAATGAGCTGCGGCACAGAACATCAAGAGGTGCCCCAATCCCCAGGCCACTGCGCACACCTAGAGCCCGAGCCCTGCAGAAACACACAGCCCTGCTTTGTTCTGTGGCTGTTTGCAGACACCTTGAGTTAAGCACCCAGCACTCGGGATCTCTGCAATTAAATACAAAAACAATTAGAAAATGGTATAAAAACCTCCCTCTCCCCAACTAGCGCTGCATATGAAACTCAGGTCTATTCCCCATGCAGCAGTGAGGACAGTACATCACCAGGGACAGACAGAGCTGATGTTAGAGCACTCCAAGAAATGATGAGGTAAGCATCTCTAGCTTTCCCCAGGGAAATAGCCAGACTCGCCCTTATTTTATAGCTGCTTACATTAGGCCCTGGTTGCTTTCTTCCAAAAGAAAGAAAAATTGGTATTGCTTAAAAAAGAATTGGGACTATTTTTAGCTCAGTTGAACACATCTCCTTTGCTCTGCTAAGCACAGAGCAGCCCCAGCCATATCCTCAGGTCTGCCCTATTCCCCAGGAGCACGAGGAGCAACTCCCCAACACAGGAGGAAATATAGCCCAGGAAAATGCTCCACCAGGGCAGGAAGCAGCTGAGCACTGAGCTGTGAGCCTGGCTGGAAGGTGCGTGAGGAGGAGGAGCTCTGCAGCAGGAGGGCAGCAGCGCTTCAGCCTCTTTGGAGGACACCCCACTCATACACAGAGAGGTCACCTTTATTCTGTAGAGATGACAAGGAACAAAAAGTAATAAACACAACAGTAAATGATTCCTAGACTGACCTCCAATACCCCCGCACCTCTGTCTGGAGAACAACAGGCATCCAAGTCACCAAGGAAAGCCTCCCTTCCTCCCCACTTATCTGCCGCACCTTGGACAGCCCAGCTGCAGGAGATTATGTGAATGCTGGTGGCCAACAGAAAGGGCTATCTGAGGAGCAGAGAACCTTGCTGTATTGGTTTTAACAATAGGTGTGTGGAAGGAGGTGGGGGGAAGAAAATCCCAGTGACAATTTAAAAATGCAAAGGAGTTTCTGGTGGCTGTATAAGTCAACATGCACAAGATGGCGACTGTAATGAGAATTTGAGAAAACAACATTCAGTGATAATGCATCAAACATTCAGCTTTGGTATCGCTGATGGCCAAACGAGAATCTATTGGCATGGGAAGAGTCCATCTCCAAATTTGCCACAGCCCCTGGAGGCCATGGGGTGGGAGCATGTGGGGCAGCTGATGTGGCTGTGCCCCGCTGAGACATGTCCCAGCACAGCTGCCCGCCCAGTGTCCTACCTGCACCTGGGTGCAGCTGGGAGCAGAACTGAGTGCCAGGGGAGAACAGAAGGGTGAGGCATGAGGATCTGGTGTTGGGATTTCCCTCTGCTGCTGATAGTCACTGTACATAGAAACTGGGTTTAAAATGTTCCTGCGTCAGAGCTGGAGCCACAATTAGGTGTGAATTACTGCACAGGGTTCAAGGCAGCACTCTTGTGCCCAAGCTGCCTAATTAGCAATTGTTAGTGTGGCAGAGCTAAGAAGTGCTAATATTCAAATATTATGACTGTGCTGCCTCTTACCAAAACCCACAATGTATTTGGAAGCTGGCTGTCATTTCAGGCTCAACCTTGTCTTCCCTTCTGAAAGCAGGATAAAAGGCAGCTGTGTGAATTAACCCTTCCTTTGAGCCCATCACAGTGAAAGCATGCCACCACATCCACGAGCAGCTTGGCCCCAGGATGCCATGCTGCAGAGGTTGTTAACCTTTCAGTCCAGCCTCTCTCTGTCCCCAGCAAGAATGGTTTGGGATGAGTGAAGAAAACGAAGAACTTGAAAATGAAGAGTATTTGCATGTAGGTCTGTTATTCTGAAGCAAAACCTCGAACAGTCAACCTCAAAAACACAGCCTACGAGACTGGAGAAAAGCATTCATGTAACATATACTACTTGACATTGCCCATGGCTAAACGTGAGGAACAAGATGTTCTCTGTGGCCATACCAGGCTCCCTCAGTCAGCCCCGCTCTAATCTGAGCCCCTCTCACAGAGATGTCTCCTGCATGCTGCTTGTTGTGAGCACTGACAGAAGGGAGCGCGCCCGCTGAAGCATGGCCAACGCAACACGTAGGCTTGGCTGCGCATGGATCAGCCGTGTCAGGCAGGAGCATGCCCCTCTCCAGTTAATTTCAGAGTTATTTTCTGTGCTCAGCATCAAGATGATCGTCTCATTTATTCCAGTGTAACTCTGGTATAACCAAAATACCATATCGATAACCAAACCAGAACCATATCAGCGAGATGGTTCAGTTCGGTGACTTTATTTATGGAGCTCCATTCCACCTCTGAATTTTAAGAAAGATGTGTTCATGCTCAGAGGCAAACTCATTTTCCACCGCAAACACTTTATGCAATATTTTAGCGGGCTGTTTTGTACTGCTCTACGGCTGCCAATTTTTAAGTATTATCAATAATATATTCTTCAGTGTAACCTCTTTAACACTTGCAATAGAATGAAATAAAAAAACACATCAACAAAAAATTGTCTTCACCCAGCAATGCCGTGTGAATGTTAAATTTCCCATCTCACAATGCAGCCGTCGCTATAAAACTCTGAGGGCGGATTAACGCTCTTCTGGTACTTCACTGTATCAGAACACGGATTTGCAGACAACAGCTGCAGCAAATTCCCTTGACTGAGAAGAATTACAAGTATTATCACCTAGATCATTAAACCAGGTTCATAGATTGCAGAACGTCTTCAATCAATTCATCTAAGATAACTTGAAACCAGCTGGACCCCCTCAGTGAGAACTTGACTTAATTGGCCAATAAGTGGCTGGAAAAGGTGCATGCTATTTGATAAAATTACAGACTGAAGAAGCGATTACAGTTTGGAGAACCACAGAGGGTAGCCTCTGGGTCAGCCCTTTTGGAGAGGGCTAAGTTAATGTCCACTATTAAGCGCTGCTGTGAAAAATGTCGGCCCGCTCGGTGCTCAGATGGAAAGTGTACCTGGGTCATTCCTCAGCTGATGGAGAGGGAGATGTGCACATTTATCACCACTTTGGCCTCATTTCTGCCTCAGTAATAGTCGTGCACTAACAACTGCTGGCAGCTTCATGGTTTTCTGTGTACCCTTCGCTTTATTGGCATAACTAAAATATTATCCCAGCAAAGCAATCCATCTGCTAAGGAAAAACACTTTCCTTCAATTATGTCCCACGAGTCTTTCCTGAAGAAAGGTTAAAGCACCAGGAAGTTGAAAAATATACATTAGTTTGTTTTTATTCTTTCCAATCTACTGCAAAAACACTCACTTGTTACCGGGTAAGCGGTAGGTCTGCATATTTACCACCGCAAAATGCCAGGGAACGCGCCTAGCTTCGGAAGGGCGGTGAATTCACAACACTGGATTTGTGTGTAAGCAGAAATCATTACTTAAACACGACTGCCTATTTCCAGCCTGCGCACCCAAAGATAGAAAAGATTGCATAAGAAATTCCCCTGTGCTCTTATATTCAATAATGAAAGAGAGTAGGTAATTTGCAGAAAAGCAAGAATTAAAAAAGGGAAGCTGCAAAGAAACAACCACACCACCCCAGGGTGCTGCAAGTGATGGGAGCCCAGAGCTTGATCCCGCCAGCGCCCCATGAGGCTCCCACTGACCTTGGCAGGGGGACACCGTGTGCAGGTGCCTCCGAGGCACAGAGCCTTCCGTCAGAGAGCCCCAAGCTGGGGCTTGCCATCACTTCTGCACAAAGCTGCTGTAGCTGCCGTGATGCCGCATCACTGAGGCTGCATATTTTTCATGGATTGGGTAATTTTCACGGGTTTTGTTTTGTTATTTTTAAATCCCTACCTTTTACAGAGCTAGCTCCAAGATTCAAATGCACATATTCAGAAGTAGCTCAGGCTCATGTGTAGGATGTTTTGCTGATGGGTAAGTTGTTGTAATAGTAATCGGTGTAACACAGAACCAAAAGCCTAGGGGTGGCACAGATAGCTAGGAGCACACAAAAGGCAAATTAATGAACTGTGGGAGGTCACGTTACATATTTTACCATCAAAACATGGATAGAAGTTGCTCTGGCAAAATGATTGCAGGCTGCAGGTATCGAGCCAGAAAAAAAAAGCACTACTTAAGAATAAGGAAATAAATACTTCCTTGAAATATTTCCCTTTCATATGCTGGAAGTGCATAGTGGACGGAGGTTGTCATTTTGTTGTTAGATCTCCTACTGTGTAGTAGTGTACATTTCTTCCCAAATAATGAGGTAAGCTCTGTCCCACACCAGGCACAGAACACAGTCACCCACAGCACAGGGTGAGGGAGGCTGCAGAGAGCTAAAATACTGCATGTGATGCTTAGGTAAAGCACCTTTCCATGGGAACTTTCCTAAGAAAGGGATGTCACTCCCTATGGGGAGAGGATGCCCACTCCTACATGCTTCTGCTGAAAGTAATTCATTTTAACCAACCAAAAATGACCCTTTGTTTTGAAATCTGAGGTAGAGTTTGAAAAATAAATTGAAAAAGTGTCAGTGTAAAGCAGAATGTCTCCAGCTTGTCACTGTTATCACACGCCAGCCCCTTTACACCACCCCAATTTTATGTTCCCCACCCTCTGTTGGCACAGCCTATTGGGATCCTCCACATTCTGTGGGCACAACAGTTCCATCCTGCCACCCACGATGGGCAGGGAAAACTGATGAATTTCTACATGGCTTTATCACATCAGCATTCCCAGCACTGCCACCGCCAGCACCCCGATGAGCCCACGCCATGTCTGTGGTCACTGGTGCTACTGCCTGCCCCGGGCACTGGGCTCCAGACATGCACAACTGCCGCTCACATATTTAGAAATCTATTTTTAAAGCAAAATAAGCAAACAACTGTGCTTTTTCTGCCTGTCAGAAAGATCACCCAACAAGCTGGTGCCAGCAGGGCTCTCAGCGGGCAGCAGGGCAGGCCTGGTGGGGCAAGCCCTCTGCCCCAGCTCACAGCTCACACTGAAGGGCAGCGACGGCCTCTGGACAGCCTAGCATACCCAGGCTTAGCAGGAATGAGCAGCGTGGGCTCACCCAGCATCCCAACACAGCCATCAGAGCTGTCACCTCAGAAGGGAAAAGCCATCCTGGTCCATCCTGCCTCCCTGCAACCAAAGGGCAATGCCACCTTCAGCCAAGCTCCACTGCAGGACATCAGTCCAGACTTTGGCTCACACAGATGGCCCTCAGCCCCTGGCCTAGATACTCCAGCATTGCCTTCCTCACCCTCCCGCTGCTGGGGCAGAGATGAGGGAGTCAAACAGCTCTAGGGGTGGGAACACGGATCCCACGGCTGTGCAGTAGGCAACACACGTTCTCAGTGCGCCCTGTGGGTACACGTCAGATCCAAGCGCTTTTCTCATCCAAACAACTGAAAAATCCATGCAAGGCCCTCTTTGGCATGTTACAGATACTCTGCCCTCCATCAGCATCTTTGAGTTGAGCTATTATTTTTAATTATCACTTGGCGCAGGAGTGGCTGAGATAACCTTTCCTTTGGTGCCTTTCAGGGCCCAGGAGGTGGGTGTGGAGAGGGGCCATTTGTACAGGGAGGGGAAAAGCCTCTTTTCTGTTTACTTTGAGAAAGCCTCGTATTGACTTCCATTTATCTTCTAGTAAGTCCTTGTCCAGTGTGGCATGGAATGTAAGCTGTTCCAAGGGCAGGTGCTCCTTAACAAGAGAACTAAAAACTCCTTTTCTTTTTCTTCTTCTCCATTCATTAAAAGGAAAAGAGAAAAGGGGGAAAAAAATAAAAGAGTTAGAAAATGGCATGAAAGCATATTACCAGTAAATTGTTTCCACTGTGTTTGTGACTGTTCTTAATGTTTTATGAATATGCTAAGAAATTTGCTCAGGCATTTTTCCTTGGGCACTCCAGTTAATTACTTATTCAGAGTGCTTCTACTCCATTCCTTGCAAAATGTGTTGTGCATTAATTCTGATTATGTACAAAAACCCACCTGCAAGGAAAAACTCTGAATCAGTAATGCTGATAAAATGAGCAGCTCTCCTGGGGCTCTACTGAGAAACAGGATACTGGACAGAATTAGAATCTTGTAGCTAAGGCTATTCATAATGTCATTAACATAAAGGCAATTAAATGAGTTTTTAACCTACAACCCTTTATTGTTATTAATGAACATTAGAAAAACACAGGAGATAAAATTGGTAATTATCCCTGCACCAAGCTATGCAATAATGTGTTTAAATATAAAAACAAAACAAATGATTATTGTTAGTATTTTCAGTAGCAGAAGCCCCAAGGAGCAGCTCAGTCACATTTAATCACATGGTACTACACCAAGAGGGTTAATTAAATGAGGGCTTTACCTTCAGCACGCTCGGTTATTCTGTTTAATATGGAATCAACAAACAGCAACGTGAATCTATGAAATATTCCAGGCTGTGGCTCCTACCTTCGGGTTAGCCACCTTTTCCGAAATGGAGGATGCCTTCATTTCCTTCAGGACAAGTAGCTGCAGTCCTGCAATCAAGTTTTTATTGTAGTGTGCTTTCAGAATCGATTCCAGAAACAACTGTATAAATCCCAGCTCATAGCCTGGGCTTGCAATTCTGTAGGAAAGATTTTGGAGTCAGAGAGAGATGTACATTTTAAAGGAGATGGTAAACGAGGCTCCAGCACCACCTCACAGCCAAAGAGCCTCCAGTTCCATTTTTTTATGCAAACTATTGTATCCTCTACACAAGCAGACATAAATTACAGAGTATCTTCTTAAGGGGAAATACATTAAAGCTCAGTGAAATAGCCTGTATCTAGGAACAGATTTGAACTTATTAATTCGATTAAAGTTTTATGATTTAAATCTCCAGAATGGCTTTAGCATCTATCTTTTTAAATTCTTCTTCTTCTTCTTCTTTTTTTTTTTTTTTAATATATTTACATTGTTCTGTGGTTTCAGATATCCATTTTCCAGACACTTGGCAGCTTTACAAGAAAAGGGTAGATGCGGCACTGAGTGACATGCTCTAGTGTGCATGGTGGTGATGGGTTGATGGTTGGCCTGGGTGGCCTTAGTGATGTCTTCCAACCTAAATGATTCTGCAATTAACAGATGACAGTGAACACATCTTCCCTTCCACCTCACCAGACAAGATCTCCCAAGGAAGGCACCCCTCAGCATGTCCAGGGGTGACTCACAGGACGGACAGGCCAAAGCCACCCTACAAAACCATGTTTTCCACAAGGTCAAGGTGGAACCTGGCCTCAGCTGCACCAAGTGGAGTGTGACTGCTGGAGAGCCCCCAGGGCTGGCATCTGGGCTAGGGGACAGCACCTGGTCAGGACTGGGAACAGAGCCTATGATGGGAACACAGCTAGCAGGCTTTGCCTAGAAGATACTCTTCACAGGCCTGCAGAAGGGCAGTGAGAAACTGTGAAAGATGCAGTCAAAAGGGAAATAACCAGGCTGCTGCCTTTCTGCTTGGGAAGTCTGCCTAGAGAGACAGCAGAAGAGGCATTAAGAAAAGACAAACAGAAAAGGACGAACAATTAGCAGCAGGGTTTATAGCAGTAAACACTGCCAGACAAACCAGCTGCTACTTCTGACAGACATCCCAACTAGGAAGAAGATAACCTGACAACTTTGACATATGAAAGAGCTTGCAAAGCGGTGCTTGTTACACCAAACCAAACATTTTGCGACTGCAAGTACCTGGTATCGCCCCATTATGCTGAGAAATCTGGCACAGCTCCAAGCCTGTTCTAGTGAGAGGTGAAACCACCCACTCTGCTTAGATAGGGGCTGAGTCTATGGAAGAAGTGGGATGCTGGAGATGAGGGGGAGATGCAGGAATAAGCATCAGAAGAGGAGTTTTTAAGAGCAAAACTCATTTGAGACCTCCTGTGCGTTCCTGTCCAGCAGGCAGATCCTGGGGCACGTGGGGGGAACTTGCTCAAAGGACTGAAGCCACTGTATGTCTCACTGCCATGACACCTCCATGGCCAGGACATTACTGCACCCAAGCCCTCCTGCAGGCACAGGCACCACCCGGCAGCACTGCGTGGGATCGCTGCACCGAGGCACCATGTTGTCAGACAGCAAGTCCCGGGCAGCTGCGGGATTATAACCAACAGCTCCCTCAGATCAGTTCACAGCTCTAAATACCTGAAAGTCTTTTCCCCAACAGCCAGATTTCTCTTCCTCCTGATGTAGAAGCTGATTGCATTTGCTTGTGTAAGCCTGCTATCCACCGGTGTAGTGGGGAAAGGCCCAGGCTGTTCAAGTGCTGTGCAGGCACAGAAATGACATGCATACTAACCAGCTTCTTCCAGTAGAATAAGCACAGCTGATCTGACTTCTTTTGAACCATGAGCTGTTGCAGAAGCCACTAAGCCAGGTGAGCTCTGTTTGGGGAGGGAGGAGGCCCCAGCACCGGGTGCACAAGCCCAGCCCCTACAGTGCCACCTGGCAGCACTGCAGTTTCACCACTGCGCCCATAGCACTGCACATGCCATGCTGCAGAAAAATGGAAGAACTCAGCCTGTTCTAGTGTGACAAATCCCATCTTCTCTATGAGCTTAGTCATGAAAGAGCTACCAGATCTATATTTTATTTACAATATTTTAGTGGATAAATGACACTCGTGTTCCTTTTTTTGCCAGCTATCAAGTGTTTACAGTGACAACAACTGGTTGTCTGTCACCCAGGGGGCTGGTACCTGTCTGGATAATAGCACAACTCAATATACCCGAAGTAACAGATTTCTGTAAGAGAGGAAAAATCAATAACTGTGACAGGCGCTATCCATTAGAGCCCAAGAGCAGAGAGCAAACGATTGGAGGATGCCATTTGTTTAATATAACGAGGCTGTAAATGAAAGCCCTTACAACTGAGCTGTGTGGAATAAAATGTCCTTTCAAAGGGAAGGTGGCCACGGACAAGATCTGCCTGACTTCCCAGGGCCAGGATGGCCAAGAGCAGTGGAAGCTCAGGATTCCCATCCTGCCAGTGTCCCCCAAGATTAATTGACCCCCACACACACAGGCCAGGGCAGGGCAGCCACTCACGTCAGGCACCAGCATCCCCTCCCAGGCCAGAAGCAGAAATGTTTTTCCCACAGAGCTCTGCCTTTTGAGCAATACACGCACACAAAAACTGTATTGAAATCTCTATTTATGTGCTTACGGTATAGGTTTACGCTCTACAGAACTGTTTCTAAACTCCCGGTGAAGGGATGGTGGGAGGGAATTGGACTTGGAGGTGCAGACAACAGCCCACCCTCTGCCACTTGGGCTGATGTTTCCCTTCTAAATGGCATTTCGGTGCTGGCCTCCTGCACCGCCCTGCACCCTCTCCTGGATTAGCTCTTGTGTGCCATATGGTACAAATGGCCCTGCACACACTCTCGCAGTCAGTGTTTAAAAACCTGCCAAACTGCTGCCTGCCTTGGCAGCCTGCCTGGCGGCTCCACGGGCTGCAAAGGGAGCACGGCGCTGCCTGGATGTAATTGAGATGGTGCTCTGCCAGGCCTGCCACCATGGTGCCAGCAGCAGCGCTCCCCTCACCCCCTTGCTCCCCACTGGCACCTGCAGACATTCCTGTGAACACAGCCCTCTGTGGCCTCACTCCTCCAACCCAAAAGTCCTACCACTGGCACTGGGAAGTTGGTTTTGTCCATTGCCTTCCCATGAACAAGGCAGAGCAGCAGGCAGTTGCCACCAGGTGCCACACACGTCAGCCATCCAGCATCACTCAGTGCTGGCAAAGGAAAACTTGCAACTTTTCCTGCCACTTGCTATTGGGCAAATATTGCAGTTCCGAATAGGAAGACTTTGCATTGCACCTTGGTGGCTCACCAACTGCAGATAACCTCCAGTAGAGCCCCCACTATCAGGAGCCTTCATCCTTCCTACATGGGACTTCAAAGGGTAATGTTATCTATCTATACTTGTGCATCATTTAGCTCTTGTTAAACTAAGCAGTGCTCTTCAGTGGCAATATGAATAAGTAGATGAAAAGCAATATTAGAATAGAAAACAAAGGGAAACAGGATGAAAACCCATCTGACAGACAGTGGTCGCTACACTGGTAGCTCCCGTGCAGTAGTAAAGCAAGCAGCAGAACTGACATTGTGATGTGTTCAGTGAAATATTTGTACGATGTGCCTACACAAAACTTTAGATGAAACATTCTTTTTAGAAGCTTTTGATAGTAAGAAGAGAAGTGGCTTTGCCATTATTTCTGTTTGTGAAATGAAAGCAATGCCGATTCACAGTGCTCCAGGATAGGGCTGCTGGTGGTACAGTGACAGCCACACCGGTGCTACATGTTTGTTGTTTACTTCATGCTAAGGGGGTTGAACTTCTTTGCTGTCATTGTACCCTGGAATACAGTGAAACCCAACCCATGCCCAGTGCATGCAGAAATTTCAAACCAATAGTATTTATTACCTGTGCTGATACAGCACATTGCTGCTTGCCATCAGTGCCACTTGAGGAGTTCTAGTGAAAACAAAAGGGCATTTGCATCCGGAGTGTCGCAGTGCACTCTGATAGCAGGAGCTGTAAGGGCTGTGGCACGGAGGGATGCACCCCACATCCAGGAGGAAGGCTTGTGGCACATGGAGGACTCAGGGACACTACCAGCAGCGTTACCACCCCTACTGCAGGGCAGCAGAAGCCTGGGGCGCATCAGGATAGAGAGTGGCTTGGGCACAAGGCCCACCAGTGAGTGTCAGCAAGGGCACAGCAGTTCCCCCGCTCCAGGAGCCTGGTGATCGACCTGCTGGCCAGCATTGTGCCTGGACAAAGAGACCCAAGTACAAGAATCCTACAAGAATCACGCTTCCCGAAAGAATCTGAGTCAAGTTGTTTCACAAGCAATCAGTGCTACCATCAACCTGGCAGGTTCTTGGGCTCAGGTAAACATAGCTTAGCACAGCTCCTCCCTTTTCCCCAGACAGTCACAGGAACAGCACAGCACTGCGAGACCTGGGCACCCAGCAATGTGAAGGACAAAGCCAGGCACACACGTGGGGCTGGAGGACAGCGCAGAGGCCAAAAGATTACTCTCTCATTAGCAATGTGCCATTGAGCCACAACATATCTAACAAACAAGACACACTGCTTGAAGAAAATGTTATCCCTTCCAGATAACTTAAGACAAATCAGTTCTTGGAAAGGCAATGGGTAAGGGAGTTTAAATTTATTTAGTTTACATCACTAAACGAACCCTCTTCTGCAGACCCTTCTCCTGAGGCATTCCTGGGACATGGCATCTGGGAGGGGCAGAACTCAGGACTACAGACGCGCAGAACTTTAGGGCTTGAAAGGAACCTCTGAAGATCCACCAGTCCAATCCTCTGCTAAAGAAGACTGGCTATAGGATGTTGCGCAGAAAAACATCCAGGTGGGTTTTGAATATCTCCGGAGTGGGACAATCCACGGCCTCTACCGGCAGCCTGTTCCAGTGCTCTATCATCCCTGAAGTAAAAAAAATTCTCCTCGTGTTCAGATTGACCTTCCTATTTTCCAGTTTGTGTCTGTTGTCCCTTATCCTGTCATTGGGCACCACAGAAGAGAGCTGACCCCATACACTAGACACCCATTAGATATTTACAAGCATTAATAAGATCCCCCCCTATACTTCTCCAGGCTGAACAGCCTCAGGTCTCAGCCTTTCCCCACACAGGAGATGCTCCAGGACCCTCATCATCTTCGCAGACCTCCACTGGACTCCCTCCAGCAGTTCCCTGTCTTTCTTGAACTGAGAAGCCCAAAACTGGACATAGTCCTCCACATGTGACCTCACCAGTACAGACTACAGGGGGAGGATCACCTGCTTCAACATTCTGGCAACACACTTCCTAATGCACCCAGGGAAACCATTGACCTCTTGGCCACAAGGGCACACCGTGGCTCATGGCCAACCAGGACACCTAGGTCCTTTTCTTCAGAGCTTCTCTCCAATAGGTCAGCCCCTAACCTGTACTGATGGACGCAGTTATTCCTCTCTGGGTGTAGAATCCTACACTTGCCACTGTTGAACCTCATCAGGTTCCTCTCTGCACAGTTCTCCAGCCTGTCCAGGTATCAGTGAACGATACCACTGTCTTCTGGTGCATCAGCCAGTCCTTCCAGCTTTGTAGAATCACAAACATGCTGAGATCAGGGGAACACTGCTAGCTACAGCCCTCCCACCAGACTCCGTGCTGCTGATCACAACCTTCTAATCTCTGCCAGTCAGCCAGTTCTCCATCTACCTCACTGTCCACTCATCTAGCCCACACTCTGTGCTTATCTGCATACTTTCTTGGAGCGCTTACACTCATATTCTGGCAGTGGTATGGAAAGAGCAGAGCTGAATGTATACCTCAGGCAGGTGCAACAGCCCACAGAGAAAGCCAGGTTTATTTGTAACAAGATCTCCACTAAGAGTGCTCACAAACAGCCAAGTACTTCAAATCTCCAAAGTAATTACATAAAAACGTACTTGTGGGTAATACTATTAAGACAAATGATTTCTTAAAAACAGTACCACAACTACATCTGGATCATGCCTAAGCAGAAAGCACAGTTTCCTGTGGTTTCAACACAAAGACTTCACCACCAAATAACTATCCTTTTTCATGGAGCCCCAAACGTATGAAAACCCCACCAAACCCAATTCTTTTAAAATGGTCCAAAGTCTGTAGACAGTACTTATATCTTTCTTCTTACTTCAGGCACAGATCCCGAACCTGAGAAAACTGCCAACACTGTTGGCATGCTCAGGACAAGTCCCAGACTGGGCTGGGAGGGAAGGGATCTGGAGCAGAGCCAGCTCTTCCCACAGCTGAGCCACTCACCAGCCACACAGATCTTGACAGAGAGGGGAATCTGCGTGCTAAAAGGCTGAATCCTCTCAGCTGCTGCTAGTTCATTGCTTCCCAAAGACTTTAAGGATCTGGGACTTGCTGGGATCAAGCAACAAGCAATGCTCTGTACAACCTCAAGTAAAGCAGGAGCTGCTTCCATGGGTATAGCTGATGTAGGAGCTGAGGCTGGCTTTGCACTTTTGTGACTCTTGTTACCCAATAAAGCAAAGCAGGATTTGCTTTCACCTTCATGCCCGTCTTCTGTTAATTGGTGACAACTGCAATCAGCCCTTCCTCAGCACGTCAGAGGGCCTTCTTACTGGGAGTCAGCGGCATCGGGAAGCACAGGCATGCATCAAGGATACCTGCTGCTAGTAAAACAGGGCTCCTGCCTGGTTTCATTTCAGCTACAGGGCACTACAGAAAGACAGGCCTTTGTATTAGAGCTATCTGCTACCCTGCTTCCTCCTCACTGGATATGTTTTTGCAGAGCTGTTCTTTGCAGTCAGAAAACTTTCACGTTACCAACAAGCGCGTATTACAATGAGAATATTTTATTGGACTTTGATGAGGCTGGAACTAGAAAACACTGCTGTAATCATTGAGATCCCTGCACTGAAAGGACATACTGTTAGCTGAAGTAAATATGTTGCTCTGAATTTCTGACTTAATTGACAGAACATTTTATACTGTGAACTTCAAAATCTCATTAGGAATGTATCAGACGGAGGCCCTGTGCCTGTAACATTGTTAATACAGACGTAAAGTCAGGCCCACGCTGCGCTCATATCATTTCTTCATCGAGCAGCTGGGAGATTCCAAGTGTAATTTAATGCAATCAGTTATAATTCTTCACGGCCATATTTAAAACCGAATTGGATTAAAAGAAACACCACAACCACAGAGTGGCCTGGAGAGAAATCCCAGGATTTCCAGGTGATCCCAGGTCTCATCCACCCTTGGCATGCCTAAGCTGGAGAAATGAAGGGGTTGTCCTGCAGACTTCAGGGCTCAGTGAGGCTACTCACACCAGCACAGAGCAGCTCTGCAGGTAGCACCCAGCATAGCACACATGGCACTCACCTGTGCTGCCCCGGCCATCCCCACTCATCATGGAAGTACAGCTTAATTCAGCAGTTCCATTGATGGCATTACAGAACAAAGAACAAAAGGCTCCTGCAGGTGTTCTATCCCTGCCTGCTCCATGTACAGCTGCACACTACTCATCAATCCCAGCCCTACTCCGGTTGTGCTCACCCCTGCCTGTAATTCACACCCGCACTGATTGCACTGGCAAAGGTAGACGGGGTTATCCAGATATACAACCGCATTAACCTGCCGCAAGATGCTTTATGGACAGACAAGCTCATTTTCCTCAGCTATAAGAAATTTGGAGGGAAGGAGGTTGGAGTGATTACATATACAACAGCAAATAAAGCAAACCAAGCAAGAATGCCTCACGCAGATACTGTCACTTGGCAGTGAACTACCAGAGGCTGCAGTAAGAGGGCACAGACCAAGGTGCCACCAGCACCTCTGCTCAGCCATCCCATCCCAGTGGGGCACTGTTGCTGGAGGCTGAGGGTTGGCAAACACCCTGCTCCACAACGCAAAGCCCCACTGACATCACTGGGTCTGTTCCTCTGAGTTAATGAATCATAGAATCACTGATGTTGGAAAGATCATTAAGATCATCTAGTTCAACCACCAAGCCACCCCCACCACGCCCACTAACCGCGTCCCTCTGAGCTACATCTACAAATTTCTTGAACACCCTTCTTTGAATTTCTTCCTAATATCCAACCTGAAGCTCCCCTGATGCAACTTAAGGCCACTGCCTCTTGTCCTTTAGCTGTTACCGGGGACAAGTGGCCCTCAGCCCCCCTTGCTACAACCTCCTTTCAGGTAGCTGTAGAGAGCAATAAAGTCTTCCCTGAGCTTCCTCTTCTCCAGACTGAACCATCCCAATTCCCTCAGTTGCTCCTCATCATACTTGTGCTCCAGACTCTTAATCAGCTTTGTTGTCCTTCTTTGGGCACATTCCAGGTCTTTAATATCTGCTGAATCCAGCAGCACACATTAAAACATCCATCACATTGCCCATGTACAGACGACAGAGTAAGCCTTACAGCCTGTTAGCATGTAGCCATCACAGTCCCTCCAGTGGCCGCGTGGAGTGGCCAGGAAGTTCTTCCCTTCCACCTGTTGTTATTACAGGCATTTGGGCCCTTACTAATGAAAGATTTTAATCAATTATACTGCCATTTTCCCCACAGTATCTGGCCTAAAATGGACCTGAACAGCTGTCCAAATGAATGGCTCTCCTCATACAACCTCCTCCATGGAAATCTGAAATGTGGCTGAGAGCACTCCTTATATCATCAGTATAAGGAAAGAAAGCAAAAATGGGTCAAACAAAGCAGAAAAACAAGGGGTCAAGCCCTGAAGAACAAACTCCCTCTTTTCTTTCAGCTTGGCAAACCCAGACTTAGCAGTGAGGTGCTTGCAGGCAGCCGAGCCCGCAGCAGGCGGTTCCTTGGCAGAGGCATGCAGCCATCCCTGACCTTATTGGGCAGTGTTACAGGAGGTCATACTTTCAGATGGATGGTCTGATCTCATAGCATCCTCTGGTGTAATGAGTACAAACAAGCTTTTCTTCCATCTCTGGATCTCTTTGTTTCTCTGTTTTGCTCTTTGTGAAACAGACTTCTGATGGCTGCAGGAAGAACCAGGCCGGGCAGCACACCACCTCCAGACCAATGCTCCTTGGTAGCCACAGGGCTCGTACCAGGCAAAGGGCCGGGCTGCAGCCAGGCCAGCTCCCGTTCTGCTCCATGGGGCTGCCCAGCCAGGGCAGGCACAGCCCCGGGCAGAGCACGAGGCCTTGTGTATCTCAACCTGACAGCGCACAGCTACAGCACATCAGGCCAACCACAGGAGTGCTCTGAATACAAATCACACATGATCAAGGCTCAATTTGAATGCTATGATGGTGGATATAAATATATGTTTTTTCTAACTAATCTTGTGTTAAACAACTCTTTCTCAAACAAACATCCTTTTTTCACCTGGCACGGAAGAGGTTGCTCACAGTGATGGAGCTCCCAGCTGCCTCACCTCTCACCCAACATGATGCTTTCATATTTCATTTAAACAAAACTTATCATCCACAAGTAAAGAAGGAAGATGTGTGAATGTCTAAAGCTTACGTAAATTAAGAGGTTGCGCACACAGGTCCTAAAAATAGTAGGTAATAACAGCGTTTCTTCACTACACTGTAATTACAGGCGCACTGTGATCCCTTCTATTCTTTGTAAGGTCACAGTTATATTATACAAAATTTACAGTACATTATCAGTTAAAAACACGATCACTAGCAAGCACATGCTGTCTTTCTTCAGCACCAGTGATGAACGTTCACGTTCATGAAAAAAAGCACACAGCTTTCTTTATGTGGACAGTACACACTTAAATTTAATCATCAATTCCTGCTCTCCAGTTTTGCTATTATAACATTATTTGCTGAGATCACACTGCACTCTTGGGATGAATTTGTCCTTAATGAAGGGACAAGGAGTTTGATATCTCACTATTATATCACTGATATATGCCTATGCAGAATTATGAAGTCTGAAGAAATACATTTGACTGATTCCTGGATGACTTATAGGGAACAAGAGAAACTCTCAGTTGTTCTGGACAGCACGGGGAACACCTGCACATGCCACTCTGAAAGCTTTACTTACAGAGTAAGGAATATTGAGAGAGCCTTTCCTTGTATACGTTATTTTTGGCTTCCTTACCCACTAGAAGCTGAAAAACAATGTTCCATCCATCTGAAAACTCACAGCAAAGCATCACTAAGAGGCTGCACCACTCTTCATCAGTGGATAAAGAGCTTGAAAAAAGTTTATGATTTTCTCCAAGGATACACGAACTTCTGACATGAAGAAATCAAGCATCTACCCATTGTTAGCACAGCCAGCATGTTACAGATCAAGGGACCCAAAGGTGGCACTGCAGGGAGGAGGACAGGAGCCATGCCTAGCCACGCTGGCTGCCGGTCTGCCCGTGACACCCTTCCCCAGGGGACTGCCCAGGAAAGCACCTCCATCCAAACCAGACCAGTGACAGCAGAATTGCCTGCTTGGCTCTGAAAAGACTCTAATAATGTGCACCGGGGAGAGGCCGTGGTCTGACAGCCTTCTCTTTCCCCCAGAGTAAAACATAAAAACACATCTCAGTGGCAAAGAGAGCACAGTTTGAAGTGCATCCCCAGTTAATTATATCCAAAAGAGAAATAATAAAATAAACTATTAAATTTTAGAACTCCCTCTTTAAAGCATTAAGCATTTTGTTACTGTGGTGCAGTTAAATTGCATGCTGGGCTGTGCTTTGCGTTGCTTTATAGGGACGTAAGGAAGGGGTTGACACGAAATCAGACATTCCAAGCAGATTCCATCCCACACAGGCCTCCAGTACCCGGCAGATAACACAGCCATGGCTTAGCATTAGCTGATACCCAGCAAGGTGCTCACCAAAGGGACCCCTGTAACTCTCATGTTTCTGGATGCAGGGCACTGCACCTGCCCCACCTCCAGGACCACGCACGTCTGGCTGACAGGAGTGACGGTGGCATAAAGGACAGCTCTTTGCAACAGCTATCAAGAATTTGCCATGTCTTTGGAAATGAAAATTATTTCATACAGCCCTGCAGGGGTGGGCAGAAACCATCTCATTTAGGACAGCTGCCTGATCCTGACAGCCCAGAGCCATCAAGCTGTGATTAAAAACATCCAGAGGTGCATTTATGGATGGTTCGACCCAGCAGGTCTTTCACATCCAGAAAACAGAAATATTTTCTGTAGTTTAACAAGTTATTGAAAGGTCAATCCAGAAAATATCTGGCAATAAAAGTAGTCAGACATTTCTATTTCATCTCCTCTGGTGAGGGCAGTGTAGCTCAGCTGGCAGAGACTTACCTCAGGCTATAGCTCACCCTGCAAGTACTCGTTCCTACCTCACTCTTGTTATTTACGTACCACACTGCGCAATACCCACCTAGGTGCTTTAGAAATGTAAGCTGAAAAAATACCCAGCCTTCCTTAGATGCAGGAGAAAGCAGCACTTCCCAGGCTTCCAGTGTTCAAGTGATTGACAATGAGCACTCTGTCAGCTGTGCTGGAGTTAGCAGATTGGCCACAGGTGATGGGAAGCCATCCTCCTTTTTAGCTTTGCTTCATGTAGGGACACCTTTTAAAATGTTTGCTCCATGCACCCAACTGCTAATGAGTGCTCACAGAGTCAGTGGTGATACTGCTATTTTGGTACAGATCACCTGCAGTGTCTCTCTACCACACCTACCATCAGTTTCGAGCATGAATTCATACCAGAAATAAGCGGTTATGTTGAAAAAGAATTAACAAAGGACTTCTTTAACACAGAACTAACAGAGATGGTGGTGAAGTCACAATCCCCGGAGGTGTTCAAGAAACATGTAAATGTGTCACTGAGGGACGTGAGTTAGTGGGCACAGTGGGGATGGGTTGATAGTTGGACTTGGTGACCTTAGCGATTTTTTCCAGCTTTAATGATTCTAGAGGTGCATGGAAACTCAGTGGTATTAGAGAAATTTTGTTCCTTGCCCACTTCTTGTCCCACCCACTTTCTGTCTCCCCACCCCTGACCCTGTTGGCTTTGAAGAAGCTGACACCTGAACTCAGTGTAGCTCACTGGCTGCGCAAGATGAGCAGCACCTGAGCCATCCTCAGGACAGGACCATGACCTCCACAGCATTACAACTGCACCTGTGGAATCCTGGTCCTTTTGCTAAATAATCCAGGTTTTGAATCAGACAACATTTAGTATTGAGCCTCTTCCCTTCTGCAAAGAAAGGTACCGTATTATGCACTCTGAGTACTACACCAGCGAAGGTCTTGGTGGACATTCTGAACACCAGCACATCCCAACATTTGACAGTGTGCCCGCATCAGGGAAGAAAGCTGTAGGGAGAACACAGAAGTCAGCAGAAGGCTGGCAGCAGCCCGGAACATCACCGTTGCCACTGTGGGTTCCAGCCCAGCCCTGGACACAGGAGGCAGGGACATAGCAAGGCACTGGTAGGGACACTGCGGGCTGCAGGCTGGGGCTGGTGGGTGGCACCGAGCAGACAGAATGCTGCTGAGCCCTTTCCAAGCCCGTGTTTGTTGGAAAACATCAAAGCCGGCAGAATAGTAGGTGTCCCAAAATGTCTTAATTCAGAGAATTAGTGTTAACCGAGTCTGATTAGCTCCATTTATCTCTAATTAATTACCTTTACCTAATTAGACACCCTGTTTCCAGTAGACATGGAGTCAAGTAGACTAGATTATTAGTGTAGTCACTGTGCCTTTACAAAATCCTGAAATTAATGAAACGTGCAAAAGAATCCGCAGCTTTAATTGCACAGGTGTTGCCTTATGGCAAAGCTTTATCATCTGATTACACCAAGGGATTATTAGTGACTTTTTATATAGAGGATGAGCCTGTGAAATGTACCTTAGCAACAGCTCATTAGTTTAGGGTTGTTACTGTATTATTTATTACGTTCAGCCTGCCCCATTATCTAGATTGATTCATGGACCTGTATTTTCCTCCCCTCTGTGCGGGAAATAAATAAGCGCCGCCCGGCTCCTGCCGCCCAGCTGCAGCGAGGGGCAGCAGCACTGCTCGGCTCCCGATAGCCGCCCTTTACAATAAAGCTTTGAAGTTGATTTAAATAAAACTCTTTTTTTTCCCTCCCCTCCCTCAGCAAAGTAATCAATTCAAGCTGCTGTCAAACAGGGATGCTTTCGGCACACCAGCCAAACCGTTTGGTCCATCTTAAATCTTTTCAGATAAATAAAAATACGGTACTGTTGAAGAATGAAATACAATATATTTACATCCAAAATAATTTCTTCGGCTGTAAGTCATCCTTTATGAAATCCATCAGAAATATTTCATTTTGATATTTCCCTTAACAGCTGGGTTGTTGGTTACCTCTGAAGAGGTAAACCTGAGGGCTTGGAGCTTTTGCCAGCCGGGAGAGCTGCCTGCGTGGCAGAACCCAGACAAAGCCACACAGCAGCCTGTGTGCTGGAGCCACCTTCCCTAGTGGAAGCCTCCCAGGCCGGGAAGGCTGCACCACTCTGACCTGCATCCTCCTCACAGCCCCCTGGGTCTGGGTCTGGCCAAACACTACTGTGGGACCAGATTGCCGCACTGCAGCCCCGGTCCAGCAGACAAACTTGGCATATGACAGCGTGGTATGTCTGTCTCTATGGTTTCTGTGGCACATGTCTAAAAGGCATCACCCTGCATCAGCCGCCCGATATTAATGATGTCTTGGAGGCACACTCCAAATGAAATTCGCTTGACCGGCACCTAGCTATAGGAATTGGCTGTGACACCCACCTGTCACAGGTCAGATGGGACCGCTGCTCTTCCAAGGTACCACCCCAAAAAACATAGGCCATAGAGGGTTCTACAAGGACAAAGTCGGGCTCCTGCTGCAGGGTCCTGGTACAGGATCCCAGTGCCATGGGAGCCAAGTCTGCCAGGGCAGCCCTGCAGCTGCTGGGAGCAGAAGCACAGAGGATGGAAGAGCACAAGCACTGGGTCCTTCATTACCTTGCACCAAGCAGTGACAGCAATGTGTGGGTGGTCCCAGGCCCTTCACAGTGCTCCCAGTGCCATGGCCACCAACAGCTGGGACTGTGGGACAAAGCCCAGGCCCTTCCCAGCCCCAATGCTGCATGTGCTTTGAAGTAGGATCCTTCCACACTCCCCATTGATGTCCAGATCATCAGAGATGCAGACGCTGCCCTCACCCCCTCACCCACTTATCACACCCACTGCAGACGCATCAGTGAAGGAAGCACAAACCTGAAACACACGTATTCCTGGAGCTGAGGGCTCACTCCATCCCTCACCACTTGTACCCAACGAACTCTGACTTTGCCTTCATAACAAAAACAGGCAGCACAGGAGAAAGAAGCAAGAGGTATTAAATATTTATTTAAAGGACATCCGCAGTTTTGCTAGCAGAAGAACACAAGAGAGATGCTGGTCACACATTGATGGTGGGAGCCCCTCACAGGCACACGCCCATGGCTCTGCACAGAGCATTTCCAGAAAGGGATGAGGAGGCCAAGGGCAGAACCCGGCACACACTGCTGCTTCTCCCACATGCCTATTTCCTATGCACAAACCATGACTGTCCTTCATTTTCCTCCCTTTGTCCCCACACGTTCCCTGCCTGATGAGCAGGCCCTGGCACCATGCGCCCTGGCTGGGACAGGCAGTACTGGTCAGATGGGCAGGGCCAGCACCCAAGGTCAGACACCACTGCTCCCCCAAATCCAGGCTCCAGTCCTCGACCCCAGGTGCACAGCACAGCCTCAGAAAGTGAAAATCGATGTACGGGCACCAAGGAGATTAGAATAGGCAGGTCAGGGTCAAAGCCACTGTGCTGACAGTGCATCCAGCAGGGTGAGATAGGGCAGAGCAATTAGGAACCTGGCAACCTTCAGCCCACATTCTGCTCTGGCCACCAGGAAGAGACATCTCCACAGCCACACCGATGGTCCCCTGTGGTCCTTCCGGAAACCCCACGGGTCAGTGGCTGGGGGCTCACTGTCACGGCCTGGGCTGTACCAGAGCCCCAAACACCCCTCCACTCTGTCGCTCCAAATACAACCCCCCTCTAGGATCACCGTCGGGGTATCACAGCAGCACCGGGGTTTAACCCAGCGCTCCATACCCACCGCACGGTGCCCACGCGCAGGGGCAGCCCTCCCCGTTTTGTGGCCGGGGAAGGAACGGCGGCGGGCGGGGCCGGCCCGGCGGGGCGGTGGCTAATTGCCCCCGTAAATCACCGCGCAGCTCCGCGCTCCGCCGTTTATTTTTCTGACAGTAATTTAGTGCTTGCTCTTTTCCACACTTGTCACCGCGTGTTTTTCCTCACATTAGAAGCCTGTAGGAAAAGGACAGTAATTAACGGCGCAATCCATCCTGGCGGAGGCTCCTTCATCACGCGGTGATAATTGCCCCCCGTGACTGTCAGGGCCGCCCCCCCCCGCGCCGCCCGATTTGTCACGGCCCCGCGCCGGGGGGCAGCGCCCGGTGACCCCCCCCCGGACCGGTCACTGAGGACGGGGGGAGATCACGGAGGGACCCGTGCTCCCCGCACCACCACCCCAACCCGAGGGCTCAGCCGCCTCCGCCGCCCCAGACGGGGCCTAATGGGACCGTCAGGGTTTGGGGCTCCATCACCGCCTCCGCGAGAAGGGAGCAGCGGAGCCCCCGCGTCAGCTGCCACAGCTGTCAGCAGCTCCGCCGCCCGTCAGCGGCTGCAGCCGTACCTGCCCGCCCCTCTCGGCCCCGCTGCTGCACCGCCGCTCTCCGCGGAAGAGGCGGCGTCTTCGTACAAAGGCTTTTCGGTGGGAATTAGT